>CANSZD010001739.1:0-490000 GCA_947648045.1 Beta corolliflora | reverse complement strand
CTCGAACTTCACCTAATTCCTCCATGGTGAAGGCCTCCAATCTTGTGCGTTATTCATATAAACCTTGCAAGACAACAATGAAATTAAACACATAAAATTCAATCATTTAAAATACTAACTAAAAACTCATATTATCATATACTCCCTCCGGTCTTTATTAGTTTACCCCTTTTGACTTTTGACACTATTCACATACATGACTTTGATTATCTCTTGTGATTTGTACTTAAGGAAAAATATAGTCATGTGAGATCTTGTTAGATTCATCTCAATGTGTAGTATCCAAATATCAACTTTTTGTAATTTTTGCTTATTGGTAATTAGAGATATTAAGGTTTAAATTAGTGTATCGGCAAATGTGCCCCATAGAAAGGGGTAAACTAATAAAGACCGGAGGGAGTATTCAACAAGAAACTGGAGTTACATGACTCTAAGCATATGAAAAGAACATGGGCCAAATTATAGGCCTCATTCGACCTTTACTTTCCCGAAATTCAAGGAACAACAAAGTACCACATATAAATCCGCTTAATAGTTATATTCTATCTCATATTATCATATTCAATAAGAAATTGGAGCTATTACATGACTCAAAACATATGAAAATGACACGAAATTGCCGAAAATAGGCCTAATACGATCTTTACTTTCCCGAAATTCAAGCAACAATAAATCCTTGTCCCTTTTATTGAAAAGTAGGCTTGCTAAACTTGCTTTAGTTTTATTATTCGATAACATAACTCACTTAATTGTTGAATAATTAACTCTTTTTCCTTGTTGTAGTCTCCATTGGACGCTCATTGTGATATGTTTGCCAACTAACCAAGTCTACCACTTTGATTCTTTGCGTCGACAACCACCACAGACCTTACTAATCATATCATTGTTAAATAGGTAACCTAACCGAAACTAATATATACGTACTTATTACTATTACACATTATTCATATATATATATATGAATTATTGAACATAAACATCTTATAATGTATGAATTATTGAATATATTGATGTAGTGTGATGAAGCGGAATAATCATGTAGGACTTCGAGTAGGAAAAGTTCATGTGTGGATATCAGTTGAGGTAACGTAACTAATTTACTTGATCTTACATTGAACCACTTATTTTCACATACTTCAAATTTAATATGAATGTTTTTGGATGTCTTGGTGAATTTTAGTGTCCGCAACAAGAGAATGGTGTATTAATTATCCAATAGGCTTACCTAAATTTCGCGTGCTTCTCTATCTAGATTTTCTCTCTGCGGACGATGTACGCAGAACGCCATGGCTAGAAAATCTAAAGCTCTAAAGAAGGCACCTGAGGCAGAATTACAATTGGAAAAGATGAAAGGACCGAGTTCAGAAGCTTAGGCGAAAATGAAATCAATGGATTCAGTGCTGGGAATTTCATTGTTGGAGGTTGATGATGATTTTCAGATTGAAATTCAAGAGGAGATTATGTCGCCTCGTTCTTCAATAAGAGACCTTCAACAACAAGAACAAATCAGGGAGAACTTCTTAACTTGGCTATCTTCGATGAAGCAAGTATCTGAGAAATTGGCACCGGAGCAAAGTAGACGAATCAATCGAATTGAAGGTACAATTGATCCATTACCAATTCTATTTTCTCCTGATAATTTAGATATTGGTAAGAATTTGAATGAAACAGTACATTTTGAGACTCCTATGGTTAAAATTGATATAACTGATGTGCAACATGAGATTGATTACCAAAATTCTGCAATTTATTGCTATGTAGTGGGGGCTAACCCTCCAATTCATGTAATGGATGGTTATTGTTGAAGAATTTGGAGGAATTTTGGTGTTGAGAAAGTTGCTATGGCGAAAAAGGGATATATGTCGTTTAATTTCGAACTATGGAGAAAAGAGACATGATACTGAACTCACCTGCACCATTTTTTTGATACAAAACCCCTGATAGTGAAGGCTTGGAGCTCTGAGCTGGATTTGTGTAGGGATAACCTAAAAACTATATCAACATGGATTCAACTTAAATTGGATTTTAAGTACTGGGGGGAAGGTTGCTTAGGAAAGATTGTGAGTGATGTTGGGAAAATGATAAAGGTGGATCAGGCAACTAGTAAGAGGGATTAATTGCAATATGCTCGAGTAATGGTTGAAATACAGATTGATCAATATCTCCCTGAACATATCTTCTTTGTGAATGAAATATCGAGATACTCTTTCACATCGGCTTTGTTTTTCAAGCAATTGTCATCTCGTATCATGCTTGAACATAACCAACCAATCTTCATCTCACTTGTTATTCCACTCAATTCAGTCTGCAATAACCTGAGAAAGCATGATAATTGGGCAAAAGCATGCAGTAAACTTACTTATTATTGAAGTTGAAAACTAATAAGCATATATGTATATATTTATATACTTATAAATATCTAAAGTAACATGTATCACCTGATGAAATCTTGTATCATGGATACATTCAACATTTTCCCACATAAGAATTCATTAATATCGACTTTAGAAATGCATGTCGATGACTCCTCAGTGTAGTGTAATTATTGCTCCCCCAAAGGAACCTCTAATGGAGTATCATTGGGCAAATCTCGAACGCACTCATGTAACCAAAAGCATGCAGTACTAAGGCCTTGCAACACCTCTGGCTCGAGAATAAGTGGATTTTTTGTCACATCAACTTTCTCATTCAACACCTTTGGTTCACCTTCATCACGTACATTGCCTTCTTAGCCTTCTTGTCAGGTGAACCGACCTTCTTAGCCTTCTTGTCATTGAACCGGCCTTCCCCAAAACCTAGTAATTAAAAGTAAAGATATTACTAACTACCATAGGAAATAGAAACAAAACATTACCGGAGTCAATTATTACATATATATGTTAATCAGTGTACCTCATCTGAAAACTGCACCCATGCACGCGGCCATAGAACATAATTGCCAAGGGCATCACTCAATGAATGTAGACTAACTTCCCGCTTCGGCACCGGAAGACTTAAGTCTTTGAAACCAGGCTCAATGTCATCGATGTTGACCCCATAGTGATTATTGTTCACTAACTGGTGATGCACTCGTACTCGATTACTAGGGGGTTGTGCATGGCCATTAGCTACCATAATCAAACTATCAGAACCATCTTCTCGAACTAATAGTCTGCATGGGGTCTCCTTATTTAAAAAAAAAAACATGCCATTAATAGTTAGGTTATGAAACAACATTATTATAGCCAGAATTCCATGCATTTAAGGACAATAGTTGTTTGTTAAAGCAAAGGGATTAAGTGATTACCTTCAACCGAGGTATTGGTGGATCAGGTAAAGGTATTATTTGATCATTCGATGTTCATGGATCACCGGTCGGCTGGCTAGATGGAACATCACTACCCTTTTTCAATGCAAAAGTCGGTAAACCCATTTGCTCCAACATGGCGTTGAAGTTATATGTCATATCCTCCCTAAACTCCTCCCGAATTGCAGATTTGATAACCTCCACATCTAACGACGCCGAATTCACACTACTTGTACTTATTTTTGTTGTTATGGTGTATTGTTCACCATAAACCTTTCTCAAGCCGGGGTGGACACCTCTTACGCCCCTAACGCATCCACTGTGGTCCTTTCCTAAAGTTTCGTGCAAAGCATCCATATGTGCTTTAGGAGTGAACTCAGCGGTTGCCTCTTTTTGCTTTAGCCCAATCTACACAAGGACAAGACAAAAATGCACGTTAATTTGAAAAAATGTGGTTCGAATCAATGTGAAGAGTGTGATGCATAGGAAGGGTGCTACCACCAAGCAACGTAGCCGTCGGCACCGTAGGGAGGGGGCTATAGGGGGCAAGCAGGGGAGTGCATGCAGTAGGTTTGGAGGGGTCTATGCATGGGGGGGGTGTAGGGACTGTGGGGTTGATTGCGGGGAGAGTGCGAGGCAACATGTGTGGCGGGATTCTATGCATTGGGGGGTGTGCAGGGGCACGTGGGGGTGTGTAGGGCCGTAGGGGGGCAACAGGGGGAGTGCAGGAAGCATGTGTGGGGGGGCGTGCAGCAGGGGTGGGGAGTCCGTGCATGGGGGGTGTGCGGGGCCGGGGTTGTGCATAGGGCTGGTGGGGGCGTGCATGGGGGGTTCGGCTGCCACTTTGTTCTATTGCCGGGGTGGCAGCATGCTCCCTATGCATGCAACCTGCCCCAAAATCCCTTTTTGTTTCCTGATATTAACACTAAAAGGAATTAGGGTACACATAACTAATATGTAGTTACATTCTACCTCATATTGTCATATTCAACAAAAAAATTGGAGTTAGATCAACGAAAATATACGAAAAGAACATGAAACGGCCGAAATTCGCCTAATTTGACCTTTACTTTCCCGAAATTCAACCAACAACAAATGCACGCCTATAAATCTACTTAGAAGTTATATTATATCTTATATTATCATATTCAGTAAGAAATTGGAGTTAAATGACTCAAAAATACGAATTGGACATGAAACGACCGAAAAAGGCCTAAAATGACCTTTACTTTTCCGAAATTCAAGCAACAACAAATGCATACCTATAAATTTACTTTGAAGTTATATTATATCTTATAGTATCATATTCAGTAAGAAATTGGAGTTAAATGACTCAAAAAATACGAAATGGACAAGAAACGGCCGAACATGACCTTTACTTCCCCGAAATTCAAGCAACAACAAATGCACGCCTATAAAATCTAGTTAATAGTTGTATTATATCTTATTCAGTAAGAAAATGGAGTTAAATGACTCAAAAAGTGCGAATTAGCTAGAAATGAAACGGCTAAAATAGGCCTAAAATGACCTTTACTTTCCCGAAATTCAAGTAACAACAAATGCATGCCTATTAATCTAATAGTTGTATTCTATCTTATATTATCATATTCAATAAGAACTTGGAGTTACATCACTCAAAAAATACGAATTGGACATGAAACAACCGAAATAGGACTAAAATGACCTTAACTTTCCCGAAATTCAATATAAGGTAAAGTAGGGCACATGATTCTTGTAAATACTTACATTCTACCTAATATTATCATATTCAACACAAAATTGTGGTTACATGACTCGAAATACAAGAAAAGGACATCTTTTGTGTACTAATAGTGGCATTGGCTATCTTTTGTGTACCGGGATCAGTCAAGACTCTTTTTCCATTTGCATCAACCCCATGCATCGAACACTACCAATCGAGAACCCTATCTGGTTTCCGAGCCCGTGCAAGTATGGTCGTAGAGCTAGTCCCCGTTGCCTTTGCCGACCCCATTTTGGGGTAATAGGTTAACATCCACCTTTCTCTCGCCTTATCTTAGGAATGGGCACCCAAATGATGATAATACTTCCTAGATTTTGCACTCGCGCTACTTTTCTCACGTCTTGCCTAAAAACACACAATTACAAACAAAAGGTCAGGTGTTATACAATAATACTCGAGCTAAGTGTAGTAAATATCAATAAAATTCTACAATAGCTTGTAGGGTAGTATTTTTGGCAACAAATGCTTCCCACTCTTCAGTTTTGATATGAGACCATATCTGATATGGTAATTTGAGGGTTCGGCTGATTTTTCCGGTGAAGCCTGATATCCGACTACCTTTTCTCCGCCGTAAATTTTCTTCTTCTTCTTTGTACCTGTTGTTTCCTCCTCTTCGTGATCCACCTACACATTAACTTAGCCTTGAAATCTCTGAATCTCTCGGCAACCGCAGATAGAAATAGATTCTTCTTGGCTTCATCATTTTTGATATTGAAAATATTCTACAAAAAAACACACAATACTAATTAGTTTCCACAATTATTGTAGTTTATACACTATCATTAACATTACACATATATTTAACAAAATAAGAAACTAAACGTTATTATGAAGCTTACCATAGTGTCATCCCATATTAATTTCTTCAACCCCTCGGGCACCTCTTTCCATATGATTGCACAATGGAGAGCTTCCTCATGCTAAGGCCAATATGTGTGCGATATTTTCGATGCCACGCACCACAAGGTTGACCCATACTATCGCATTCCAAAGTCATACGATCACGAGCCCCTAGTGACTTTGTAGGTCCCCTTCCTTTTTTCTTTTTCGTCCCCAATGATTTCCTTTGTTTGTCATTTGTAACTAGTCCCTGTTGTTGACATTTCCTACCAATTTGTGGTGCTCTTACAATTGTTGTGCTTTGTGCATGAAGTTCTTCACCGCAAGGTCGGTCTTGCACGTAGCCCTCTCCCATGATAGCATTTTCATCTGCCATCGCCTCAAGCCTTGTTATGTACTCTTCTTCAAGATCCCGATCCTCGAGATCACCTTTATCTCGTTCCTTTCTCTTATCATATGACTCATCCTCGATTGTGTGCTCACTATCCGTATGCACATCATGACCCATGATCTAACTATATCCCTGAAATGGTAAACACATACGCATTAATATATATAACTTAAGAAAACAAAGAAAAATCTAAACAGCAGCGTCGGGCTAACAACTACCGGCAGCGGCACATAAAATTGGCCCTTTAATTCCCAGCAGAGGTAGTAGTAACTATATATTAGGTTTTTGGGTTAACCGCAGCCCTTTAGTTCCCAACTCAACTTTCTTTTTTCGCGGGTAGATTAAGAGTTGCGTTTATGTTAAAACCGCAACCCTTTTGCCGCAGCTCTTGAGCTTTTTTCCTCTAGTGATAACATAAAATTCGAAAACTACACTACAATTTATCGCCTTAAACTACGTGTCCCAATAAGCAACCAACTCCTGTCAAATCTACTTTTTAATCACATAATATTTGATAACCACACTACAACTAATTAACGTAAACTACGTGTCCCAACAAGTCTTCATATTTTGCTAGGACGGGTGGAGTATTTTAGTATCATCAATTGTTTATTAAATACTTCTTTCATTTTTTAATTGCTACATTTTCTTTAAATGGTTGGTTCTTTTTAATTGCTACATTGTTAAGACTTTCCTTATTTGGAGTATTTGGGCCACCAAAAACTAATTAATAGTATTTTTTGTTTTTCATCTTTTCCACCAAAAAGTACTTTTTTTTTTCACTTTTCCCCTTATTTTACATTAAACTAGTTTTTAGGCCCGGACTATGCTCCGGGTCCTTATATATTTCATTCAATAGTATTTTACATTGAAATTATAATACCAAATATTACTTGGTTTAGTGGTTAAGACATCAGTACACAAGCTTGAGGTCATGGGATCAAATCTTATACCAAGCATAATCTAATTTTTTTTAATTGTATGTGGAGTACATGAAGTCAAAACTCTAAGGGATAGGGCCACGTGGCATAGTTCCTTATTGAGAAACACCTTTTAATATATTAGTATAGATGAGTCAAAAATTACTCTCCAAAAAATTTGAAAGTGATAATGCCTTAAATTTTATACAAAACACAATGTAGTAATTTAAAAATTAATATTACCACATTTAAAAATGTGCATAGCACGTGCCCAAAAAACCAGTAGAGAAGTATATAAAAGGCAAGGGATCTCGGTAGACAAAATATTGTATGACACTTCTTCTCATTCTCTCTCTTAGAATCATCTACTTTCTAGTTTCTACGAGACTACTACCCCCCCCTCATTACTGTTTTCTGTTACTGTTTTCAACAGCTCTATAACAAGAACGTTAATTAAAGACGTAAATCAATCGACAACAATGGAAGCATGGCTAGCTCAACTGGTAATTAAGTTCTTTAATGACATCATATTTTTTCGCCTTTGTATCTGCTGTTGCTACTGGATATAGTATATATTTATACTTTCTTCGTTGTTTCTCAAATTTCCTCATTTTTTTTTTGGAACTTAAGTAAGATTATATTAGCCCAATTTCCTCATTTCTAGTACGTGAAGGTTGACAACGACATTAACGGTTAATTATACTCATCTACTTTTCCATACACATTGAACACTTTACTGCATAATTAACGTACATTCGAAGATTTAATCATTTATTACATGTTAATAAAAGATTATCCGAAAAATTCTAGATGATTGATTATCAATACAACTGCGAAAAACATTTTCCATGCAATAAAAGAAGTAAGTAATCAAACAACACAGAAAATGCTATACTTTTCGTTTTGTTTTGCTCTTAGAGAATATAGAATCGTAGATATGGAGTAGAGCTTCACTTTTTTAGAAAAATTGACGAACACAACACGAATTGTGGGCTATGGAAGTTGGACTTGGACATATATATACATACACAAACGTCATTAATTCTTATTATTTGGTGGCAAATAATGGAATGTTCCTTGACCTTATTCACAATTGTTTACTACCTTAATTTTTTGTTTCTGTTAGTCTAATTAGCTTTTTGAAAGACAAAGTTTCACTTTACAGTAATTAAACTACTTAATTACATAGAATTTTATTGCATGTTTTATATGTGTTTTCAAAGTAATAGATATTTATAGTTTTAATCCACCCAAAAATCATTTACCAAGCATCCTAAATAAGAATTTAACTTTGACATGCGCTAGATTACTTACTCAACCTAGAGAACAAGCTATTTTTTTGTGTTGAATTCATATGTATTCTTATTTGTACTATTTTCTGTCTTTTTTTTTTTTTGGGTTGCCCACCCGGTTCACTGGGCTTTGGCCCACATACATCAGAGCCCGACTCGGGGGCGCACCCCGGCTTTGGTGGGTGAGTCTCCCAACAAGAGTTTCCGAATACGGTGAGGCTCGGACTCGAGCCTTCCTTAAGCAACATTTTTTTTTCCAGCGTGATTTTTCCGTCGGTTGAGTAATTTACTTGGTCACTTTTTACTTGGTGTAGGAAATGGATGTAGATCCATCAATTCCAACTTCAATCAACAACGTTCACCACCAATTTCAAGAAAGTGAAACAATGGAAGCATATTTTGATGAGCAACTTTTTGCTACACTTGGTGACAATTTCCCTTATCCTCTTCCTGGTGAGAGTTATACCACCTCTCCTCAGTTTGATTTTGATTGCGATCTCACCGGACAATTTAAATTTCCTCAAATACCAAACAACAACAATAACCACAATTATAATAAGGATAATGATAAGATTCATATCACAAATGTCCAAGAAGATAAACAACAATGCATGAATAAGGAAGAGACTGAGAAGCAAGCAACAAGTGGTGGTACCAAGAGAAAACGACAGCCAAACCAAGTGCAAGATCACATCATTGCTGAGAGGAGGAGGCGGGAATTACTAAGCCAATTGTTCATTTCTTTGTCCACTATTGTTCCCGGCATTAAGAAGGTGTACTCTTTTATTTCCTCAAATTTTGCCTTCTACATTATAATAAATGTGATCATAGTGCAAATTTTTACTCTAGGTGTTGCACTAAGCGACTAATACATATGAAGCACTGAAAAATTGGTACCTAAGATCTTATCGCTTTCGATACATTTTGGTCCTCCAAATCCAAAGTATTTCTGTGTTAATTACATTTAAATTAGGGTGCGTTCTCTTCACCCTAAAAAATTAAGTTTCAGGTCCAATCAGTTCAGTTCAGATAAGTTTCAATCAGGTCAAATCAGGTCAATAAGTTCCAATCAGGTCAATAAGTTCCAATCAGGTGTAATAAGTTCCAATCAGGTCTAATAAGGTCCAATAAGTTCCAACAAGGACCAAATAGTCAATGATCAATAAATTAAAATTAAAATTTTAATTAAAGTACCACTATGATTATTATATAGTATTATATTTGTATTATTGTCTATTATTTTATTATTCATATTACTATTAGTTGATTATGTTATTATTAAAATTTTTAATTAAAGTACTACTATAATTATATAGTATTATATATGCATTATTATCTATTATTTTATTATTCATATTACTATTAGCTGATTATGTTATTATTAAAAAATATTATAATCATGGTCAAATAAGATTAACAATAATAATCATCATAATTATAATATTTTACAATTCGTCTTTAAATAACTAGAGATAACATGTTTTCGTTACTAATAACAATGAAAGATATATAAAATGTTATTAATTGATTTGCTACTAGTGCTTTATGAAATCAAAGCAAGACTATTAGACATATCAGTTGTGAAAGTTGTGTATAGGCAAGCATATAAATAGTATTTTTTTTTGTTAAAATGTTAATCATAAGAGATAATTAAAAATTACTATTTTTTCGAA
The DNA here is from genome assembly GCA_947648045.1 of Beta corolliflora. Lineage (NCBI taxonomy): Eukaryota > Viridiplantae > Streptophyta > Magnoliopsida > Caryophyllales > Amaranthaceae > Beta > Beta corolliflora. The sequence continues at coordinate 479,836 of CANSZD010001739.1, read as the reverse complement.
GGATAAATTTTAATAATTATTATGTCATAATAAACTTTGAGGGATATTATTTATGTTAGGGGTAATATTTATGTTATTACTCATCAATTTTTTTGTCAAATAAGGTCAAATAAGTTCCAATCAGGTCCAATAAGGTCTAATAAGTTTCAATCAGGTCCAATCAAGTCTAATAAGTTTCAATCAGGTCAATAAGTTTCAATCAGGTCCAATCAGGTCCAACAAGTTCAGTTCAGTTCAGTTCAGATATGTTCAGTTCAGTTCAGCGTTATTCAGGTGAAGAGAACGCACCCTTAGTTGACACCTCAAATTTCCCGTATCTAAAAGTTTTCATTTCGAAACCTCACCTATTTGAATGCTATGTAGAAATTAACCATTTCCGTAATATTAATATCTCGTAATTTCCTTTCGGTTTAGAAAACAGAAAGCCTTTTTTTGTTTGTTGATCTTTTTCGGTCCTATTTATATGATTTATGTAAGAAACAAAATGTGCACCTTTTTAATAAACTTGTAAGACCATATAAAGCTTATAAGTGTTACAAATGACGAAATTTGACTTTTAAAAGATATAATAATATGTTAGAAAACTTCATTTCTCCAGCCATTGGATATCCACCCACTACAAATAGAGTACAATTTTTTTTTCCTTTAGTCAACTTGGATTCCACTATTTATTTGTATATCTTTAGTGGGTAGAGTTAGTGGTGTAACTTCGACTTTTACTTTGATTTTGAGACACAAAATCAAACCAAACAGAAATCAATTCAGTTTTCACATTTGAAGTCCAAATCCACACCAAAATTCAACCCAAACCAGACCAAACAAGAAAAACCAAAGTTGAAGAAATCACTTCTACCAGCTTGTTGTCTGAGCTTTTCCTAGCGATTGTTGAGTAGAGGGACAAAAAATAAGACATTTAGGATAGAAAAGCTTGAATACGAAGAAGTATAGCTGGTAAACGGGTCGGGTCGGGTCATGTTCACCGGTAAACAAGTTGAACCCCCTCAATCCTAACCCGACCCATTTATTAAAGGGGTCAACAGACCTCAAAACTAACTCGACCCGTTTTTAACGGGTTACCCAACCCATATATTGACCAGTTTATGAAGCATACACATATGCATATAATCTAAATAAATCAACCTTATATGTTTCTTAACCTACTTCTTATTTACTGATATCTTACCGAAATAAACTAAATCGAACAATTAAAGACTAAATCTAATATACTTAAGAAAAATATTCGAACTATTTCAAGCCAAACTAATAATCTTAAAAGTAGCATAACAGTTAAAGGGTCATCACGAACGGTTCAGGTTAGAAAGCTCAACTCTATCACAATTCTTTAAATAAGCAGGTTGTGTCAGGTTAACCCCCTTATATAAACAAGTTGAAAACCTTAGCCCACACGCTCTAATTTTTTGTTGGGTTATAGTCGACTTAGCGAGGTGTACTGTGTCACTTTTTACCACCTCTAATGGGGAAAGAGAGTAAAGCTCAATGCCTCAATCTAGGTTAAAGTTCTCTCGCCATTTTTAGAGCTTTAAGGAAAAGGAAAGCTCAACATTGAGGAGAGAAAGTGAGTAAGGAGAGTAAGTGAGTGAGGAGATCAGGAGAGAGACTAAGAGAGAAACAGCTGGGAGTGGTGAGAGATAGATTTAGGGTTTCAAATTTTCTGAAAGAGTCAAATGGGCTTTATATCTTTGCTTGACATCCAAAGAAGCCTATATATCCATATGAGGAAATCGGTTCGGTTTTTTGTTTTTCAAAATGAAAATCGAACCTAATCGAAAAAAATATTTTTCCTCAGTCCAAACCAAACGTTTTATAAAGAAAAAATAAATTATAAATTCAGTTAGGCTCGGTTTAGTCTTTTAACCAAATAGCTAGCTTACACCCCCATGTAGATTACCAACTAGGTGATAGCCTGGTAGGGCAGGCAAACAAGAGTGGGATGGATTATTGAGTTTGCTTTCAATCAATAATAAGGCGTACTAGATAAAAAAAATCCACCTAAACCTAGCCCATACAATAAACGGGTTGGAACGACTTGATTCTTATCCAACCTATTTATTAAACAAATTACCCCATTTAAACCATTAATGATAGTTACCATTACTAAAGGTGAATTTCTTATTTTATAGCTTTTCAAAAATAATTATGAATTAGTTTTAGAGTTTTTTTGTAAAACTTACTTCCATGTTTGATGACTATCGTTACAAAATTTTGGACTGTGTTTCATATATAAAAATTGTTCCTATAATGTGTACTTTGGGACATAATGAGTAACTTCTTGTTACACCTTCTGGTCTTATGCAGTTGGACAAAACATCGGTTTTAGGAGAGGCAATTAAACATATAAAGCAACTTCAAGAAAAAGTAAAGGTTCTTGAAGACGCAGCTGCAAAGAGGACTGTTGAGTCCGTGGTGGTGGTTAAAAAATCTCAGTTGATAGTAGATGATTATAAAGGGGGGGAAGATGATGAGTCTTCCTCCACGGCGGATAACAATTGTGGACGTGGTATTGGCTCCCATGATAAAGGTCGTAAAGACAATGAATTAAATTATAAAGACGATTCACTCACAGAAATTGAAATTAAGATATCTGGCAAAGTACTCCTCCTGAGAGTATATTGCGAACAAAGAAAAGAGGTTTTGGCTCAGTTATCTGCGGAGATAAACAAGCATGATATGAATGTTACTAATTGTAGTGTTATACCATTTGAGAGTTTAGCTTTAGCCGTTACAATTGTTGCACAGGTAATGCCTTTTCCATATCTTAACCACCAGTTTTTCCAATGATATAATTTACTTCTCCAAAGCCAAAAAAACTCATTTTAGTTAAGGATAAAAAAAAAACACATTTTTATATGAAAGTAATTAAATCGCTTTGGACAAAAAACTAAATTTACTCCTGAAACATTAAACATAACTAGTCATAATTTTAAGAGTATTTCTTGGTGAACTTCATGTAGTAAGTTTCTTCCGAATTTGATTTGTGCAGATGGAAAACGGTTCCAACAAGAACGTGAGAGATTTTATTAGAAGTCTTCACTCAGTGTTGCGATTGCCTAGCCATCGAGGACATGTATCAAATGAAGATAATCATATATCATAGCTTATCAGTTGTTTATCTTTGAACTATCATCCCAAATGAGACCTAGAAATATTGCATATTTTGTCATTAATAAGGGCATATACCTTAAAGATAAGGTAGTATCTAGCACAAGAGTCAAGACATGTACACTAGATACAAATAAGATTTGGTCCATCTTTGTGTTAACGATATTTATTTGCATTGTTTAAGAGATATCAATGATATTAAAATTTCCATCTTAAATTACATTATTTCTTAACTAGTTTTTGGACTCGGGTATAATGCGCAGGAATTTTTTTTAATAAGAATGTTCATAAACTTACTAATTACGTTTGAAATTGGTAAATAATAAATAAAATATTCTATGATATTTTCCGTAAAATCATGCATATATGTTTATAAAAAATTAATAATTATGAAATCATTAAAGTATTGACACAAAATTAATTAGTGCATTTAGTAATGTAAGTTAATAAAATGGAAAGGGATATATGTTACCCACTTGATAAATGATGTCTATATATATAAATATATATACATATATATATATATATATACATATATATATATATGTATGTATATATATATATATATATATATATATATGTATATATATATATATATGTATATATATATGTATATATATGTATATATATATGTATATATACATATATATATACATATATATATATACATATATATATAGATATATACATATATACATATATATATACATATATATACATATATATATACATATATATACTACTCCTGTAGAAATTGAGATCTCTATTTCAAGCACCATATATAAATCTTTAATATTGGTACCAATTGTAGTTTATTTTAGAAAGATTTAAAATAGCTTCATTATATATATTGGAAAATAGAAATAAAATCTTGAGTAACATAAAATTCAATTTAATTAAGTTAAAATTGTTATTATTATGTTTAAATTATTAAAAAAGTGAATTTCCTTAATTTTCCGGTTTTATTTTTCTTTTGTTTAGATTGGTTTTCTTTGCCTTTCAATACAACAAATTTTGTTTTTTCCTTATTTTATTTTCATATATTCTTGGAAAAGACGGTCTCACGTTAGTGTTAACGTGAGACCAGCTGATGTCATGCTAACATCACGTGTGTGCATCAAACCACGTATCTTGGAAGGGAATAGCAGCAAAATTAGTTAAGCGCTTAGACCTATCAGTTATGCTAGTAAGACCATCTCATTTCCCCATCAATTTATATTTTCTCTCTCTCCTCTGCCAACCCTCGTTTCTCTATCCTATGCCCCTCTCTTCACTACCATATCCCTCTCCTCCACCAAACTTCCATTTCTCTCTCTTGCTGTTGTATATAATTAGATCTGGAACCTAAAGCCTACTTGTCTTTCTTTCTTTTTCTTTTTCTTTCACTTTTCCTTTGAGCTAAAACACCAAAATCATCCATATTTGTTAGAGTTTTAGCTCAATTGTTGCTAATTTTATCTGAAATTGAGCTAAAGTAGGACAAATCAGATTTGAATGCAGTCTTTTTGGAACATTTAATGCTTTCAACTAACATCTTTCGAGGATTTGGGTAAGTGGTTATGGTTTTCTGTAATCCATTATCTTTTCCACGTAAATAGTTATGGTTCTGGGTAAATAGTTATATTTATAAGGTTAATAATTATGATTTTTAGTTATTAGTAATTGTTTACACGTAATTAGATATAGTTTCATACATGTTATTAATTATAGTTATGGTTCTGGGTAAATAGTTATTTTTCTAAGGTTGATAGTTATGGTTTTTAGTTATTAGTAATTGTTTACACGTTATTAGTTATAGCTTTCATGTTATTAGTTATAGTTATGGTTTAGGGTATAGTTATATTTCTTAAGGTTAATAGTTATGATTTTTAGTTACTAGTAATTGTTTACACGTTATTAGTTATAGTTTTCGAGATAAATTATGGTCTTGGGTGGATATTAAATAGTTATGGTTTGCTTGTTATTTGTTATTGTTTTTGGGTTAATAGTTATTGTTTTGGATTGTTAGTTATAGGTTTCGATAAAAAAAAAGTTATTATTTTGGGTTACGATTACGGTGGTTTAGTTGATGTTATGGTTTTGGGTTGATAATTATGGTTAATAATTATAAGTTTTAATTTATTAGTTGATATAATTTCATTAAAAGTTATTTTGTAAAAATAGTTGCACATTTTTTTTTCAATTAGTTAACATTTTTGTATATTTTAGTTAAATTACATTGATAGACCATAATCAAACGCGTATGAATGATCACATCTCATGTTAGTCTTAATGTGATACGGTCTCTTCAGATACGTACTCTTTTTTGGTTCTAACTTATCATAAAACCTATATGATCAGGAACTTCTCAGATGCCTTATGTTTTTTCCTCAATCGCCACCTTGTTCCCCTTCTTTCTCTCCTCTTCTATTCAACCCAATAATTTCCTTCTTTTAAATTCCACTAGAGATTTCTATCTATCTGGTTGATCTCAATAAAGAGAACTTCAATTTTAAAATCGATAAGGCATACAAATCAATCTCTTTTAGGTTTTATAAAAATAGTGGGATATCGGTTTCCATCTTCTTCCATCGTATGCATGTTAGTTTTTTATTTGCTGCTACAATTGGAGCGCTTTCATTTTCTGAAAAACGAGGTGGTTACCCAGAAGAATGTTAAAAAGAAAGGACATATAAGTAAGGAGGAGAGAGAAAATCCATGGAAATCTAAATGTGTCAATTATGTTTCTTAATAGTGTTGGGAGGAAGGGCTTTCTTATACAATCTCCTCCTCACTCTTCCTTTGTCTAATTTTCTGACCTTCATCACCCCTTCATCTTTCCACCATAACCACCAAGCAACTAACCTTCAAATAACTATCATCTACGGATCTACCAAGTCGACAAAGAAGATGGTGGAGTGCTGTTGGTCAACCACGAATTACGGCTTACTTTATGGTTTAATGGTTTTGGATTCTAATTAAATTGTTTTCTATTTTGTTGACCGCTTTTTTCTTGAAAAAGCTTATTGTTCAAGTTGTCTATTCATATTTTGATATTTAGGTATTCTTACGAACGGAAATTCATTCTACGAATTTGTTGAATCCACAAAAATCCGATTCAAAATGCCACACGAAATTACCAATCATCAGGATTATTCATATACCATAGATAGGTTATGTATCTATAGAAATTTATCTTTTGTTATTTTGCTATATACATATATAAACGTTTCTGAAATCCTGCAATGCTATGGACGCATCTTCATGTAAGTTTGTTTTAGCATAATTAATGTCGAAAGTCATAACTTATTCAGTGGATTTGATGTGTTTTGCGCATCACAAATTAGGTAGCGTGCTTATATTGGACAATGTCTAGAGTCATGATGGAAGAATCGATTTGAGTGTCTTTCCTCTGTAAGGTGTATGGAGGTTCTTTTGCAATGTCACCACCACAGAAGTTTCGCCCTCAAACAACCAAATATATGTAGCAATGGAAATAAAGAGAAAAAAGTCATTAGTCACATCTCACATGTGTAGTGGGGATATATCTTTATGAACTCAAAATTAGCCAACGGCATGCTACATGAGTTGAAGATATTTGTCATGGAGTTCTTCTCTTCCATGATATCGATCTTTTTCTGGAGTATTTTCTGATGTAGGGCTATGGCCTAAAATGTTATCGTCTTCCCCCTCCTTCATCCCCACTCAATCCCTCTCTTCTCCTCCCTTCTGATTTTTCCGGGTGTAAGTAATCATTAGTTTATGAAACAGGAAAATGAGGGAGAAAATTAATCAGCGTACTGTCACGGATGGCATTCGTCGTTCCAAAAGCATCGTTGGGCAAGCAGCGTGGGCTGGGCGCTGGGCGATGGCCCGACGAGGGGCAAAATGGCACAAGGCATCTGGTGGGCCAAACGAGCTCCAAATGGGCTCAAATTTGGGGGTCTGCCATATTTTGGGCTAATAAAGATAATGGTCGAGTCAGATTTTGGATTTGAGGCCCAGAATCAGGTGATAGTGCACGACCATATTTCGGGAATGCATGGAAGCTTCTAGAAGGGCCTAGCAAGGTCTTGGAGGTGAGCTTCTAGGCTAGAGACTTCTAGAATGTATCTAGAGTTTTCCTTGATGTGCATATATGGTGGAGAGTCTCTAGAATGTACTAGGGTGTACAGTGTGTAGAACCCTCCATTTGAGGAGGTGCGGAATATTCTAGAAACTAGAGGAAGGTAGGATGGATGCCTATAAATAGGCATCCCCATTCATTTGTAGAGATCATCCAACACTTGTATTCTCTCTCAAGCAATATAAGAGCATTCTTATAAATCTTCTCTCTAGCCATCTTCCATACTTAGCCAATTTCGTAGCACACTTAGCTTAGCAAAGCTAGCCATGCAAGCAATCGGGTGCCTTGACATGCCTTCCGACGGGACTGTGAAGCAAGTAGGCCACGTATAGCGACTAGGAAAAAGTCGGTACGTGACAAGTGGTATCAGAGCAGCGACGATCGTTGGGGCGTTGTCGTTGAAGTTGGGTGAGGCATTGGTGATGTTGTGTGGACGAAGCATTAGTGTGGGTCGGAGTGATGGCATCACAAATGAAGGACAGTGTTGGTGCATCAGGGGTCGTGGATGAGACCCTACGGAAGAAGAAGCAAACGACCTCGGAGCTTGATGGTCGTCTTGCTAAGGTTGAGCTCGGGTTGGGGGACCTTGTCGACAGCATGGGGGTTGCCGAGCAAGGCGTCGCAGAGCTCAAATTGGGTATGTCGACGCTTGAACAAGGTATCGACGGGATAGATAGCCGTGTTCAAGTGCTCGAACTGGGAGTTGGTGCAACGGCAACGGAAGCCAGGGAGGTTGCCCAACTTGCCGTGAACGAGGTGGTCGACTCAATTCGGGCAGAGTTGGCGCAACTCAAGGGAACTATCATGGGGCAGCTCCAAGCCATGAAGGAGCAACTTGATTCGGTCCGGGGGGACCTGAACTCGTGCAAAGCAAACATGACGCTTTGCAAGGCGGCCGTGGCCGGGGGAGCCACGATGCGGGAAGGACCTAGGATGAAGGTCCCGGAGCCGCCAAGGTACGAGGGTAAGCGTGACCCGAAAGCTCTCGACAATTTTCTATGGAGCGTCAAGAGATATTTCGAGGCCATGCACGTGGAAGACGATGCTTCCAAAATTTGTACCGCCACAATGTATTTGTCGGACGACGCCGTCCTTTGGTGGAGGAGGCGACAAGAGGATATCAAGAAGGGGCTATGCAGCATCGCGACGTGGGACGACTTCAAGAGGGACTTGAAGAGGCAGTTCTACCCCGAGAATGCCGAGGAGCTTGCGATGAAGAAGCTACGAGGACTAAGGCAAACGGGGGCGATTCGGGATTACATTAGCCAGTACTCGTCGCTCATGCTCGAGATCCCCGACATGGAGGAAAAGACTCGCCTCATTTTCTTCATGGACGGTCTGCAAAGGTGGGCGGAACAAGAGTTGAGACGACGGGGAGTCAAGACTCTTGCGGAAGCCATAGCCGTGGCGGAGTCCTTGGTCGAGATTCCGAGGGTGTCGAGACGGGACAAGGGCAAATGGGTTGAAGGGGACGACCACGAGGAGGAGGAAGCATCGCTTCAACTGAGGGCCAAGTACGCGGATAACAGCAAGGACAAGGCCCAGTCCAAGGGGGACAGTCGCGATGGAGGTAAGCAACACAAGCCACTTAAATATTTTCTTTGCGATGGACCGCATATGGCTCGTGTATGCCCTAAGCGACAAAAGTTGAGTGCTATCATCGCAACTCTGGGAGAGGAGTCGACGACAGAAGCGTCGATGGGGGCGATGTGCTTGGGAGAGGAAGCCAAGCTCGCCAATGTTCGACTCCTCAATGCGTTGGATGTCGTGGAAGAGGATCCGAAGAGGGAGGCATCCACGACAACGCAAGGGACGAGCATCAAGCAAGGAGGCAACTTGATGGTCGTAAATGGGTCGGTGAACGAGGTTCACACTAGGGTGCTGGTCGACACGGGGGCGACGCACAATTTTCTTGCTCTACGGGAAGCCAAGAACCTAGGTGTGAAGTTCACCAAGGTGGATGGCGAGATGAAGGCCATCAACTCGGGAACCACGCAGGTATATGGGAGAGCGTGGAATGTTCCTGTCCGCTTGGGGAAGTGGAAAGGAAAAGTCGACTTCTTGGTAGTCGACATTGATGATGAGGACGTAGTGCTAGGCATGGAGTCCCTTAGCACCGTCATGCCATTTCGGGTAGGTGACGATATGTTATCGATCACCCACAAGGGGTGCAAGTATGACATCCATCTCGCACAAGGCAAGGAAGTGGGCGTAAAAATCTCTTCCTTGAAGGCTACATGGGCGCTAAGGGATAAGCGTCCAGGGTCGATCCAGGGATGGATCGAAACCTCGATGTCGAGGGGTCGACATCGAAACAAGCTCCGTTGGACGAGCAACAAGGCGAAGCATGAGAGCCACATGCAACGGACGTCAAGTGCTAGCCAAGGGGAAAAGGCAACAAGCACGAGACGCGGGCAGACGGGACTTGCCCGAGGGTCGATCTTGACGAGGGCGTCAAGAAATTGGGTGGGGGAGAATGTCACGGATGGCATTCGTCATTCCAAAAGCATCGCTGGGCAAGCAGCGTGGGCTGGGCGCAGGGCGATGGCCCGACGAGGGGCAAAATGGCACAAGGCATCTGGTGGACCAAACGAGCTCCAAATGGGCTCAAATTTGGGGGTCTGCCATATTTTGGGCTAATAAAGATAATGGTCGAGTCAGATTTTGGATTTAAGGCCCAGAATCAGGTGATGGTGCACGACCATATTTCGGGAATGCATGGAAGCTTCTAGAAGGGCCTAGCAAGGTCTTGGAGGTGAGATTCTAGGCTAGAGACTTCTAGAATGTATCTAGAGTTTTCCTTGATGTGCATATATGGTGGAGAGTCTCTAGAATGTACTAGGGTGTACAGTGTGTAGAACCCTCCATTTGAGGAGGTGCGGAATATTCTAGAAACTAGAGGAAGGTAGGATGGAGGCCTATAAATAGGCATCCCCATTCATTTGTAGAGATCATCCAACACTTGTATTCTCTCTCAAGCAATATAAGAGCATTCTTATAAATCTTCTCTCTAGCCATCTTCCATACTTAGCCAATTTCGTAGCACGCTTAGCTTAGCCAAGCTAGCCAAGCAAGCAATCGGGTGCCTTGACTTGCCTTCCGACGGGACTGTGAAGCAAGTAGGCCACGTATAGTGACTAGGAAAGAGTCGGTACGTGACAGTACGGTATTAAGCAATATGACATTGCTATTGTTTGGAGGCGGATTGGTCGTCATTACTCCGGAATGTTCCTTGGGTTAGTTTGGAGTTCTATGTGGGGAGTGGTTGGTAGCAGTATAGCACTCACTTATTGTTTCTTACATCATCTCTATTTTCCATCTTTGATATTATGTGTCTTTTTAGAAGCTTTAATCACCAATTCACCATTGTAAAAAACTTATATGGAATTGGTCCACACTAAATTAGTATGGACCTAATGCTAATTCATGTGATTTATGAAAAAAAGATCACTATATAAAAAAAATAGATATAAAAGATGAGTAAATATAGATTGTGAAGTTTGACTATGTGAAAAAAAAAGGTTACTATGTCACAAAGTGAAAATTTTATCATGATAAACTAATGTGAGAAAGAATCACTATATTAAAAAAAACAGTCACTATGGTAGATATTAACTGTATAATATAACTTTAAGATTTTAGAAAGGTTACTATATGGAAAAAGGGGTCACTATGTTAAATAAGTGGCTTTGGTCCACAATAATATTATTGTGGACCAGGTTCACGCAAGACTAACTCATTGAAATTGAATTGTACTGAAATAATATTAATTTTGCTGAACTTAAGCGAAATTAGTTTTGCTTAACTGAACTGAAATATGTTGAAATTAATTTTATCAACAAAAATGTATGTGTGAAGGCTCGAACACGCAACCTCCCATTTGAAATACAAACACACTAACCAACTATTCTACCATCTCTTTTTGGTTTTTATGGGGGAAAAAATATACTACCTCCGTTTTTTTTTTGATGTAACATTGGACTTTTCACATTTATCGAGGCACAACTTTGACCGATAATATAACTAATTGTATAAAAGTAAAAATTATAAAAAATATATATTTGGAAAGTGTATACCGTGACGAATCAAACAAGATCCCACATGACTATATTTTTTCTTATGTATAAATAACAATTAATGGTCAAAGTGTATTGGATGAATAGTGCCCAAAGTCAATATGTTACATCTAAAAAAACGGAGGGAGTATATAACTTACATCTAAGAAAAGCATTTAAAGATATAATTACTTACATCCCACAATATTTTCCCACAATTATTGAGGTGACCCATCATTTACATCCAATTATCTCAAAAGTTATGGCCCACATACTTGGTAGCTCATGTGGCCCGCCAACATTGCTCGAGCATAAGTGCAATACTGCTACTGCTAACAGTATCTCCTTCATTTTGCTTGCTCCATACCCATCAAAGATCCAGACCAAGCATCTAATACACACTTGGGTTACTCATCAAACCCAACATTCTCATAGAAGTAAGAAGTACAACTGCTACTCTTCCCTTCATAGAGTGCAAGGACATATTATTTTACGTTATTTTATTTCTTAAAATCGCCTATATGGACAACTTAAATTTCTTTTGAACTTGCCGCCTACATGGACTTTGTAGGAAACAAAATTATTTAAAGACAACATAATATTTCTCTTTTTAAAACAATTAAGTACAAATGTATATATTTATACTCATTAATCTAAAGCTAATAATAATCTGTTCTACTTTTCAGTACTATTATATTATAAAAAAACATAAAATTTATATAACCTCCCTAATTAATACCATTACACTATTTAATTGCATCCGGTTATATTCTTATACATTAACCTAAATTTCAAAAATAAGATTGTATTATAGTCTTTGTAATTACTTATATATATATATATATATATATATATATATATATATATATATATATATATATATATATATATATATATATATATATATATATATATATATATATATATATATATATATATATATATATATATATATATGTATTCTCTTGAAGTCGAGGGTTATATTGATCAATAATTCATATTATAATTTACTATGTAGAAAATTTAAAAAGAAATGGAAGATTATTTCACAAGCACAATCCAATGCCTATAACTTTTTTTTTTCACTTCTCGCAAGCGTTTGATTTAACACTTCAGATTCACATTGGTAAACGATCTGGGGCATCGCCCGGATCAACAACTAGTTTATAAACTTCAAAAGATAAAAACGACTTCAATAAGTCGCATGGAAAATTGGCATTACACCAGGGCGCACATTCGCAGAATACAACCAGGCCAGACAACGGTAACCCTCGTGGGCTTCCGACTACTTTCCCAATCCATAATGTAAGCACTTAAAACATTTGGGCAATTCCCATTGGTAACCTTGTGCTTTTGAGTATTCCCATTGGTAACCTCGTGTTTTTTCAAACCCCAAAAATAACCCTAAGCTTTAATTAAGTTCCCAATTGTAAGTTTAGTTGCCTAATTCCATTAACTAATTAACCGTTAAATTGTAACCCTAGTTATCAATTATAAATTTTTCATAAAAAAATAAATTCCTCCTCCCGACGCCACCACCAGCCCATCCCACATTCCCACCACCACCAGCTGTATATTATGAGTAACCATGTATACGAATTTGATATGCATATTTTAAAACATGATCTCGACCAATATGCACAGGAAAATATGTGTTGCTTTTATTAGATAATCGATCGCTTAATTGATCTGCAGACATTTATACAAATGAGATATTCCTGTTCATAACATTGGCCTTCTTTTCCAACGAAAAAGAACTATGCGCTGCTTGTTCTTGTTGAGTAGTTCAGGATCATGAATTAATGTCAACAACAACAACAATTCATGAGGTGGACCTAAGTATTCTACTATTCTTATAGATGGACTCAAAATGGTTCTTGGGAGTTTCAGAACATTTTAGTCTATTCGTATTTCATAGCCCAACACGGAGGAGGGAGCCGTTGAGGGGGAACCCAAGTGGTGGTTCCAAGAACTCCAAAGTTGCTAATGGTGGTTGTTGTTGGGGTGAGGAGGAGAAGAGAAGGGTGGCCTGTTGTTGTTATACCTAATCATGGTTAGCAAACAAACCCCCATTTAACAAAAACTAAGAACACTTAACAACAAATTATCTATTAAAGTCACATTTAGGAAATGAATAAGAATATAAGGTCATTTTTAGGATTTGAAAAAACACGAGGTTACCAATGGGAAAATCCAAAAGTACAAGGTTACCAATGAGAATTTCCCAAAACATTTCACTTCACATCTAAAATAAGTAAAACTATTCCAAATCTTTTATCTGCAACAAGGTACGTTCCATTTCTAGAAAACTAGTTTTAAAACACCCACTTTAGTCTTCCACTTGACTCCTTGACCCAAAAAATCTTGGTAAAATGATAAAAAAAATAGTATAAATTTTCGTATAACCAAAAACACTTGGATTTGCGTGTTAGAAACCGCCTTTGATTTAATGTGCCGGAAAATGGCTGTGTTAAGGTTTTCTGGGGTCATTTTGGTCCTCAAGGATCAAATTTGTGGTCGTAAACGGCAAAAATGACCAAAAAATGCCTCGTTTTGCGTGTCAAAAAATGGTTGGGTTAAGGTTTTTCGGGGTCGTTTTGGTCCTCAAGGATCAAATTTGTGGTCATAAACGGCAAAAATGACCAAAAAATGCCTCGTTTTGCGTGTTAAAAAATGCATCAGTTTACGTACCATTAATTCTAACGGTAACTAATGGTTTTTGGATTCATAATGTCACGTTTGACATTAGGACAATAATTGAGGGTTATTTTTGAAAGTTGGAAAAAAAACGATTTACTATTGAAAATGAGCCACAGTTAAGGGTTACATTGTCTCTATTATATTATACAATCATTGCTTGAGAGATAATATAATTTGATCATATTCAGTTAAGTAAACTCAAAGTATAACTTATGTCAAAAAAAAAAAAAAAACTCAAAGTATAACGAATTAATAATATAACTTACATGAACTTCTTTAAGTTAGTAGTGAGCTTTATTCACTTAAGTGAATTCATGCGTAAACTAAATGTCTTTCTATAATATTGTCATTACTTTTTTTTGACGGGAAAATATTGTCATTACTTATTACTTTATTAGCTAATTAATTAGTATCCCCTCAAAAAAAAAAAAAAAGCTAATTAATTAGTATAGTACTAAAGCACTCAAATGCTAAAGCTTGATTATTATTATCATTAGTGTTATATTACTATGTTAATTATTTATAATTATTATTTTATTACTAAATATCATTACTATATATTACTTACAATGACAAATAAAACTAAAACTGGTATAGAGATATTGTTATGGCTTAACTATAAACATTAAACATATATGAGTATATGCTAAGTTTCGGGGGTAGGGGCGGCTAAGGCCATGTGCAGGGTGAGCAACTGCACATGGCCCCCAAAACAAAGGGCCCAATTCTATTAGTTGTCTGCCCAAAGTAAAAAAAAAAACTAAATCAAACTACAGATTGTTCCTTTCTAATCTATCGAGTGTAATGTTGGATGCAGATTCAAAGAGGTTAATTTCTATCTGGTGTTCTGCTTCGTGTCTTTCCGTTCTTCAAAAAAATCCCATTAATAACTCTTCCGTCTCTTCGTATCAAGCAAAAAATTTCAATCCTTATACAGATGCAGCCATGTTGCAAGGGGGAAAGATAGGTGTAGGGGCAGTAGTGAGAGATCACGTAGGTGATGTGGTGATGGCAATGTGCAGTAAAGTGCAAGGTGGGGATGATGTAGCGGTGGCCGAGGCTCTTAGCGCGAGATATGGGCTACAAATAGCCATAGAAGCAGGCTTTACAAACCTTCAGTTAGAAGTGGATTGCAAGAAATTATTCTCACATCTCAAAGAAGATAAGCAAGAAATGACTCCCTTTGGCAGATAGTACGAGATATTCGCATGGTTGGCCTGCAATGCCAGCATCTTTCCTACAGTCATGTCAAAAGGCAAGGCAACAAAGTTGCCCACAACTTGGCTCAGTTAAGTCTGTGGAGGAGTTAAGAGTGTGGTTAGAAGAAGTTCCACCAGAGGTGGTTAGTTCTGTAATAGCTGATTTACAGTTTGATTAATAATAGCTAAAAAAATTCCGTCAAAAAAAAAAAAAAGCATAGGGCCTCTAAATTGTACGAGATGGCCCTGGTTTCGGGCATACATAGCTACATGATAATTATTTAAATTACATCATCAAGCCATCATGTTATCGCTATTATCATACAATTATAAACATTAAACAAGTATATTTTTTTGAGGGGAGATTAAACAAGTATATGATTACTTTATAAGTGTTTCTTGTAGCAGAGGTAGTTGGTTTAATGAAGAAATCTTATAGAAGGTGAAAAAAAAGTACTACTATAAAAAGTTACCAATTCAAAATTCAGATATAGGATCGGATTAAGCAAGTTAAGTAAAACCTCCACAAGTAATTATTACTTGATATAGAAGTGTTCTATTATATAAGTCGTACATTGTATGTGTTGTAGATCAATTACATTTTTGATGTAAAAAAAAGGAAATTTCCACTAGTAGGCTCTTATTCTTGAGAATTCCCAATGGTAAATTCTTCTTTTTTTTTTCTTCGCATTGCTAGGCCTCAGTTTTCCTAATATACCCAAATGTAGCATTAACGAGGCTTAAACATTAATTTTTTTATTTTAATACTTCTGTTAAGTTTTGCCTAAGCCATACTAACCATGATTTATTTAGGTCAAAGAGTAGGTCAATATTAATCTTTATGATGAATCCTGCTATATCTTGGTATACTGTATACTATTAGTAGTATGCATATTCTTCATGTGCTTTTCTAATAAAGTGAAAGATTCACTATTCTTTGACTTCTGAAATATATAATGCATTATCCAAGGGAAAAAAAATTACACAGTGATGGAGTAAGGATGAATTTGCCATGGAATTTTTTTTCTAAAAAAAAACACAAGGAAGGTGAGTAACAGTCACAAGGCAAAACATTCCATAATGGGAAGGGGAGGTTAGGCTGGAGGGGAAGTGAAATTAGAGGAAATTTTTTTTATAAGTCAGTTAAAAGTCTAGACCTAAATAAATCATGGTTAGTAAGGCTTAGGCAAAACTTAACAAAAGTATTAAATTCAAACATGAAATTAACGTTTAAGCCTAATTAATGCTACATTTGGGTAAATTAGGAAAAATGAGGCCTGGCAATGGGAAGAAAAAAAGGTTGAATCTACCATTGGGAATTCTCAAGAATAGGAGCCTACCATTAGGAATTTATTTCCCAAAAAAATCAATTACATTATCCTTCTAAAAAAAAGATTAATTACTTTTGGAAAATTGGATTTTAATTATCGAACCTTTAACCGGTCTTCTTAAAACAGTCCCACTATTAAGTTATTCTTAAATTTCCCAAACTTTATGACCTATCCACTTTTATTGAACCTCATTAAATGATGACTAGAAAAAGAAGGTCACCCTTCCATCCCAACAGGTAACCTAACGGTATTATTAATTTTTTTTCTTTTTACTTTATTTATTTTCTTTTCTACCCTCCTCCTCCTCATTTAGGTTTAATCCCCATTCCTCTCTATTATTCTCACATTTTCTGCACAAAAATTTTGATCCATGAAAGGGTGAAATCAATCAGTTGGGTCTGGTTCTTCAACGAAATCAAGTAGTGAAAGGGTGAAGTGCAAATGTGGGGTTGTTGTTGTTGCACGAATTGCCAAGAAGGGGCCAAATTCTAGGATGAAGTTCCTTGGATGCCCTAAGTGGCCTGAGTAATATTGCGATTTTTTCAAGTGGATGCCTGATTCAAATATGGATGAAAGGAATGATATTGGGGACCTTCAATTTCAAATTCTGGAAAGGGATACCACCATTGCTGAGTTGGAGTACCACAAGATGTTACTTGATGAAAAATTTAAAAATTACAGATGAAGAAGGAAAGCCTGGAAGAAGATGTGCAGGAGATGAAGACTGAACTTAGTGAATTGCGTGTGGAGGTGCTGAGGTGCTCTTGGAATGAGAAGAACTTCTCTATGGCTTTGATTTATTCTTGGGTTTTGTTTGTCATATTGATATGTTATTTGAAGTAGTTATGTATCAATAGGGATTGTTTTAGAAGTGATGCAAATTAAGGGTTGAGTTAGAATGCAAATTAAGGGTTGGGTGAGAAGTGATGCAGCCATTTTTTGTAAGTGTGCTAATGAAGTGTAAGCTGTAAAGTATTGTACTTGAAAAACTTAAGTAATGGAAAAAAAATTGTCCCAAAAAAATATTTCATTGTGCAACCCCAAATTGGGTATCAAATAGAACCATTACAATTCATTGTATCATTACAAAACATTAGGAAACTAATTTGTCATTACAAAAACAACAACATTTTAACACTAATTTTGCTTGGCAAAAAATGATCTAAACAAGGAATCTTAGTTGTCATTACAAGAACAACAACATTTTAACACTAATTAGCTTGGCAAAAAATTATCTGAACACATGATGTTGCTTCTCCATATTTGTGATGCTTCCTTGAGGGCCATTGGGCTACTGTGTTGCTTGGTCAACTATGGAAGCTTGACTGCAGATAGTTAGAGGTTGAGATAGCTTCCTCCTCTGCCTCTCCTTCCTCCATTACTTGCCCTACCTTCATTTTCAGAATTTCCTCCACTTTCTCCTTTTCCTCTTCCTCTCCCTCTCCCACCCCCTCTAGAACCTCTGCCACCTCTAATCATTCTCCCACCTCTTCCTAATCTTGATGGTTGTGCTGTAGAATCCAAATGTGCAGGTGCATCAGATGTTGAAGCAGTACTTGGACCATCACTCCTTGGTCTCCCCTTAGCCTTTTTAGGTGGAGGCAAAACAACTGGAGCAGTGTTTCTATTGGGGCACCTTCTTTTGTTGTGGCCCTTGGTATGGCAGAGACTGCATGTCATCTCCATACCATGCCTAGTAAGCTTACCAGGCTTTGTAGGGTCTTCAAATGGGTCCTTTCTCATGTTCAACCTGGGCTTGCTAGGTCCAAGTTTAATTGGAGGTGGGCTAATATTGCTTTCTATCCTATGCCAGTGCTTCTCACCTTCCACAGGAGGTATGGATCCATCATATGCCCTTAAATAGACCTCCTTCTTATAACAGTCATGCACAAAGTCCACAACTTCTTTGTGAATAAAATAGATGCAAGCTATGCATGCCTGCAAGGGATGCATAATATATCCCACTTTCTACATGTACAAGTCTTGGATTCCAAATCCACATTCAACTTATTAAGGTAGTACTGCACATTGAACAAAGTCTCTGTTGATGGCAACACATCACAATCAGCAGCCTTCACTAGGGGAGAAAAAAGGAAGGGCTGCGCTGCAATGGCTGCGTTTTTTGAAAAACGCAGCCCTTAATAGTGAAGGGCTGCTGTTAGCGAAAACCGCAGCCTTATAAGTAATAAAGGGCTGCGGTTTTGGGCCAACCCGCAGCCCTTTATAATTAATTCTCGCGGGCTGATGGGCTTAGGTTATAACAATGCAACCCGCGCCCTTTATAATTAATGAAACTCCCTCTCTCATGCATTTTCATTATTGAGCGGCGTTCATTTTCTCTCATCTTTCTCTTTCCTCACTCTAACCTCTCCCTCTCACAAATCTTCACCACAAATCTTCTCTCACAAATCTTCACCACAAACTCCTCTTCGCCGACCACAAACTCCTCTTCGCCGACTACAACCGCCGAATTCCGGCGACGCTCAACTGTCGAATTCCAGCGCACGTATGGTTTGCGCACACCACCGCACAAATCAGATCTCCTGTCCTCCTTCGTCTCTCGCCGGCATTTGCGCACACCACCACACCACTCGCCGAATTACTCCTCAGAAATCACAAATCTCACCGGCATTTGCGCAAACCACCACACCACTCGCCGTCGCCTTCGCTGCATCCAGATCCAGGGTTCAAGATTGTTGGTTTTTTGTCAATTTTTTGCTTCGTATTTTAGTCGGTTTTTGGTTTGTTATTTTTAATTTTTTTTTGTATTTGTTGATGCGATGATTGTAGTCGATTTTTTTTTCTTTGTCAATTTTTTGGGTTTAGTCGGTTTTTTTTTGTATTTGTTGGTTGTTGATTGAAGTCGTATTTTAGTCGTTTTTTTTGTCATTTTTTGGTTCGAATTACTTCGTCCTCTCGTTAATTGTATGATGTTGTTTGGAGTAATAATAATAATATTCGAAATTTTCGGGTTGTTCTTTATAAAATCTGGTTGTTCTTTACAAAAAAGTATATACATAAGTGTAGACACATAATCGTGTCTCCCCATTTAAGGATCCGATGATGAAACATACCGTGGTTTTAATTGGTCCGACCTAAGGGCAGAGCAGTCTGAAAAGCCATTCAAAACCATTTCGAAAAGTGTTAAAGTCCTATTTTAAAGCCCAATTAATTATTCATGATAATTAATTATATTTTGAGCCCAATTCTTTGACAAGCCTAATTAATTGTTTAATAATAATTAATTGTTTTTATTTTAATAAATAAATATTTTCAAAGATAATTTTTATAGTTTAAATCAGATTTTATCCCGTAAAATCAGATTCCGGAATTAAAGGATAAAAGAAAATCTTTTAAAATGCGTTTTAAAAAAAGGCTGGCAAAGGCGTGTCAAAAGCCAGGCTGGTGCGCCTAGCGCACCACCGTGCGCTTGGCGCACAACCTTGCGCTTGGCGCACCTTGTTGCGTCAGGCGCAGCTTTTCCTGACACGTGGCACTGTGCCACACACTGGGTCGTGCGCCTGGCGCACAGCTCTGCGTGAAGCGCAGGTTTCTTTCTTATCTTTTTCAAAACGCGTACCACGTGTACTCTTTTTACTGGTCATGCCGCGTCATTTGCTTGCAACGTCAGCTGCCCTGCCGCAGCCAGCGCTTGAGGCGCAGTGTCGTTTTCCCTATAAATAGGCCTGATTTTCGAACAGATTTGAGAACGGATTTTTACATATAACACCCGACGAATACTTTACGAACCTCTCTACAAACTACAAAACTTCCCCACAAAACTCATACTTTCAAATACAAACACATTCAATCTACATACTTTCATACATTCAGATTTTCAGGCTTCACGATTGCTCGTGCCGAAGGTTGTCAATCTCGCAGACCCAAGCCACGGTAAAATCCTGAGGGTCCTTAAATAAATTATTTTTATATTGAAGTTACTAACAGTTTTCTTTCCTGATGTAGATCTTTAATGTAAAATCGCTATACTGTAAATTCTAACCCTTTTTCTATACTTTCTTTTATTTTATTTTATTATTATTCAATGCCTTTGTATATTATATGCCTGCCTGATCATTCTATGCCTATTATATGATTGTCCTGCTTTATTGCTTTTATCACCCACATGTTATTTTTGTTAATCAAGACCTAAAGAACTGTTCTAACATTAATCAGATTAATTTGAACAACTTGCTAGGTTCCCTCTAATACTGATTGCATAATAACTTGTCACTAAAAGTTAGTCTTTTTATGTGTTTCATGAACCAATTTAGACTAAATATTTTTAGGGTGTTTAAAACGTTATATGATTATTCTTTGGCATAAAATGTGTAATGAATCGATATTTAGTAGAGGCCAACTTTGGGCGAATGTGGTTCATTATGGCTATATTCGTACCCTCACCCCCGAACTCAATCTTTGGTTCATTTTGACCATCTATGGAGTCAGGACGGGGAAATCTACATTGGATAATTTGTCCCTATGATTTTTTCCATATCCAATTAGGTTTATGATTCTTCCTAAAAAGAATTGTTGGCGACTTCTTTCAATACAAAACAATTTTCAATAAAACCTTAACAGTGGGGAAGTCAAATCAAATACGCGCTCACACTGCGTAGGCGAAATAAAAACACGCCTACAATTTGGCGACTTCACTGGGGAGGATTTTAGAAAATTAATTTTTTAAATGAGTGGGTGAAACTTGAAAAATACGATTCATTCTTATTTTATGCCTTTGAATAATATACAGTTTTGCATATGCATGGCTACTGTTCAGCCACCATAAGGACAATCTACCTTGCCTCATTAGCACATGTTCAATGTGTGAGGTCACCCCCGGGGGGTTTGCGCTTTGTCCTTCCAAAAAGCTTCCTGGGCGATAGTGTTGGATCTTAGTCATAAGCAAACCTACCCAACCATGGCATTGTTCTCTTGTTCCTAACTTGAGACTAGAGTGCGTCTTACACGTGGCCACCTCTTTAAGCAGGGGTACGACGCGTGGGATCAATCTCTTAGTCATGGAGCCTTTTCAGCCTTAACCTAAACCTGACCAATAGTTGAATGTAGAACTGGACTTTAGGTTGGAACTGTTGCATCCATGTTATATGACATTTGCCTGTGATTGCAATTCTGTCCTGTGATTATCCTGTCAAATTGTCATTATTATGCGTCATTCCTAAAATCGCGTCTAAAATAGATCGCCATTTTCGTCCGAACTCTCGTCAAATTACCAATACGCATGCCGCAGAGTAGTGCGCCAAACGCATTAATTTGCGCCTGGCGCACCGTTCCTGCGCCAGACGCATAGCCTGCGTGCCGCGCACATCAATTGCGTAGCACACAGCCTATTCGTCCCATGCTTATTGATCCTTTGACCATTGTTCCAAGTCAAAAAAATAAAGAAGATTTTCAATCTCTAATCTCCTATCTATTTCAAAAATTCTATCTCCACCTTTTTTTTTTCAAAAAAAAAATATCTCCATCTTTTTTCTATCACCTATCTTTTTTCGAAAATTCATCCTAGCTATATCCTATCTCTTTATGTATATTATCCATCTTTTCATATGTACATCAATTAGGATTTCTTTCCTTTTAGTGTCCATCTTGTTGTAAAAGTCTCGTCCACCTAGGAATTCTAACTCCATTAGAAATCCATCTAGTTCATATGTCTAGGTTCATCCAGTTTCACTCCATTTAGAGTTCTTAACCCCATATAACTCTATCCATGTTAGAGTCTTGATTCGCTTGAGTCTCATCCATCTTAGGAGTCTAAACCCATGAGAATTATGTCCATCTTAGGAGTCTAAATCCATTAGAACTTTGTCCATTTTAGGAATCTAGGTCCACTAGAGTTTCATTCACTTTAGGAGTTCAGGTCCACTAGAGTCTCGTGCATATTAGGAGTCTAGCATCCTTGAAAGTTCATCAAATCCAAAATTCTAAAGTCCTTGAAAGCATCTGGCAGGATACTTGCAACTGCATTCAAGATGGCTTTCCAAAAACAAAAACCAGCACTAATTATACACTAAACCAAATATAACCCTAAACATGTTCAAACAACCAAACAGAGAAGTAAACATGTTGTTATTACACTATACCAGCACTAAACCATCAATGAAGTTACAAGCACTAATTATTCAACATGTATTGAACATCTAGCCTATTAAACACAAAAAAGCAACATCATGTATTGAACCATCAACAAACCATCACTAAAATAGCAACAAAACATGTATTGAACATGTACTGAACCAGCACTAAAATAGTAACAAAACAGCACCATACTAGCACTAAAGCAGCACTAAACCATCAACAAACCAACACTAATAACAAAAATACAAGCATTAAACCAACACATATCCAACACTAATCTAATATGAATATAAATGTTAATTTGCAAATACCTGATGCTCATCTAAAATTATTGTCAAACCAGTTCCACTTCCAAGCTGAAGACATTGTTGAAGGTTGATAAAGAACCACTCCCAACTGTTGTTATTCTCCCTTTCAGCTACTGCCCAGGCAATGGGATACATTTGGTCATTACTATCTCTTCCCACATCAGATAGTAATTGGCCTCCCAAGAAAGTTTTTAAGAAACATGCATCTACACATATTACTCTCCTACAACCTTCTAACCAACCCGTCTGAAGACCCTCATAACAGCTTAATAACCTTTGGAAGACTGGTAGAGAGTGTGAGTTATCAGTGACTAACTCCAACTTAGTCCTAGCACTAGTGGAAAAAAAGGCAAGGGCTGCGATACAAGGGCTGCGGTTATCTGAAAACCGCAGCCCTTCACACTAAAGGGTTGCGGTTAGCTCAAAGACCGCAACCCTTCACACTAAAGGGCTGCGGTTAGGCAAAAAACGCAGCCCTTCTCACTAAAGGGCTGCGGTTTTTGGGCTAACCGCAACCCTTGGGCCTTATTAATCCACGTTTATTCTCCCAGCCCCAGTCCACGTTTCTCACCTCTCATTATCTTTTCGCGCTCTAACCCAAACCCTACCGCTCTTCTTCTTCCCCACCCCGTTTCTTTCTCTCATACTCTCTCCCCACAATCCTGAACTCAAAAAAGTGAGAGAATTTAATTGAACTCAATCTATCTAGTTTCCTCCTCCAAGTTTCCATCTTTTGCATCTTCAGAACAAATTTCACAATCTCAAATTCAATCCAAACCCTAACTTTCTCTCTCCTAGGGTTTCATTCGCAATCTTCCCTCAATCATGGAACCAGAACCAAGCAACACAGGTGCCGGAAACCCTAGCGAACATCGCAAGGAAGCTGTTACGAAGGTGCCATCGAAGTATCACAAGAAGAAGGACGAGAAAAAGAGGAAGATCTCGTAATTTCTTCTCTCTGATTTTCAATTTCAGTCTTAATTTTCGCTTCCCATTTGCTATCTCCTCTCCTTCCCTATTCGGCTCTTTCATCTTCTTCACTCTTATTGTTCAATTTTCCCTCTATCCTAGGGTTTTCAGGTGAAGTATTTTGGGTTCGTTTCTTTGCTAATTGGGTTCGTTTCTTCAACACCTTCCTTCTCCATCTGAAGGAGCGTGTGAGAGCAGAAAAATGGCGGATGCAGCGAAGCCTTCCTTCTCCTTTCACCTTCTCCACCGCCTTTTGCTTCGCCATCACCAACTAGACCATTTTATCAACAACGCACTGCTGAATGCACCATTAATGTTGATTCGAACACTTGCAAAGCAGAAAAATCCATTTTTCATCTATCCAGTTCTTCATCATTGTAGCAAAAAACTGCCCATTAATCAATTTGGCGAATTCTCTGCTTTTACTGTCTATTTACTCATTATTTTTCTTCGTTAATTTGGCAATGGATCGATGCATTTATTTAAGTTGGTATTATTGTTTAGACACATAACTAAACTGTTAGTGGAATTTTTGTGATTGAGTTTGAGTTATGTTTAAATTTTGTGTCGATTGACGAATTGATGCTGATTTTTGTGTTTAATTATTCCTGATTTTGGTGATTGATGATTCTAGGTCTTGATTTTTAGTTGAGCTTGTGTTATAGCATATTTTTTTGGTGATTAAGCTTCTCATATTGAATTTGTTGCCTGAAATTATTGTTTTAGAGTTTTGATTATGATGTACCTATCTATGAACTTAACTACTCCTTTGTTTAAGAGTATGTGGAACTTCGATGTGAGAAAAAGAGTCCCTATTTATGTGAGTTTTTGTTCTCTTTCATGTTCTTTTGGGTTTGACAAAGAATTATATGCTCAAGTTCAGAAGGGATATCCGTGTGGGCCAGTTGCTATTGTAGTTTCTTTGGCTCTGTTTTACTAGTCTTTTTATGTTATTTTCTTAGTCTCAAAGGTGTTGTGCAGACTGCAGTAATTTGATACTGCAACATCAACAAAGACAAGCAAATGTTGACCAACTAATTTTGTTTTTGTCTGCACTCCCCCTCTTCAAATTCCCTGATGTGTTATGTTCATTGCGTTAAACCTGGATGTTCTCCATCTCTGAGATTACCTTGTTAATTGTCCTATACGCAACTGATATTACAGCTGTTTTTGTAGTTACTACATAGTAAAGTGGAATTCTTTGATACAAACTGTAGAAATGATAGTTTTAGATTATCATAGAGACTCTTGATGTGATGGATATAATGTGAGACAATGAAATCTATACCTGGTTTATGTTTTAACTAAGAGACTAGCTGTTTCTTCTTATTGCCTTTAATTCTCCTATTTGTGCCTTTTGTAATGTGCAAGAGTGGAAGTTGATTGAATTTTCCATGTATCTTTTGTTCAATGCTATACTGTTTTAGCACTTTTTGTATCTCACATAATTCCTTCTGTCTTTTTTTTGTGTGTGTGTGTGATGCAGAATACAATTACTGAGAAAATCTCTCACTTCCTCTCTCCTCTTCGGCGCCAGTGACGCTCAACCGGCGACGCTTCCCTCACTCTACAGTGGTTGTTCATCATCGCGATGTCGGCTCGCCTGAGGATCGGCACCGCCTCTTCTCTCTCTTTCCCTATGTTCTTTGTCTTTGTTGTTCTCCCCCCCGCCGTTGCTCGCGCACCGCCGCCGCAAGCCGGCGCCGCTGTCAACTTCTTTCTCCGGCTCTATTCTGGTGGTGCATTCTCGTTCGGTTAGGTTTTCTTTCCGTATCTCTTCGATTAATTGGTAATTCGACTAAATTTTCTTTTCTAATTTTTCTAATGGTTAGGTTTTCTTTCCATATTTGTTCGATTAATTGGTTTGGTTTTTGATGTAATCTTTCTACTTGGCTTTTGCTGTGATTTGATGATTTTCGTTTTGTTATTTGAGTGAAACCCTAGAATTACTGTAAAATTGTTGAAATGAGGTGTGTTAGTAGTTGATGTGTTTTTGTTTGTTCATGATAATTTAGGGATTTTGATTCCATGTCTTTTAATTCTTGAATGTCTTCTGCATTTTAGATTTTGGTAGGTTAGTTTGACAATTAAACAGAATTTATCTACTAAAAGAGTTAACCGCCAAATTCAACGGATGGTGCAACTTAGAAGCGGAACACTTCGCATTCTAGATTTCGTTTTAGGTTTCTTTGTTAGTTTGCTATATATAACCATTGTCGTGTTGTCTTACGGGTTGTTTTTATGTATATAAATGATAATGTTTATAGATTATTGGATTATTCATTGTAAAGTAGTCATTTGGATGAAACTGGTCAATTAGGTATGTGGTAATTTGAATTAGAATGCTCAATTGGTCAATTAGGTATGTAGAATTGGATTGGTCAAAAATATGAGAGTGGATGGTTTTGGGAGGTGATTGTTGATATTTTTATGTGTATGATATAGTATTTATTTGTGTATAGAGTATGATTGCTTATGCTTTAAGTGGAAATCGGACGAACTTTTGAAGATTGATAATGAGGGACTCTACATATGAAGCGAAGAGGAGAGAATTGTTGCATATTCACTTTTTATGTATCTCTTAAGTATGAGAAAAGGTATGTCTTATTCTCATTCTTTTTATCGAGCTTTGTTTTAGAAATTAGAACCCTTAATCCGAAGTTGATTGCTCGAGGATGAACCTTATGTATCCCCTTTCCCTCTTAGTTGAAGATGATTGTTCGAGGAATTAGTATGGGCATTGTAGCCCCCTTTGGGATCATGGTGTTGGTTTTGTTCAATTGTTTTTTTGCCCTAATTGCTTGCTTTTATGCTTAAAGTTCGTGAATTTAGTTTGTGTTTGATTTGGCATGTCATTTAACTATCATCTTGGCCCTATTTTATAAGTTGTCTTGTCATGCTCTCTCACTACTCGAAGGATATTTGCATACCTCATAAAGCATCTTCACATGTTCTCGAAAGATTTTCTCCAAGTCATATTCTTCCAAATCATGATTGGATGCACGCCCTTGCGGATCTTTCTCAAGTTTAGGTTTTGACTCGGTCCAAGATGCCTAGTAATAGGAATTGCAGTCAATAGTTAACATGAACACGCCACTGATCTAATGAGAGTGCTAGAAAAACTCAATTTAAACAGCTAGAATGCAAATACACAATCAAAAGGATATAGATAAAACATATGAGAAGTCGAGATGTTAATTCGTAAGATAAAAGCATCCACATAATTTAGCACACAATTACTTCAAGGTGACAATCTTTATAAAAAAAAGGTGCACAGATTGTGCAATGAACCACTGAACCATGATTAATATATGGAGCTATGTAACTCCAATATTTTCTATTTGGTGGTTAGTCTTGCACTTCTGAAATGGGCGGACAAGGAACATAAATGACAACACTAAACAACAATCTGGTAACCCAAATTTTACCTCAGAACATTTTTTTTCTCAACTAGTAATGCTTGATATGATGCAGTTGCTTCCTTTTTACGAACCTTCAATCTTGCTCTTTCCATCTCTTGCTCATCCTTTTCCTTTCTCTTTCGAAGCTCTCTCTCTTTTTCTTTCAACTTTTCCTGCAAATGTTGCATTTGCGCAACACATTGAGGACCCCCAAAAGCATTAGAAAAATTCAACCGAACAATCACACTAAAGAAAAGCTAAGAATGTCTCACTAGCACTCTAACTAGCCTAAAAATTTGTACAGAAAATGAGAAATCCCTAAGTTGAATGATTCTGAAGGCTCCATCATCTCGCCTGTCGCCATTCTAAGTCTCTCCACTTCATGCTTTAACGCTTCATTCAGGGCTGAATATAAATCCGCAAATGATTCAGTGACCTATAAACGATTTAGAAGATCAAATGTTGATTTATCAACCTCTAACTATCTAGAAAGGGGAAAGACACACCCCATAGTCGCAATTAACGTGGGTATTCTTGTGAAAAATTCTTGTCTTTAAATGGAATCAAGATACTTGAGATATTTATATACTCGAGAGTTTAATATTGCCTCGATACTGAATCAGCTGTTCAAACCTTGGTTTGCTCTTTTCCCTGTTTAAAGATATACTATACAGATCAAACAGGGCATGAGACTCACCATCTCGCAACTGAGCTTGTTGTTCCATGGCTTGTAATCGAAGCTTGAGGTCTGTGTTTTCACTTGATAGACCAGTTGTGTCTCTAAACAACAAAATTATAGAAAAGTAAGCACATACAGAATTACTAGTGAGGATACTTAAATGCCTTAAACCTCCAGGATACTACAAATTTGTAATTGTACGTCAATAAAAGGGATGAATTAACAAGCAAATCTGTGAAGTTACCTATGAGATGTATGGTATGAGTCCAACAAATATACCTGATACAAGTGAGCTGTGCAGAAAGAGTGGTTGCTTCAGTTTGAAGAGTCTAGACTTTTAAAAGCTACATGCACGTATCTACAAACGCACATCACAGACCTTTCTTACTGCAGTTGCTAATTTTTATATAACAGTGCAGCACATGTAATTTAATCTATCTTTATGTAAAAAAACATAATTTGCAATGATAAATGATACTTATATATATATATATGTATATATATATATATGTATATATATATATATGTATATATATATGTATGTATATATATATATATATGTATATATATATATACGTATATATGTATGTATATATATATATATGTATATATATACATATATATATATATAGTATCATTTATCATTGCAAATTATGTTTTTTACATAAAGATAGATTAAATTACATGTGTACAGAACATACTGCAAAAATATTGACAAAACTTTTGCTTACATTCTAATTATTGTTATACAAACATGAACTTGTCTTACATTAAGCAGAGTGATACACCACATGCCTAAGATGCAAAGGATCTTGCTAAGCCTCGCAAGAAATGGATGCGGTTAAAAACCGCAGCCCTTCCTAAATGCCAAGGGCTGCTAGTCCAATGGCTGCGGTCAAAAAACGCAGCCCTTGGGCCCCTTTTGACCGCAGCCCTTGGGCTTTTTTCCTCTAGTGTAGGGCTTGCTGCTTCAAATGCTTTCATGTAGGGCAGGAGCTTCTTGTAGTGGCCTTGCATTGAACCATGCAACATCCTGTGTGCATAGAACTTTACTTTGTAGGCAAGATCTCTTGTGATCATCTGCTTGTAAGCTCTCCTTACAGTCTCCACTATCTCTTTTGCAGGACAGTGTGGTATAGCCTTAAAAACCTCCAAAAACTGCTCAGCTAACCAAGTACTCTTCAACTGCTTGTTTTTCTTCATATTCCTATGGCAATTATGGGCACCTTTCACTGTCTTGACCACAAAAGTGGCTCTCCTTGAATCCCAAGATGAATATTAATAGAATGGGCAGCCTTGAACACACCTGACTCCCATCCTTTGGCCCCTCTTTTTATTTCTAATGGTAACACTCACATTCCTCCCTTGAAATATCCCATGCATAGCAACAACTCTCTTAAACTCTACCCTATTGGCAAACCTTTGTTCTACCTTCCAAGTAAAGTTTGAGAAATCAGTATCACTACTCACTAAAAGAGCTCTAGCAGTCTTCCTTGCACCAATCACATCATCTTCTTCCCCACTATCAGGTGGAGTGTGTATTTCCTCATCACTTTCTTCATATTGACTCATATATCCACCATCTGGATGCACTTGCTCAGCTTCCCTACTTGATCTCTGTTGTGTATGAAGTTTACCCTCTACAGCCTCTTATTGAAGCTGTTAAGCTATGCTAAGCAGCCTACTATTGCATTTTTTTACTCTATCCCTTGCAGTCTTGTACTCATCATCACTAGTATCAGATTCATCACCAAAAAACTCATCTGCATAGTCCTCAAGAATTTCACCATCTTCTTCACTCCCTACCGCATCATTCTCTGGATCTAAATCAAGATCTTCTGAATCAAACTCATCATCACTTAGACCATCATCCACGTACTCTGGATCAAGCTCATCCTCACTGGAATACTCACCTATAAGTTCTCTTAATGTGAGGGGCTCTTCTGGTCTGTTGTCAAAGAAGTCATACTCATTTCCAGGTTCAGGATCAGGTTCAGCTTCAGGTTCTTGTAGCTGCGAAGCTTTGCCTTTAGATGGGTTTAATTATGTTTGGTGGGGGTTTTTTTTATGGTGGTTAGTGAGAGTTGTATGGGGCAGGTTGGGGGTTTCAATTGTGTTGCTGGTGAAAGATGAAACTGTAAGGGTGGCAGTTTGTTTTGGGTTACTGGTTATAGTTGTATGGGTAATGGTGAGAGGTGTTGAGAAGGAATATGTTTGACTAGCATTAGTGGGTTGAATGGGTGTGGATGATGTGGCAGCATCTTCTTTTTCTTGGGGACCTATATCTTTGGCAAGTACTGACTTTTGTGGGCCCCTTCTAGGGGTTAATTTCTTAGCTTTGGGCTGATGTAGAAAGGGTAGGTTTGGTGTGTCATCTGTGTCCATGGAGATGTTTGTACTAAGTAGGTCATCACTCTCACCATGCAAGACATACAATTCTACAAACTTATTCTGCACAATAATTTTAGTCATCTCCAAAACCTTCTCATCATCAAAAACCTTTCTCAATCTAGTTGCTAAAGTCAAGCAAGGAACTAGGTAGAATAATCTTACTTGGTCAGTGTAATTACTACACTTTCTAGCCAACTCAATTAGATCTCAAATACATATTTCATCTGAATCAATGGGGAATGTCCTACCCATTCCTCCCATATACACTAAATACCCATTTCTATCTTTCACAAAACGCCCACCATGCCAGAAACTCAAAGTAACATCATCCATTTTTTAACCTAAAAACAATCAATTGAAAAGTTCATCTACCACAATTAGTCACATGTCATTGCATAATTCAGGAGCAAAATTAAGTACAAATTCGCATTCCAACAAAATTATGCCCTACATTATTTACAGGTTCAATATTTAGGTTCAAATTCGTCATCTTTAGGTTCAAATTTTCAAGTTTAACATCATCATGGTTTAAATTTTTAGGTTCAAATTACAACAGCAGCCAATTACACAATTACACAAGATAATCATTATTAGGGTTTCACATTTTCAAGTTCAGTCAATAATTTCCTAAAATTGAAAAATATAGATCGAATTTTTAGTTCCAAATATAAACTATCTAGTACTGCAATAAATGGAGATGATGCGCATACCTGTAATTCGTACTTTGTTGGTTGTTGAATTTACTTCACTTGCCAGAGAAAGAGAGAAAATTCAGTGACAGAGAGAAAATGGCAAAGAGAGAGAGAGAGAGGGTGAACAGTGTTCCATGGAAGACGAAGGAGTAAGAGGAAGGGTGGTTGAAAGTATTAATGGCGAGTTTTAGGAGGGAAAACTCTGGTCCCCCAATAAACAAAAGTCAATTAAAATATTGACTTTTTTGACTTTTTTTCCGGTCACCAGTTTACAGGTTCAATAAAAGTGGATGGGTCATAAAGTTTGGGTTATTAAAAAATAACTGAATAGTGGGACTGTTTTAAGAAGACCGGTTAAAGGTTGGATTATTAAAATCCAATTATCCATTTCTTTTTTAAATAGCTACATTTTTGCAATGGAAGAGAGATTATGGCCATCATTTGTTATCGTTAAACCCCTTACGATATTATCATTCCTTAAGTTCTTGACTTGATCGACTGGCTGACCCAAGGCCCAAATCTCATCCGACCCGACCAAATTTCGTCCCGACATGAATGAAACCCGACCAGATATTGATCTAACTCGAACGAGGCCCAACCCAAATGAAACTCAACTCGACACGAACCCAACCTGATCTTAAAACGACTTGAACGGATCCTGACCCGACACGGATCCTACAAGATATTGACCCAGCCCAAACAAAGCTGACGCGAGTTGACCAAACCGAAGAGACGGTGACAACCAGATTTGATCCGACCCGATTAAACCCCCAAACTCGACCCAACCCGAACGACACTCTATCCGAATTGACCCGATTGGAACCCGACCCCCACAGCCGAATTAACAGCTCTAGACTGGTCCTAAACAAAGATCCCCCCCATAAAATAAATGGAAACATTGGTATGCATAGTGGTGTCAAAACAGGTTCTCAAACAGGTTCTGGGTATACCCACGGCGAACCAAGTCATACCCGGACAGGTCAGGATTCTGACAGTCAGTGCCCCAGGTCGTGATTGGTCAGGTTTTGTTCAACTGGGTCGATCACATTTGAATCATGGGATTGCCGGGTGTCAAACAGGTCTGAACGTTCCATTTTTAAGTCGATCCATTACCGGGTATGATCGCTTATGGATAATTTTTTACCGGGTTTGCGCAGGTCGTATTTGGGTTTCATGTACGCTTGGGTTGAGTCAAGTATACTCCGGGTTGAATCACTAATGACCTTAGTTCGATCATTGTGAAGCATCGGGTCCATTCGCTATTGAACGACCATTCAACTTCGGTTTGCTCTTGGTCGGATCATTTTGATTTTGTTATGAATTTTGTAAACGAATCATATTATTAAAAGTATATATATATATATATATATATATATATATATATATATATATATATATATATATATATATATATATATATATATATATATATATATATATATATATATATATATATATATATATATATATATATATATATATATATAGAGTCGGGATCCGGTGAGAATAAAGAGTTATATGAGAATAGAAAAATATGTGAGAATAAACTACAACCATTAGATCATACAAAACTAAGGGCTCCGATTTGGCCAAGCTCTAATCACAAAACCCATCACTTTTCGTTTTCGCGGCAAAAATCATTCGATGCGTGAAATACAACAGCTTTCAGATGAGGAAAAATCAAAAACTCATTCTCTCATCATCGATCATTTGATTGCAAACAAAAATCTTAACTTTGCTCTTTGATCAAATTCATCCATCAAGTATCTTTTTTCAATTCATCCTTTCATACAACTTTTGGTGCAGCTCAATTGTTTATTTTTGTAATCATCATCAGGTTCGAAATTCTCATATCTAAACGAAATTATGATTATTCAGTTGAAGTATAAACCTAGCTAATTCATGGAATTCCTCTTTCAAAAAATAATAATTTATGCAATTCAAATTTTTTAGAATCGTCTTTCAATAAAATAATTCATGCAATTCAATTTTTTTAGAAATGATGTACTTGTGCTCTACTCTTAATTCATGGATTCCCTAATCATAAGCTATTTTTTAACATCCTTAAATCGAAGATTAGGTGTTTTAAAGACTATATATGATGGTGATGGAATGGTAGTGGAACTTTTGTTCATATTCTTCGATGTATGTTGTTATGCGCTGCTGTTGGGTAATGTTGAGGAACTTTTGTTCATGTAGGTTGCTTTTGAAGTGTTTGATCATATTTGTGTTTTCTTTAGCTTGGTAATAGGTATGAGTTTGGCCATGTTCATTAAATGTTTACTACATATACATCACTGGTACACTACAAGTACATTAAATCTCATATATACTTATATGATTAATTGACTAGTAATAATCTGTTTTAACTAGTAAGTTGATATGTATTATTTTCTCATAGGAGTAATACCTTTGAATACCAAATTAAGTAGGAAGTGTTTAAGATAAATATAATAAGTACAAGTTGAGAATTTATATTTGGATAGAAGAAAACTAGCTTTGTTGATTAAAAGATCAAAGCATATAAAAGAAGGAAGAGAATCTTATAGAGGTGTATGCAAAGAAGTGAAATGGGAAGTTTAGAAGAATTAAGAGTTTAGAAGAGTTAGTAGTACACTACAAAGGAGGTAGAATAATCATGGGGGTCTCCTAAAACAGAAGATGATTGTAGGATATAGAAGGTTAGCCTATCTAGTAATTACGAGCTAGCTAGATCAATGTGCTTTGTTCATATCTGCATGTGGTACACTGGAGTTCTTAGAGAATATGATGCAGTATCCTGAAGTGTTAGAAGTATAAAAATATCTTGTTATGATAGTAAGAAGTGACTCTTTGCTAATTGGTTTCAATTTCGAGTAACTCATTGCATCACATAACCCTCTCATTTGATGTACTTAGAGCCATCATTCTGGCTCTTGAGTGGATCAAACAAAGGAAATGGGGCCATTGTGTCATCTTCACAGATTGTAGAAATGCAATATCGGCTATAAAAATTATTAGTAGCATTAATAACAACTTGTCTTCCATTATTCATGAGTGTAGGGTGTTGCTCCACGTGCTGCAAGGGGTAGAGTTGCAGCATGAAGGAAGGTGTGCTAATAAACTCGTGGATGTATTAGTAAGACATGCAAAAGGGAAAACCGAGGGTTTTAATACTTTATGTATTTTGTCTTCCCGGATTGTATTAGTATTTACTTATTAGACAAATCAACTTGTAATATGTTAACCAGGGACCATGTTTCTCCTGCACTAGTATGTCAGGCTTAACCATTTATTCATGTAATATATGTATGCTCATTTCTACCAAAAAAAAAGCCTTAAAAGTACATCACTAATGACTTAAAAGTACATTAATAATGGCTTAAAAGTACAACAACACTGATTAAAAATGTTTAGTTCTATAATTGAAAACACGTACAACAATAGTAGCAATAGAGTTCGATAAATCAGTTTTTTTTCCTCCCTGGATCGTATAAATCAGTTTTAAGCTGTACATATAAGAAATACAATAATGTATTGTACATATAAGAAATTCCATTAGATATTTGAAATGACAAAGCATTGTCAGATGTACTCATAGAAGCATGGCAATTTACATGTAGTGTACCAGTGATGTATATGTAGTAAAGATCTGATGTACATTAAGTAAAATTCAATAACTTCATATAAGAAAAACAATAATGGATTGTATAAATCAGTTTTAAT
Source organism: Beta corolliflora (assembly GCA_947648045.1). Taxonomy (NCBI): domain Eukaryota; kingdom Viridiplantae; phylum Streptophyta; class Magnoliopsida; order Caryophyllales; family Amaranthaceae; genus Beta; species Beta corolliflora. The sequence goes on along the minus strand of CANSZD010001739.1, from coordinate 445,088 downwards.
CTGTACAAATAAATTCAGAGAGCAAAATATATGTTCTTGAGAGATCAGGGCACAATACTCTTTCAATGTAACTATGTATTATCACTAAAACCTTCATTGTCATCATCCTTCATAGCTTCCTTCATAGCCTTTGGACCCATAGAAAATCCAAACACTTGGACATCTTCTCGATCAATCGTGATCTTCCCATCTCGCAGATATAATGTACGACTATATGGGTCAAAGTTCTCAAATAAGCGAAAGACTTAGCTTGTTGTTTAGATCCCTAAAACCCAAATGAAGAAAAAACCAAAGTCGATATATTTGACAGCTTGTTATTGTTCAAAACTCATCATTTCAATCATAGAGCAAAATCCGGATGGAGACATACGACTTCCAAACTTACGACACAAAGGAGCAATTAAACTTGACTGAAGAGGATCAGCAGCTCATTAGGGGGAATTTGGTCTTTTGGGCAGACTAAACGGGCCTAATTGAAGATGGGTAAAGATTAATCACAGCTAATCATGATTGATTATTAATATATTGCAAGCCATACCACATGAATTATAGAGCTCGAGAAGGGACGGACGAGTTATTCGTTTAGCTTGTGGCATCAACATCAATTTTCAGAAACTAAGTAGCTAGCAAACTTGTAAAGCTTTGCCCTATTTTTACTTTAATTAGCTTGACTGATTCCACCGAATCATCTTAAATTAGATTAGTTCTATTTCTATCATTCAATTGAGCTTATTGTCGAAAAAATCCTTCAATTAGTCTAAATCAACTCTATGTCTATCATTCATCTAAGACCAAATCTGGAATTTTTTGAGTTTATCAATGAGTAAAAAAATTAGGAAAAAATTGAATTCTAAATTCTACTTAAACATTAGCACCAGGATATTATCAATGTCTATATTTACATTATCAATAATTATCACCACTTATCCAAGACTCATTATCAACTGATATAACTAATGGTTGCTTAAAAATACATCACAAGTGGCTTAAAAATACATCACAAGTGGCTTAAAAGTACATCACTAATTATAAATGCAACCCAAAACACATAAACGCTATATTACCTGAAAAAGATGGAAGTTTAAAGTTTCACCTTACAAAGTTCTAAACTAAAAATAAAATATTACGAAACAAGTAAAACAAACAAGCAAAATGAGAATCACATTTTCCATAGCTTAATTTTATAATAGCAACATCAAAATTATGAAAAAGAAACCCTAAAAATCTGATAAATAACTAAAAAATAGAGCTTAAAAATCCAAAAAAATACCACTTTGAATCTTCCTCGAGCTTCAACGGAGAACTTCGAATCTTGATTCTTGTCCGAGCTTCAATTGTGGACGAAATTGCTAGTTCTGAATCTTATTTGAGCTTCAGTAATGGAGGATGAAATTGTTGGTTTGCTACCGTCGGTCGAGCACTCGAGCTACCGTAGGTAGGTGAAGGAGAAGAAGTTGTAGGTGAAGGAAACACGATAGTTTTTTTTTTTGGATTAATGAAACACGATAAATTGACGACTGTTAGATTAGAGGGATCCAAGGGCTTTGATTTATATTCTCATATAACTAGGTATTCTCACATAACCATGTTGTTCTCACTTGAGCCCAAATCTATATATATATATATATATATATATATATATATATATATATATATATATATATATATATATATATATATATATATATATATATATATATATATATATATATATATATATATATATATATAAGGCGAGGATCACATGAGCATGCCTCTTACATGAGAAATGAGAATGAATCTCAACCACACGATTGGATTAGAGTTACAACACTTGTACATTAGAGTTATACCCCCGAAAAAACTTCAAGCCTAAAAAAAAAAATTTTTGTTTTGAATTTTTTTTTTTGGAGTTACATTACTTTTTCATTAGAGTTACATCACTTGTTCATTAGAGTTATAGCGCGTAAAATCCATTCTCATTTCTCATGTAAGTATGCATTCTCATATGAACTAACTTCTATATATATATACATATGTGTGTGTGAGATAAATTTATGGATGATAACGAAAAACTAATAAAAACACTATATTTGTTTACCGTGATGTTTTGTGTATTCTCTTAGTCAACTCTTATTCGACTAATCAACTGTGTAAAACCACTCTAATGAGTAAAGGAGTAGAACGACTCTTTATATGTTCTAATATTATATATTATAACCAACGACAATAATAACGAGTAGACGATCAATTCCAGGCTTTATATAAATGATTTATTATTATAAGCATTATGATTGATATATAAGCTTGTAAATAGCTATGATGATAATGAGAATAATAATAATAATAAACATAAAGCGATGATGATGATAATAATAACAGTAATAGTAAAATGCTAACAATAGCAATAGTAATACAAATAAGAACAGGAATACTAACAATAACAATATAAATACTAATAGTAATAGTAGCAACAATGCTAATAATAGCAATAACAATAACAAACATAACGCAGTATATATGTATTATGTTGTGACTATATATGATAAAGTATAAACAAACTATTATATCAATATGTTTAATCATTGTAGTATAAAATTGGTATCAAAATAATTGTAAAACCAATCTAATACTCTTTTGATTATAAATTAGTACACGACTCTTGATATGTTATAATATTATAACAAATGACAATCATATGTTTAGAACAACGGTTCATATGAGGCCTAAGTGATTATAACGAGAGTTCATATGTTGTACAATAATGATAATAAACATAACAACAGTTTATATAAATGATAGTAAACATAACAACCATAAGTCGATAAGTTAACAAGTACTTACTAGTTAGTAACGTGTTAACTACCATATGTTAACTTAACATTTAGGGCCTGTTTTCTTTGGCATAAAACAACTGAACTGAACTGAACTGAACTGAATTGAACTGAACTGAACAGAACTGAATTGAATTGAACTGAACTGAACTGAAGTGAACTGAACTGAACTGAACTGAACTGAACTGAATTAAATTATAACTAATTAATAGTAATGATTATCATTTAGGAACTGAACTGAAAATAAGCTGGGAAGAACAGGCCCTTAGTCAGTTACTCACTTAGACTTATACCAACTTAGTAACTCACTAACTTGTTCCAAGATAATTGAAAGAAGTTGTTATAGATAAGATTAATGAATGTATCAATATATATTATAAGCTAATTCAAGAATAATACACTATTTTAGCTAATAATCTTCATGTGAAATGCATTTCGAAACTAAAAACATGTATGTATTTGGATTGAAACAAGTTGTTGTTGGACGAGATCAATAAATGTATCATTGTAAGTCAATAATCTAAGTCAATGTAACACTACATATAAGTTTACTTAACTAAATATAATTATACTATTACTTAATTGATTAATAGACTAATAGTTGTATAAGTAACGCTATAAGGAGTCTAATTAAAATTTAGAAACTCAATTCATAACTCTAATTAAATAATAATAATAATAAAAATAATAATAATGATGGTTATATTATGCAAATTAATAAATGATAGTTATAATTAAACACTAATCATAATAATTTCGATTAAAATAACCAAAATTTCAAACCAATAAAATAATTAACTAATTATTAAAGTTAGAAGTTACTAAACTAAAACAAAAATTAGTAAGATTATAAGAATATAAAATTGTCAATCATGTGATAGGTCATCAATCCATGTGCTATGTCATTCTCTTTTTCTATTGGCCAAAGAATAATATCATGGATAATGAATTAAAACCCTTGATTTGAAAAGGTTCAAAATCTAACCATCAATCTCTCAAATCCATTTCCCATTTCCCTCATCTCTCTTCCATCTCTCCTCTCTAAAACCCTAATCCCTATCCCTCAGCCTACCACCCCCTTGATTTGAGAAGGTACTTTTTCCGACGGCTGTGTCGTTCTGCAGTGGTGGGTTTTTGGCTTGGTAACCTCCCCATTTAGTTCTCACAATTAATGGCTTATTGAACCCTAAAAAACCAATTGATTGGAGGCGAAATTTCTCGGTTCTACGGGTGAATGAGAGAGAATGTAAGGTATGCTTCTAGACTTCTACCAGATTTTCTAGATTTTGAAATAATTTAATTCAATGAGCAAAGTTTCTGAATTTAGCCAATGTTTTGCGCGATTTATACTGTGTTTTGAAAGATTTTGCTGCACTTTTGGCGACTCGAACTCAGATTTTTTAGGTTCACTCTCGCTCGTCGCTCCTCGAAGACTCTCCACAACCTCTCATCCTCGCTCGGCGCTCGTCGCTCGTCTCTCGTCGAAGACTCAACCACCATCTTCGTCGAAGACTCAGACACCATGTTCGTCTCAACCTGAAGCCGCTGTGTTTCATTTTGTTAGTTTGGTGTTCTTTAATTATTTTTTTGTATGTTTTAGTTTTAGATCTGATGTTAGTGGTAATGGTGATATTTTTTCTTGTATTTTTTCATTTTTATGTTTTGGAATGAAGGTGATGTTAGTTTCATCTTTAGGAACAAAAAATCATAATCATCAATATGCAAAGATGCATCAATTTTACTTTTCGTTTTTGGAGTGGATTCAATGGATGGAGTCTCTAGTATGTGTGAATAATTTGGTCTCTCAAACTTTTTAATATTTTCTATGTTTTTTTGTTGTAATTTCGTTCTTAATTTCTATATTTATATTCAATTTTTCTTTTGTTTCATTGTTAATTTCTTTGTGAAAATTTTTGATGTTATTTTTGTTTTTTTTTGTTAAAATTTTTCTGTAATTTTGATTTTAATTTGATTTAGTTAGTTAATTCAATTGATATTTATTGGTTAATTTAAGTAAGGTTTTTGTTTAATTTAAGTAATTAGTACATTTTGGTTTGATTTTAATAGTATAAGTCTAATAGATTTATGTTGGCATGTTAGTAGAATAGTGTAAGAAACTTACTTTTCTCTTTTTCATAAAATATCTATTATTCTTAAGACTTTATAAATGTTTCAATTGTAATATTTTTAAATATCATATTATCAAAAAATATAATTCTAAATAGTACCAACTTATAAATAGTTATAAAGGAATGATATGTTATATATTTAGTAAAAGATAAAATTAATATATTTAAAAGATTTTGTATATATAAAACAAAAATTGGATTTTAGTGAGATATAATAGTCAGGAGGCACATGTGATACATTTTTTAAAATTTATTTCTATAAATTTATTGCAATTCATTCTAGTTTACTTAAACATTGAAAAAAGAGAGTTTCATCGATCAAGTATTAATTACAACAATTTTTACGTTTGTAACTTGATCTTCTACTTATATGTTATAGACACCTTAAAGGAATGAATATTATATATATATATATATATATATATATATATATATATATATATATATATATATACATCTAACAAAATATATACATACATAAATGATTTTGCAAATATAGAATAATAATTGAATTTTAATAGTTTGGTGGGGTTTAGTCGTCCAAAAAGGTTGGTTTGAAAAATTGGATCAAACAAGGCCGATTTGATTTATCTGGTTACCATGAATTATGGTTGAATTCGGGTTGTTCATAAATATATTGGGTATTTACTAGGTCTAGTCGGATTTTGGTTAATATCTGAATAGATTACGGTCGGGTTCATGTTTGAATGCAGTCACGTGTGGTCGGGTCGAATACGATCTTTGGGGTGCGGTCAGTGCAGGTAATCTCAAGGTCGGGTTTCGGTCGGTGCGGGGTGCGACCGACCACAGGTCCGAACCAAGTTAGTCAGTCAATATCGAGTTGGCCCAACAGTCGATCTGTTTCTGACACCACTAGGTATGCATTTCTTTTGTGCCGTTCGCTGCTGTGAGGAAACCAATCTCCGTGTATCCATCGTTGAATATGAGTCTCTCAAGTCTCAATCATTGTCTTTTTATATATGACAGAAGTTCCAAGGAAGTGTGGCGTTTAAAATGACTGATAATTATTGAACTTGAAGGAAAAATTCAAAAACATGGAAAGAAAATTACCAAAGACAAATGACGCAAGTGGTTCTCTTTGCTCCACTACAATTTAGTGTCTCAACAAGCAACCAACTCCAGTCATATATATGCTTTTTAATGAAATAACATTCGATAACCACACTACAGCTATTTATCTTAAACTACGTGTTCTAACAAGTCTTCATATTTTTCTAGGACAGGTGGAGAGTTTTAGCATCATCAATTGTTTATTAAATATTCCCTACGTTTTTTTAATTGCTACATTTCGTAAATGGTTGTTTCTTATTAATTGCAACATTGTTTACTCCTTATTTGGATTACTTGGGGGCCACCAAAAGGTAATAATATCTTTTTTTGTTTTTCACTTTTTCCACCAAAAAGTCTTTTTTTTTTTTTTTTTTACTTTTTTCCCCTTATTTTACATTAGATGGGTCAAAAAGTACCATCCAAAAAGCTTGAAAGTGACATTGCCTAAAATCTTGTACAAAACACAATGTAGCAATTAAAAAACGGATGGAGTACATGCCAAAATTATCTAGTAGTGAAGTACTTCCTTTGTTCTTTTTCTATTGCAACAATGATATTTGTACCCTATTTTACTCACCACCCTTTAATTATTTATTGTGATTTTTATGCAATTAAGGAAAATATAGTCATGTGGAGTCTTGTTAGATTTGTCTCCATATATATAATTTCAAAATATCAAATTTGTATAATTTTTACTAAAAAGTAATTAAAGATATTAATAGTTGAAGTTTGCATTGGCAAACGTGAAAATTCAATTGTTACAATAAAAAACAACAGAGGAAGTATATAAAAGGCAAGGGATCTCGGTAGACCAAATACTGCATTACACAATTTCTCATTCTCCCTCTTAGAATCATCTACTTTCTAGTTTCTACTAGACTACAACCACCCCAGTCCCCATCCCCCACCCTCCCCTCCTCATAAATAACTGTTTTCTGTGATTGTTCTCAACAGCTCAATAACAAGAACGTTAATGAAAGAAGTAAAACAATCGACAACCATGGAAGCTTGGCTAGCTCAACTGGTAATTAAGATCTTTAATGACATCATATTTTCTCGCCTTTAGTATCTGCTGTTGCTACTGGATATGGTATATATTTATACTTTCTTCGTTGTTTCTGAAATTCCCTTATTTCTCGTACGTGAAGGTTGACAACGACTTTAACGGTTAATTATACTCCATTTATTCTTCCATACACATGAACACTTTACTGCATAATTAACTTACATTCGAACATTATTAATCATTTATTACTTGTTAATAAAAGATTATCCGAAAAATTCTAGATGAATGATTATCAATAAAACTTGGAAAAACATTTTCCATGTGATAAAAGAAGTAAGTAGTCAAACAACACAGAAAATGCTGTCCCTTTTTTTTTGTTTTGTTTTGCTCTTAGAGAATGTAGAATCGTAGATATGGAGTAGAGCTTCATATTTTTAGAAAAAGGACGATGACAACACGAATTGTGGGCAATGGAAGTCGGACTTGGACATATTTACATATACAAATGTCACTAATTCTTATTATTTGGTGGCAAATAATGGAATATTCCTTGACCTTATTCATAACTAAACTGTATTGCTATCTTATTTTTTTTTTTTTCTGTTAGTCTAATTTGCTTTTTGAAAGACAAGGTTTCAGTTTCACTGTAGTTAAACTTTACTTAATTACATAGAATTTTATTGCATGTTTTATATGTGTTTTCAAAGTAATAAATTTTTTGTAATTTTAATCCATCCAAAAATCATTTACCAAACGCACCAAATAAGAATTTAACTTTGACATGCGCTAGATTACTTACTCAAGCTAGAAAGCAAGCTATATTTTGTGTTAATATTAATTCATATGTATTTTTATTTGTACTACAAATGTTTTGTCAGTTTAGTAATTTACTTGGTCACTTTTTACTTGGTGTAGGAAATGGATGTAGATCCATCAATTCCAACATCAATCAACAACTCTCACCACCAGTTTGAACAAAGTGAAACAATGGAAGCATATTTTGATGAGCAACTTTCTGCTACACTTGGTGAGGATTTTCCTTATCCTCTTCCCGGTGAGAGTTATACCACCTCTCCTCAGTTTGATTATGATTGCGATCTCACCGGACAACTCAAATTTCCTCAAATACCGAATAACAACAACAACCACAATTACAATAAGGATAATGATAAGATTCATAGCTCAAATGTCCAAGAAGATAAACAACAATGCATGAATAAGGAAGAGACTAAGAAGCAAGCAACAAGTGGTGGTACAAAGAGGAAACGACAGCCAAAGCAAGTGCAAGATCACATCATTGCCGAGAGGAGGAGGCGGGAATTACTCAGCCAAATGTTCATTTCTCTGTCCACTATTGTCCCCGGCCTTAAGAAGGTATATTCCTTTCTTTCCTCATACTTTGCCTTCTACATCATAATACTTCATCCGTTCCGAATTAAATGCAACAAATCCACCTTTTCACTATTCACACTTTTCACTTTGACTAAGATTTGTGATTTATACATAATGAAAGACATAGTCAAGTGGGATCTTGTTAGAGTCGTCTCGTGACGTACTTTTGTAAAATGTAATTTTTATAGTTTTTACTTATATGTAATTATTGATATTTATGTTTAAAATAATGCATCGGCATGCGTTAAAGTGGATTTGTTGCATTTAATTCGGAACGGAGGAAGTAAATGTGATCCTAGTGCAAATTTTAAAAACCTACTCTAGGTGTTGCACTAATACCTATGAAGCACCGGAAAATTTGGTACCTCAGATTTTCTCGCTTTCGATAGGTTTTGGTCCTCCAAATCCCAATTATTTACTTGTTAATGACATTTAAAATTAGTTGGCACCTCAAATTTCCCCGTATCTAAAAGTTTCTGTTTCGAAAAATCAACCATTTGAATGTTATGTATAAATTAACCATTTCAATAATGTTAATTTCTCATAATTTTCCTTGTTGTTCAGAAAATAGAAAGCTTTTTTTGTTAGTTGATCTTTTTATTACCTTTTAAGACCATAAAGCTAATAAGTGTTACAAATGATGAAATTTGACTTTTAAAAGATATAATAATATGTTAGAAGACTTTATTTCTCCTGCCACAGGATATCTACCCACTACAAATAGAGTATAAAAATTATTTACTTTTGTCAAGTTGAATTCTACTATTTATTTGTATATCTTTAGTGGATAGAGTTAGAGGTGTAACGACGCTTGGACTTATAAGCATCATTAATACATTAATTAACTAATGATTAGCAGCAGATGACTTGACTTAGTCGGTTATTGCCGTACTTTCCATTATTTGGAAAATACAAGGCAACATAAGTTCGTTAAAAAGAACGTAATATGATAAATATGAATATCATAACTAACTTAGAAATGCATAAATATAATTACGTGAAGTATAGTTAAGGTTCATAAACTAAAGTTCTTAAGCTTAAACAAGAATTCATTATTATCCTTTTTTTTTATCATGCCCATCATCATAATTATCTTATTGGTAACTTGGCGAGTATAACAGAAGGGACGTCTCTCATAAAACATCAATCATCATCATTATCATAAGGCGATAGCCACCAGAGACATTGTCCTAGACCAGAAGGTGGCATAAAAATATGCATGATGTGGTGCTACCAGAGTACCAGGCACAATTGCCCCTAACCAAAAGGCAGCGTTACCTCCATATAACATAATATTACATGCACGACCAACATAACATTGCCAAGAACCATCTTTCACCTTTGTTTATCATGTTTCATATCTTTCATTTGTATATTACACTTCATAATCATCATGGAAATCACATTCCTTAATTTTCAGCAAATCATCATAATTTACGTGACGTCAGTATTTCATGAATAATGTCACTAAACATCACATTCATAAAAGCATTTCATATCCGGCAATTAAAGCATACATTAAACATAAACATTATTTAAAAATCAAATAAAAGCATATATTTAGAAAAGGAATGCGGGTGTTAGCAGTAGACGTTACCTGAAATAATCCTCTCTTTATCTAACCAAGGATTAAATAATATTAATAATGTTCTTAATGTTTATGTTATCTCCTATAATTTTATATCTAACGTTACTTTACTTATTATGGATATACATGAAATCATGATTATTATTATCTTTATAATTTATACATTTGTTTTGGCACTATACATTGTTGTCTAACTCACTCTAAACATTAGAACCTCTTCTGAATATTGCTAGAGTATGGTTAACGTGATTAAGTGGATGAATATAAGTTAGAGCTTTTGTATGTATGTATATATTAAGTTAAATTTATTTAGCTAAGTATTTTATAATCATTTATTTAACTTTATTCACATGGCTATGAACCAGATTAAGTTTTATTATTAACGTTAGAGTTGAAGGATTAGAAAAGTATATAAATAGGTTGATCACCTTTAACACGATGTACATGGATTTCTTAATGTAAGAGCTAGATCATAAAATGAATAATTAGATTATTTGTTAGCATGCTTATCATATTCAACCCAACTAGAGCCTAAGCGCTAATAATTTGGCAATTATACATAGAGCTGCTGGTTGATTGAGAGAGGGGTGCGAATGAGAGCAGGGAGTGCGTGGTTGGATGGTGGTGCTGTCGTGGTGACTAGGCGACGGGGTGGTGGTTCGGTATATGGCGTGGTGGTGGTATTACCACAAGTCTTAAGAAACATAGAGGAAGGAGGAGAGAGATAATTTATGAATTTTGGAGCAATTGGTAAGTAATTAGTTTTAGTTTTAGTTTTAGCTTGAGTTCTTGATCAGTAATTGCATGGGTATTTATAGAGCTCAAAATGGGTTAGAAACTTCAGCATTGTTGCACAGAAATCTGTTTTGTCAAGATACTCATTAATTGAGGAGATACGGTCATCTTCATTTCAGATTTTTGTTGGTTCGAGGAGTTGTATCTTGCTGACTTTATGCTTGAGATGGGGTGGCTTATGTCGGGAGGCTTGATCTCCATAGTTGCATAATTTCAAACTTTCACAGTAGAGAAGGAAAGATGAAGCTGAACGGCAGACTATGGTGGTAGGCTATATATAGGGGCATTTTTTTTACACTAAGTTTAATTGCTCACTTTCATTCTAATTTTATTTGTATTATGCTGAGTTCGTTTTACAATGGTACGTAGATTAGTTTATCCAGGTAGCCTTACGACTCTCACCTTCATCAGGTAAAATTAGTAAGCTAAAAGTATTATAGCATACTAAAATCTTAAGTTTTAACCCATATTATCTTATAACAAGAATAATAATTGTATTATTTGAACATGTTTAAATTTGGGAATATTACAAGAGGTGTAAGTTTTATTTTTGGTTTTGTTTTGAGACATAACTAAACCAAACCAAAATAATTCGGTTTTCACATTTTAAATCCAAATCCACACCAAAATTCAACCCAAACAAGAAAAACCGAAATTGAAGAAATCATTTCTACCAGCTTGTTGTATGAGCTTTTCCCAGCGATTGTTGAGTAGAGTGAGAGAACATAAGACATTTAGGAGAGAAAAGCTCGACAACTGAGGAGTACAACTGGTAAACGGGTTGGGTCGTGTCAAGTTCACCGGTAAACCGGTTAAATCCCCTCAGCTCTAACCCGACCCGTTTATAAGACACGTTTATTAAACAGGTTACCCGACCCATTTATTAATAACCCGCTTATGAAGCGTGCACATATGCATAAACCAAACAAAAAAACCTTACTTGTTTCATAACTGACTTTTTATTTACTAATATCTTATCAAAGTAAACTAAATCGAACAATAATCAAAAACTAAATCTTATATAGTTAAGAAAAATATTCGAACTATTATAAATCTAAAAAGTAAACATAATAGTTAAAGGGTTATCATGAACAGTCCGGGTTAGAAAGTTCAACCCTAACCCAATCCATTTAATAAACGGGTTTTGTCGGATCAACCCTCTTATATAAATAAGTTGGAAACCTTAGCCCAAACCCGCTAATTTTATGTCGGGTTTGGGTCAGCGGGGCGTGTCTATTTTTACCACCTATAGTGAGGAGAGAGAGTAAAGCTCAATGCCTCAATCTAGGTTAATGTTCTTTCACAATTTTTAGAGCTTTGAGGAAAGGGAAAGCTCAACACTAAGGAGATAGAGAGAGAGTAAGTAAAGAGAGATAGTGAGTGAGGAGATCAGGAGAGAGACTGAAAGAGAAACCGTTGGAAGTAGTGAGAGATTTAGGGTTTCATATTTTAAGAAAGAGTCAAATGGCCTTATATCTTTGCTTGACATCCAAGGCTTTTATATCCATATGAAGAAACCGGTTTGGTTTTTTGTTTTTCAAAATGAAAACCGAACCAAATCGAAAAAAATAGTTTTCCTCAGTCAAAATCAAACATTAAAAAATCCAAACCAAATTACAAATTCAGTTCGACTCTGTTTTGTCTTTTTAACTAAATAGCATACACCCCTAGGTTGATTATCAACTAGGTGGTAGCCTGGTAGGACACACAAACAAGAGCGGGCTGGATTTTTGAGTTTGCTTTCAATCAATAATAAGGCGGACTAAAAAAGAATCAACCTAAACCTAACCCATACAATAAACGGGTTGGAACGACTCGACTTTTCTCCAACCTATCCATTAAACAAATTAAACCTTTTAATGATAGTTAGCATTACTTAAGGTGAATTTCTTATTTTAGTGCTTTTCAAAAATAATTATGAATTATTTTTAGAGTTTTTTTAAAAAAAATTTACTTCCATGTTTGGTGACCATCATTATAAAATTTTGGATTTTGTTTCTTTTTAAAAAATTGTTCCTATGTGAACGTTGGGACAAAATGAGTAACTTTTTGTTACACCTCGTGGTCTTATGTAGGTGGACAAAACATCGATTTTAGGAGAGGCAATTAAATATATGAGGCAACTTCAGGAAAAAGTAAAGGTTCTTGAAGAATCAGCTGCAAAGAGGACTATTGAGTTTGTGGTAGTGGTTAGAAAATCTCAATTAATAGTTGATGATGATAAGGGGGGGGACGATGGCGAGTCTTCCTCCAAGGCAGATGACAATTGTGGACGTGGTGGTATTGGCTCCAAAGATAAAGGTGGTAAAGACAATGAATTGAATAATAAGGACGATTCACTTACAGAAATTGAAATTAAGACATCTGGGAAAGCACTCCTCTTGAAAGTATTTTGCGAACAACAAAAAGAGGTTTTGGCTCAGTTATTTGCAGAGGTAAACAAGCATGATATGAATGTTACTAACTGTAGTGTCATACCATTTGCGAGTTTGGCCCTAGACATTACAATTGTTGCACAGGTAATGCCTTTTATATATCTTAACCACCAGCTTTTCCAACTATATAAATTACTTTCTCCAACCCAAAAAAAAACTTATTTTAGGATTAAAAAAACTCATTTTTATATGAAAGTAATCAAATTGCTTTGGAAAAATATTAAATGTACTCCTGAAACGTTAAACATCACTAGTCATAAATCTAAGAGTATTTGTTGGTGAACTTCATGTAATAAGTTTTTTCCAAATTTGATTTGTGCAGATGGAAAACGGCTCTAACAAGAATGTGAGAGATTTTGTTAGAAATATTCGCTCAGCACTGCGATTGGCTAGCCATCGATCGAGGTCATGTATCAAGTGAAGATAATCATAGATCATAGCATAGTAGTTGTTTATCTTTGAACTATCATTTCAAATAAGACCTAGGAATATTGCATTTTTTTTCATTATAAGGGCCTTTATCTTATGGATAAGGTAGTATCTAGACCAAGAGTCAAGACATGTGCACTAAGATACAAATAAGATTTGGTCCATCTTTGTGTTATCAACATTTATTAATTAAGAGATATAAATGGAATGAAAATTCCATCTTAAATTACATTATTTCTTAACTTGTTTTTGGATCATTGCATAATCCACGGGAAATTTTTTGTTTTATAAGAATGTTCATAAACTTCTTAATTGTGTTTCAACTTGATAAATGCTAAAATAATTACATATTCTATGATATTTTCCGTAAAAACATTTATATATAATGAATGATTATTATATCACGAAACTATTAACAAAAAATTAATTTGTGCATTTAGTATTGTAAGTTAATAAAATGGAGGGCCAGAAGGGGTAATATGTTGCCCACTTGGATAAAACATAAAAAAGTCAATATATTTGCATATACATACTCCTGTAGAAATTGAGATCACTATTCCAAGCACCAAATAAAAATCTTTCATCCTATGCATGTTAGTTTTTATTTGCTTCTAAAATTAGAGTTTCATCTTATCCCAGAAGAATGTTAAAAACAAAGGAGATGAGGAAGAGAGAGAAAATCCATGGTCCATGGTGTTCTGGTAATGAAATAGGTGGCGGTCTTTAAGCAGGTCCGACAAGAGTGGAGTGGGCGTCCGCTAGTGAATAACTGCAAGGAAGCAAACGTAAACTACCATCGATAGGGATGCGAGGAAACCCCCTCTGACGCTCAAGTCAGTATTGTGTCCGTGAAGGATTTAGTGAGAGAAAGTAGAAAGAGAGAGAGCGAATAACGGTGTTCAAAATGTACCTGTAAAATAGTACCAAATGGCTATTTATAGTAGTACTATTCCTCTGACAGGGTGTGTAATCCTTGTCCACATGTATGGCTGCGATGAGCCTGATATAAGAGGAGATTCCTGTATTTTGTCTTATTAGGTGGCCGCCAACAATGTTGTCGGACTACTTCAGTAAACTGATCTCAAGCATGATATAATGGTCGTGTCCTGAAATAGTGCTCGTGTACATGCTTATGCATCCGCTAGCATACTTGGGATATACCCATACAACTTGCCCCCAACATCATTGGGGATTGTGACCACTAATGATGTTCTTTGGGACGCGAGTAAATCTCGCATCTCTATTCTATATGTCAACTCCTGACCCTTTGGTGTCCACCCTCTTTGCCCAAATTACCCCTAATAACCAAACAAAATTATTAATTGCATTCTCTCATTTTTTTTAGGAAAAGAGAAAAAAAAATCCCTACAACTGCAAAGCAGTTGCATCTGCATCAGTAAAAACAAAAAATAGAACAATATACTTAAATGAAGATTAAATTTAAAACTTCCACAAAATTACATACACGCCATGTCACGCACGCATCGCGTGCATACTAGTACTTAGGGTCCGTTCTGTTCAACTTATTTTAACTTATATAAAATTTTATAAGATAAGATAAGATAAGATAAGATAAGATAAGATCAGATAAGATTTTATAAGATCTTATAAGATAAGATAAGATAAATAAGATGTTAGACACACACAATAAACTATCTTATAAGATAAGATAAGATAAGATAAGATCAGATAAGATTTTATAAGATTTTATAAGATAAGATAAGATAAGATAAGATAATATAAGATAAGACAAAATGAGTTGAATAGAACAGACCCTTAATACGCTGAGGTTTGAAGTCTCGGACGCCACGTGTCGCTTCAGAGTTGAAGAATTTTGAAAAGTTACTCATTACTTTTTCGAAAATCGTGCGCCATTTTATATAGGATTATGCATGCTGGTGACACTTGGCGGAGATCCGAGTGGGGAGTTGAAGGGGTTGGTAATCTTGACCGTTGATTCGGCGGATCTATAGGACAAACTGTCCTTAGCTTTTTTGATTTTTTCACCCTTTTCCTTCAACTTCCTCTTCTTCCTTCCTTATTTTCTCTCTGGTTTCTAACGAACTTTCTCCATAGTGGGAGTTTTATTTGCTTCAAGATTCACACTTCCAGTCGTGAAATTACTTCAAAAAGTTGATCAAAACCATTTTCGTCATTTTCCGCTACTTGTGCTCCAAGAATTTCACGTTTTCTCGCCCCTCATTTTCGGGGTATTTTGAGGTTTTGAAGCTCACTTTCTTCGAAATTTTTTTCGGTCAAAGCCCGAATCTTTCCGTGGTCTCCTGCTCAGTAATTCTTGTTCGTCATTTTCCGGTGGTTTTTGGCGAACTTTTGGACTGATTCATCTTCACCGGCGACGGTTTTTGGAAGTTTGCGAGTTTTCCTATTACCAGGTATTCCTTTGTTATTTTTCCTTATTTTTGCCTAAGTTTTTCTTTTCTTTACTTCTAACATGTCGCACCAATCTGATAGCAAAGAAACCCCTAGCGATGTACTCATGACCGAGAGCAATCCTTCTTCTCCTTTGCCCGCTAATAACGAACAATATTCATCTGAGTCCAGCCTTGTTGGGACAAAGACTAGGCTTTTAGCGGACATCCCCCTTACTGCCGAGAAGGAAAAAGAAGATAGATCTAAGTTCCTTAACAACCCCTCCACGCCTGAAAAGTATAATTTAACGCTGCAATATTTGTTAGGGATGTGCAAAACGATCCGATCCGAATGATCCGATCCGGTTATCCGTTGATCCGATCCGAAATTTCGGATATCCGATCCGATTTTTGGTTTTCAGATATTTCGGATCGTATATCCGAAAAAATTATCGGATTTTCGGATCGGATACGGATCGGATTTTTTGCATTTCGGATATCCAAAACCCGAATTTTTATTTCCACAAAAAATATCCAAATGGGCTGCACACTCCACAGTCCACAGTTTAGTGAGTCTATAGTCCAATATGCAATATTTCATGAGTCCACACTGCACAAGTGCACAGTTAGTGAGTTTACCCAAAAAAATCCCAAAACCCTAACATTCCTAACCCTCCTCAGTCCTCACGCAGTCTCACACGCTCACTCCTCTACTCTAGTCTCAATCTAACTCACGGCAGTCCTCTCCTCTACTCTAGTCTCTCTCCATTTTTGTGTGCGTGAAATTCTCCCCTCTCCCTCATTGTGTGTGTGTGGTTTTTTTTGTGTGTATCAGTGGTGGTTTTGTGATTGTAATGGTGGTTTTTGTTGACTGTAATGGCGGTTTTTGTTGACTGTAAATGATGGTAGGTGGCAAGCGATTGACTGTAAATGTGTGTGTGGTTTTTTTATGTGAATCGGACAATCAGTGCTAGGTTTTGTGATTGTCAATTTGTCATGTTGGATTAATTTTTCTAAATCCCAACTTAAATGTGAGTGGGCTTTCAATTTAGTTGATCTATCATGTGTTCTGTTAAAGCATTAAAATGGTATTTTGTTGGCCACTTATAACTCATGGGCCAAAGTGGCAGCAAGCTTGAAGCCACTATATAATATTATCAATTTATAATTATGTAATATGTATGAAATATAGGCTACATAGCAATTTAGCAAAAGGGCCATATATCATTAATCATATACGGGCTGCCAGCACTCTAGCAAAGTAGCAAGTAGCAGTGGGCCCATGGATTGATATAGATTATGAGCAGTGGGCCTGTGGAATGAGATTAAAGTTTCGGCTCCGATTATGCACACCCCTGATATTTGTCCGCTAGACAGAGTGAGGAAAAACAACATAGAGGGAATTGAGGCATCACATCCTTGCTGGGAGGACCGTTAAGAATCCCCCACCAGATGCTGCTCCCAGACTTAACGCTCCTCCCCTTAGAGCATACCTAGTTAGATAGTTTGGCGGACGCTGGGGTTGAGGTCTCCGAGGATTTTTATGACCGTTTGAGGGAGACAGTTGCCCCCACTCACCCTCTTGTCGCTGATTTAGGTGTGACAGTGGCTCTATTGCAACCATCATGGCTAACCAGGAAGAAGCCGTCTATCGACGTCGAAAAACCTCTACCAGCCCTTCTATTCGTGTTACTACCGACACGATCGATAACATTGGCACAAATATTGGTACTAGTGAACCTTTGATTGAGCGGGTTATTGGTGAGAGCTTTCGGGCTGCTTAGAAGAGAGTTGATGTTCCGGATGACAGGCGAGAGGTTATTCCTAACCGCAATGCTTCGTGGTTCAATGACCTTTGGTTGCCAGAGGATTACAGTGCCGCTCCTCTGAGTGTTGCTATCGACAATGATTGCCGCATAGATGCCATCAATTTTTGCTACGGTTTTTTCACCATATACCACTGACAAATTAAAAAATTCACCATACACCATCAATGTTTCAAATATTCACCATAATCCCCTGAGTTTCCGAAAACATTCACCATATGCCCTTTTTCTACGTTAACTTGCCGTTTGCCATTATTTACGACTTTGCCACTATTCACCTAATTACGCCTAATCTTTTTTTTCGGTTATTTCACCAAATACCCCTGACAAATCACGAAATTCACCATATACCCTCAATGTTTCAGATATTCACCATATACCCCAGACTTTTCAAAACTGTTCACCACCTACCCTTTTTGGTAACGGACGTTAAGTCGCCGTTTGCGTTATTTACAATTTTGCCATTATTAACCCCTAACCCTAACCCCTAACTCCCTAAACCCTAACCCTAATCCTAACCCATAACCCTAATCCTAACCCATAACCCTAACCCACCTAGCCCCTCCCCCCCGCAAGCCCCCCCCCCCCCCCCTCCCCCTCCCTTTCACCCCAACCCCCCCCCCCTCCCCTCCTCCTCCCACCGCCACAGCCCCCCCCCTACTCTTGCGGCCACCCCCCACACCTCCCCTTCGAACACCGGCGCATCACCGTGGCAACCAGACGACCACAGCTCTCCCCAAGAACAGCTTCCACAAAGGCCTCGTCAAAACGCCAGCACCACCGCAGCTCTCTTCGCTTCCTTTCTCACACCATGCACAACTTGGCATCAACCACTCATGCACCACCATCGAAACCACCATGGCCGAGTCGAAAATAGATGCGCCATCCAACCGTGGTTGATGGTCCATAATTCTCATCAAAATTATTTATCAATTACATGAATTGAAGGTGAAATCTTGTGACTTAAGGTTTCGAAATTTGTGGACAAAATTAAGTTTAAATTTATTTAACAACTATAATCAGATTTTTGGTGGTGGTGGGGTGGTACTGGGTGGTAGACAGCTACGGTGGTGGGTGCTGCTCGTTGTGGTTGACGGTTGCGGTGCGAGGGAGGGAAGGGGCACAGGGGAGGGGTGGGGTAGGACCGTAGCTCGCGGGGGGGGGGGGGGTGGGGGCTATCGTTGAAATGGGCCGCACTACTACATAATTGACCTAATGTAACACTCTATGGTAACACTTTTTGAGATCCAATTTGCATTGACATATAGGTAACATTTTTGTAACATTTTATTGATATGTAACAATTACATGCAACACTTTTTAATGGGTAACATTTAAAAGGTAGCACTTTTTCATAGGTAACACTGAGACGACAATACTTTTTAATATGTAACACTTTAAGGTAACACTATTTTTATTGGTGACATTTTAACTATTCAAGGTAACACTTTTTAATATGTACGTAACACTTTTTAATATGTAACATTTTAATTGTAGAGGGTAACACTTTTTTTTATAGGCAACACTTATAGTAGAGGAGATCAACATGGCCCGAAAATGGGTGGGTTTTGGGCACGAATTTTCGGGCCGCGGTTGGGCTCGGCCCGATTTTTTGGGCAAATATTCAGGGCTACGGGCAACTTAAATATGCAAAATTAGTCTAAATTTTGGCCCAGCTGAAAAATGGCCCGAAAAGCCCGCTTGGCCAATCCCCAATTTGCGGGTTTTCGGCACGAATTTTCAGCCCGCGGCTTTGGCCCGAAATGGGGCTCTTTTTTTGGGCGAAACCCGGCCTAGCCCGACCCATGATCACTTCTAACTTATACTCTTTTAGGTAGTATTTTAGAGTGTTGCATGTAAATTTAATATCACTAATACTAGCTAGTACGCTACACTAACACGTCTTATAGGTATAGTTAATAACACATTTGTAACGTTAAGGAAGCTTATTATTATAAGACTTAAAACTTAAATTCGATTATTCACTAGTGGAAAAAAAACCCAATTAATTAAGCATTTGATAAGCTTTCTCAAAAATTCACAAAAAATTCACAAAAAAACCCAATTGTAATGTTTGGTAAATGGCATTTTCATTGGCTTTTGGCTTTTTAATTTGGTCAAACAGCCAAAAAAAGTGTATGGTTATTGGCTTTTTGGTTTGCTGAAAAGCTGACTTTTAATCCAAAATGAAAAAGCTGCCTGGAGTAGCTTTTTGGATTGGCTTTTGACTTGTTGGCCCACAAACTCTCTAATAAATTGCCAACAACCACAACTAATTTTACCAAACACTTTTGCAAACAGCTGGCTTGAACAGCCAACTCAAAAAGCAAATACATACAGCCAATGCTTCCAGCCAGTCAAACAAGCCAACTAAACCAGCCAACAGCCAACAACCAATAGGCAACAACCAATTACCAAACAACCCCAAATGCCTGAAAACCCAAGCATTTGAGCAATTTAATTAAAATTTGCTCATTTTCTCTCTCCTCTCGTTCTCAACCTCCACCTTTTGAAATCGCATTTTTTCTCATTTCCTCTCTTTCTCAACCCTATATGATTCTATCTCTTCTCTATCTCTCTTCTCCATTAATGGAAAGGCATAAGGTATGTTCCCTTGTCCTCAATTCCTTTTCTCGAATTGATTTTAGGGTTTCGAGTTTCGACTATTTGTTTTTTCTTTTTAATTTATAATCTCGCATGTTTACTTGATTCTATTCGTTAATTGTTCTTCGATCTGGGTTTGTATCATTTGTTTTCATCAAACCTTTGTTTTTCGTAATTCCTCAAATAATTTTTTTAGCTTTCGATTAGTTATTGTGTTGTTAAGCCCTAATTTCGTTTAAAGTTGCGACATTTGTTCATTTTCTTGTGCTTAATTTCGTCTAAGTAGTTGTTTTGTACGTGTTTTATTTAATTCGTCAAAGGATTTGGCCTAGTTATGTGTTCATTTTCGCATATTAGATTAGGGTTTTTCTATAAGTTGGAGTTTGTTCGTTCTTGTTTGCGATTACAAACAATAAGGACTAAACTTAGTAATAGGGTCTTTGTAATTAGTTGTGTTGTTTAACATTGAAATTGTCCTCTCTATACAAGACATAAGTTCTTATATATTGACTTTTTTGTTTTTTCTTTTCTTTACACTGCTTATAACTTATAACTTTTGTAAGTATGCAGTTAATACAATGAATTTGAAGGAATTTGAAAGTATATATATTGATAATTGGTGGAACTTTTCAATAGTTCACTGTATCAATCACTTAGATTTTAAAAATTTTATTTAAAGCATATTTTTGCTGTCATTACTTCCTTTTTCTCTATTTTTAACTCTCAATCTTTTCTTTTTCGCCCACTCCATTTTCACATCTCTTCTCTCCTCCCCTACAAAAAAGATTCTTGTATTCTCCAACTGATGGAATGTAAACTTTTCTTAAGCTGGTATGATTCAATTATTTCTACTTTTCTTGCTTCTTTGCTTGCTTATTATTATGATAACTATTTTGATAACTTCTATATTACTGATCAAAAGAAGTTATATTCATTGCAGTGTAATATATGTCATACTTATGTTACATCAAATTGGTCCAAAAAGTTCCTAAATATATGTGATTAGTACAGATGAAGCAAATAAAGTAGAAAATGTCACAGTTTATTCAACTGATTTGAAGGAGAAAGCAAAGGAGCTGTAAGAAGTAAAAACATTTCTGAAATTCAGGTAATCTGTTCAATTAATCACTTATCGGTTGGTCTTGTTTGATTGGGATGTTTTGGGTTGTTTAATCGTTGTTTGGGTGCTGTTTTGCTGCACTTTTCGGGTGTTTTGCAGCTGAGTTGTGATTTTTGAAAGGAATTTTTGTATGGGAAGTTCTTAACGAGGATATGTCTTGAAATGAAGGAAATTTTGCTCAAGATATGCCAACTAATATAGAATAGCATAATTTTCTTGAGGTCTTGAGGGTTCATTGAATTGGTTAAGTTATCAAGCTCAGCTAGCTGCAGTAGAGGGGATTAAAGGCCCTCCTAGTACACTCTCTACTGCTGAAACAATCTTTTAGTCCAGCAACAGTAACACCTGTGGGTGTTAGTGCTACATCACCAACTGTATAATCTCCTGGTTAAGCTTTCGATGCAGCTAAGAATCCTGGGATACAAGTATACAACAGATGCAAGTGCAAGTCAATCACCTGCTGAGACTCTGTCCACAGATGATGTTGGTGCAGCTATCCTGAAAGTGCTGACGTGGTTGTTGTTCCTGTCTTTCTATGGATTCTTTTCCTTTACCAATGTATAAAGACTTCAATGCTTACTAATGGTTATATAGGAGTTTAGCTATTGCATACTCTAATGAACCCATTTTTTTTTACTTTTGTAGGAATCAATCCAAAACTGATCAAGGAAGCTCTAGACCCTTAGCAAAATGTTAAAACACAAGGAACGGAGGTAATTTTAATTATTATTATACATGATATGTCAAGTTGTGGGTACCTTTTTGTGATAAATCACTAGTCATATTTCAAACTCCGTCATCTTATATATGTATACTCATTCCCCTCCTTTCAAAATTCAAATAGCATCAAGTGCAACGAATAGACACCAACGAATGATTGAGGTAGTGTTGAACGACAGATTGGGGATGAAAGTTTGCGTCAAGTGCAACGAACATACAATCACTTTACTTGGAGTTGTTGACTGTGCTAGTTGGTTTAGCCACTAGCATAGTAGAACTACCAGATTGTTGTGCAAAATCAGACTAGTCCACTTACGTCATAAACTTTTTTATATAGTTATACTGTTTCCATTATTTCTAATGTAGGATAAGATGGAGGAAGTTCAAATGCAAAGACATATTGATGGCGATAAATCATATTATGAAGTAATGAAGATTGATAATTCATCTCTGTTACTCTTTTCTCTTATTATATAAGACTTTGAAGATTCTTTTTTTTCCATACTGGATGATGAAGATAATGGATTAGAGTAGCAAGTAGGCATGATGCTTCGGGAAACATGCGTGTATGGATAGGGTGATGGAATTGAAGACGAAAGAAAGAAATGACCTTAAGATAAATTTAATTTAGGTTTATTTTAGGAGAGTTATATATATGTATATATATATATTATGATTGGATTTTAAGATCAACTATTTATATTTTAAACGTAGTAGTATGTTTTCAATGGGTGAATTTTACTCTTTGACTCATTCTTTACAATGATGGTTGAGTATTTGTACTCATTTGTATCTATAATATCATTCTATTTTCTCTTTGTTTATTACATACGTTTGTAAGTTTTAGTATTATTATAATTGTATGTGCCGAAAAATTAAAAAATGTTACTATAAGACATGTGAAATAGAGGTGTTACTATAAAGCTACCTAATAAAAAGTGTTGCTTAATATCTAATGAAGTGTTACATATGGCGACTTAAAATGATACGTATAACTAATAAGTGTTACCATAATTCAAGAGATGACATAGAAAATGTTACTATAGATGAAAAAGTGTTACATAAAAAATTATAAGTAACACTATAAAAATGCTACATTATTTTTAAAAAAGTGTTATATTAGAGAATTTTTGGTAACACTTGAGAAAGTGAAACATTAGCACTGGAAAGTGTTACCTTAGAGAATAGGTAGCACGGGCATATGTTTCACTTACAAAAGTGTTACCTATTTCCTAAAGCAACACTTTTAGGCCTTTAAGTAACACTTTGTGGTGATACTTTAGGCCAATTATGCACTAGTGGGGGGTACGGTGGGGATGCGGATGGTGTTGGTGGGGGAGGGGGAGGTGGTGGTAGGTGGGTGGTCTCGTGGGGTGGGGGGGTCTGCGGGGGTGGAGGGGAGGGTGAGGGGGTGGGGGGCTAGCGGGGGGAGGGGGTGGTGGGTTAGGAACTAGGATTGGGGTTAGGGTTTAGGGGTTAGGGGTTAGGGGTTAATAATGGCAAACATGTAAATAAAGCAAACGGCAAGTTAACGTCTGTAAGAGAAAGGGCATTTGGTGAACCTTTTCGGAAACTCAGGAGTATATGGTGAATATTTGAAACATTGACGGTATATGGTAAATTTCGTGATTTGGTGGGGGTATATGGTGAAAAAATCGTTTTTTTTTTAAATCCCCATCTCTCTCTTCCACTATTAACACGAATAATTATCGTCGTATTGGTACTCGTTTTGATGGCTTCTCAAAATTCGTGCCCTTTAAGGGTCGTCGGTGGCGTCCGTTTTATCAAAAAGTCGTTTGGCGGTGAAGTCGGCCGTTTAAGATCGCCTCGGGAAGCGTGCCCAAAATATCGTATTATTGGTTCTCGTTTTGATGGACTTCTCGAGATTCGTGCCTTTTATGGGTCGTCAGTGGCGTCCGTTTCTTCAAAAAAAAGTCATTTTGGCAGTGAGATCGGACGTTTAAGATCGCCTTTTGAAGCGTGCCTAGGATACCGTCGTATGGGTACTCGTTTTGATGGGCTTCTCGAAATTCGTGCCCCTGAAGGATCGTCAGGGGCGTCCGTTGTTTTCAAAAAAATTCGTTTGGGTGGTGAGATCGGCCGTTTAAGATCGTCGTATTAGTACTCATTTTGATGGGCTTCTTGAGATTCGTGCCTAGTAAGGATCGTTAGTGGCGTCCGTTCTTTCGAAAAAGGTCGATTTGGCGGTGAAATCAGCCGTTTACGATCGCCTTGGGAAGCGTGCCCATAATACCGTCGTATTGATACTCGTTTTGATGACCTTCTCGAAATTCGTGCTCCTAAAGGGTCGTCGATGGCATCCGTTTTCTCAAAAAAAAGTCGTTCTGGCAGTGAGATCGGTCGTTTAAAATCGCCTCGAGAAGCCTGCCCATAATACCATCGTATTGGTACTTGTTTTGATGGGCTTGTCAATGGCGCCCGTTTTTCTTAAAAAGGTCGTTTTGGGTGTGAGATCGGCCGTTTAAGATCGCCTCGGAAAGCGTGCCTAGAATACCGTCGTATTTGTACTCGTTTTGATGGGCTTCTTGAAATTTGTGCCTTTTAAGAATCGTCGATGGCGTTCGTTCTTACAAAAAAAGTCGTTTTGGCGGTGAGATCGGTCGTTTGAGATCGCGTAGGAAAGCGTGCCCAAAATACCGTCGTATTGGTACTCGTTTTGATGGGATTTTGGAAATTCGTACCCTATTAGAGTCATCGGTGGCGTCCGTTTTTTCAAAAAAAGTCGTTTTGGCGGTGAGATTGGCCGTTTAAGATCGTATAGGAAAGCGTGCCCGACCAGAATACCATCGTATTTGTACTCGTTTTGATGGGCTTCTTGAAATTCGTGCCCTTTAAGGATTGTTGATGGCGTCCGTTCTTCCAAAAAAAAGTCGTTTTGGCGGTGAGATTGGTCGTTTAAGATCGCCTTGGGATGCGTGCCCAGAATACCATCGTATTAGTACTCATTTTGTCGGTGGCATTCGGTTTTTGCAAAAAAAGTCGTTTTGGTTGTGAGATATAGAGTTTCTCTATTTTATAGGCACGGTAAGTATATATTGCAATAAAAAACGGAACATAATACTACACAAGGACAGGAGACAGGCCCCCTGACCAAGACCACCACACCAGGCTACAGAAGCCAAATAGACTTACCTCACTAAGAGGTTAGAAAACCACCTATGATCACTGCTACTTACGTGTCTAGGTAAAAAACTATTGATTTTATGATATACATCATGTTGTATGATTTTAACTACTCTATCTATACAAGTAATTTTGCTATTCCACAAAGAATTGTTCCTTTCTATCCAGATGCGGTAGACTGTACACATCAAAGTAGTATGCAGCACATTCCTCCTGAATTTATTGAGCTTTCTCCTGTAGGACCACCTAATCATGTCCTGGATAGTCCTTGGATGCCTAGAAATGCCCAGCCATGGAAGGAGCTATTGGAAACATCTCTTGCTAAATTGACAGTAAAAAAAATAAGTGCCTGTGATTTTCTATGGCACCTCCACACAGCATACACTCATTATCAGTGACTAGTTCCATCTTCAACAATCTATATTTTGTATTCAATTTCCCCAACACTGCCAGCCAGGTTATAAACCTGTGCTTAGGTTGCCCAAGCCTACACCAAATAGCTTTGTCCCAATTTACACCTCTACCAGCAGGAACTAAGCATTTATAACATTGCTTGATTGAGTAATGAAGCATATTGATCAGCTGGGCCTCAGTTAGAAACATCTTCATCTGCTCCTTGACATGGCAGATAGCTCTCCAGTACCAGCTATCACTCTTTTTAGGAGTGTACGCCCACCAGTTTTGATCTTCTACATAATTGGAATGGATCCATCTAACCCATATATTGTCTTTTTTAGTGGCAATCATTCAAACATGCTTCCCCATTGCTGCCACATTCCACATTTTCAAATTAATCAACCCTAGACCCCCTTCATTCTTTGGCTTACAAATGGACTTCCAAGCAACTTTACCAGGGCAACTATAATCAGCAGTGCCTTTCCATAAAAAATTCCTGCAGATATTGTTGATCTTACTGAAAAGACTTTTGGGAAGGATCATATTCTGGGCCCAATAGGACTGAAGAGTCATCAGGACCGAGTTCACAAGAGTAAGCCTCCCAGCAAAGGACATGTTCCTTGAACTCCAAATTTTAACTCTAGCACACATTTTATCCACTATCTGCTCACATTCAGCCACTGTAATCTTCTTAGAGCAGATGGGTATGCCAAGGTATCTAAAAGGTAAGGTACCTTTTGCAAAACCAGTCATGTCAAGCACCCTTTGCACCTCTGTATCAGACATACCTGAGCAATACACTGAAGTCTTTGCAGGACTAGCATGCAAACCGTTGTGTTAGATAAAGCTTAAAACCTCTCATCATCATATACACAGATTTATAAACTCCCTTGCAGCACAAGATTATATCATCTGCAAAACTCAAGTGATTTAACTTTAAGGTTAATTAGGGTATTAAGGTTAGGGAGGAGGAAGGGTTAATTAGGTTAATAATGACAAAGTTGTAAATAATGCTAACAGCGACTTAACGTCCGTTAGGAAAAAGGGTAGTTGGTGCACATTTTTAAATCTCAGGGGTATATGGAGAATATCTAAAACATTGGGGGTATATGGTGAATTTTCCAATTTGTCAGGGGTATATGGTGAAAAAACCGTTTATGCTATCCGAAACTGGCGGATGTCTTGTACAAATAAATTACCTACTGGCTATCAGCTTGTGGTGCCCGAGAAAGGTTCTATTGTGACCGAATGTCCACCCGACAACGTTGCCGTTTATACTCATCATTTTGAGTTTGGGCTTCGTCTTCCTTTGGATTCCTTTTTTGTCAAGATTATGAGGGCCTTTAATGTTTGCTTGGCCTAATTAACGCCTTTGGCGATTCCCAATATCATCAAGAACATCTGGGTGATCCGCTTCCTCGATATTTCTAAGACGCTTAATCTGTTCCCCCATTTTCATTGGTTGAAGAAGAATGGTTCTTCCAGGCAGAAAGGATAGTGGTCCCTGATGACCGCTGATAAGGAATTGGTCGTCTATCCCAAAGTTAGCGGCCTGAAAAGGTGGCAGTCTGTTTCTTTTGGTTGAGCCTTGTTCTGAGCTTTGTTTTCACATAGAAGACATTAATCTTCTCCCACTTGTCCGCAACTGAACTTGAGGCTTATGACTATTTTGACTGTGATGAGGGACACTATAATCACACGGACGGGAGTTAAACTAGATTTAAGGATCCTGTCACTTGGTTTCCGAATAGCAACATTCTTGGAAATGTACCACAGTCAGCTATGCTCTTGTGCCACACCAATAAGAGCGGTAAGTTATGCTATCAGATTGGTCTGTTCTTTTCCTTGCTTTATTCATTTTTTTAACGGCTTTGTTGTTCTCGTCCTTTATGTTCGGAGGCTTTGCCAGTTTAGAATTTGAGGCCCTTGGCGTGGACGATAATATGGAGCCAATAACCAACACCCCCACATCCCCTACTAACGATTATGAGACTGTACATGGGATTACTGTAATACCCCTCATGATTGCTTTAAAGGGATTTAGCAGACTACTCATTCCAACAAGATGCATCTTTCTTTTAGGGAGCTTATTTCCTTAGTTACTCCACAATTAAGCGTGCTTGGCTGGGAGTAGTCCAGGGATGGGTGACCACTTAGGAAGTTT
Source organism: Beta corolliflora (assembly GCA_947648045.1). NCBI lineage: Eukaryota > Viridiplantae > Streptophyta > Magnoliopsida > Caryophyllales > Amaranthaceae > Beta > Beta corolliflora. Next base: position 417,087 of record CANSZD010001739.1, on the reverse strand, counting down.
CTCGGGGTGCGCATGAGTGAGAACAAAATTCACCGGAAGAACTTGTGTTGGTTCTTCAGGACAGTTGTTGGCTATGGATGCGCATTGGTGACAATATACTCGACTCCGGATGGGTCAGGTGTTACAAATGGTATCAAAGCAACCCTACAACCGCGTGCTAATCTTGTGGATAATTAATCCAAGGTTAGTCGCCTAGTGTGGGAGGATTCTGGGACTATATCACCGGCTGCGTGTCGAATATCTGATTAGTTTTCAGGCTGGGGCGACCCACATATCGTATGCAGAATGTGGAGTCCTCAGGCGCAACGAGGGCGTTGTTGTCCTCAAGTGGGGGTGTATGTAATACCCCATCATGATTGCTTTAAAGGGATTTAGCAGACTACTCGTTCCAACAAGATGCATCTTTCTTTTAGAGAGCTTATTTCCTTAGTTACTCCACAGTTAAGCGTGCTTGGCTGGTAGCAGTCCAGGTATGGGTGACCTCCTGGGAAGTTTCTCGGGGTGCACATGAGTGAGGACCAAATACCCCGGAAGAACTTGTGTTGGTTCTTGAGGACAGTTGTTGGCCCTGGATGCGCGTTGGTGACAATATACTCGACTCTGGATGGGTCGGGTGTTACAATTACTAGTGGCTGTAGAGGAGGTTTTCGCGGCCCAATCCATATTACCCGCATCCGCGGTCGTGGTCGTGGTAACACTGGCCGTGCCAATCCTGGTCGTGGTGTTTGTGCTGCTGCTGCTAGCTCCACTGGCGCCCTGCCGGTTGCTGTCAATACTGGCGGCTCGCCTCCTCCCTGCATCCGACCTGTTTCGAACCGTGGTGGCTCGAATCGTAGGAGGGGTCTTGAGTAAACAGAGGCTGATGTGGCTGCCAATAAGAGGCAAGAGTTGGAGGTTTTTACTCCTGTTGTTCCTGAGAACGCACTCAGAGGCCACGATCATCCGTGAGGAACAAATGACTGAGGCGCCTAATAGTCATGTTAATACGGCCACGATAATCTTGTCGGGCTCGGGCTCTTTCATAAGGCGGAAGTTTGTAGTATCTGCAAATTTGCTTTCTCTCGGCGTCGCATAGTACAGGGAAAGATTTATCAGCCTGATTGGCACGTCAAAGAGGATGAATCCATTTTTGCTGACATGCAGGAGAACGACGGTGTTTTGGGTTATCGGATTTTGAAAGGCATGCTGTAACTCCCCTACCCATACGGAGTCGAGTATATTGTCACCAATGCGCATCCAGGGACAACAACTGTCCTCAATAACCAACACAAGTTCTTCCGGCGCATTTTGTCGTCACTCATGCGCACCCCGAGAAACTTCCCAAGAGGTCACCCATCCCTGGGACTACTCCCAGCCAAGCATGCTTAACTATGGAGTAACTAAGGAAATGAGCTCCCTAAAAGAAAGATGCAACTTGTTGGAGTGAGTAGCCTGCTAAATTCCATTAAAGCAATCATGAGAGAGGTATTACATACACCCCCACTTGAGGACATCAACGCCCTCGTTGTGCCTGAGGACTCCACATATTCGGCCACAACGACTTGTGGGTCGCCCCAGCCTGGAAACTAATCACATATTCGACACGCATCTGGTGATATAGTCCCAGAATCCTCCCCCACTAGGCGACTAACCTTGGATTAATTATCCACACGATCAACACGCGGTCGCAGGGTTGTTCTGATACCATTTGTAATACCCGACCCTTCCGAAGTCGAGTACATTGTCACCAATGCGCATCCAGGGCCAACATTTGTCCTCAATAACCAACACAAGTTTTTTCGGCGCATTTTGTCCTCACTCATGCGCACCCTGAGAAACTTCCCAGGAGGTCACCCATCCCTAGACTACTACCAGTCAAGCACGCTTAACAGTGGAGTTACTAAGGAAATTAGCTCACTAAAAGAAAGATGCATCTTGTTAGAATGAGTAGCCTGCTAAATCCCATTAAGGCAATCATGAGGGGTATTACACATGCAGCTGCTTCTTGATCGCCCATCTGACTCACTGACAACTCTGGCCGCCAAGCTAGCCCACAACTAAATCGTGGTATGTTTTTATCACCATTTTTTTTAACTTGGCTGCGTAGGCTAACAACTCTACTTTGGAGTTGATTGAACAATATCGAGTATAAGAGATTGGCCGATAACTACATGCGATCAAGCGATGATTTCCACGAGTTGATGAGAAAGGCGGAGGGAGAGGCCGCTAAGGCTAGGAAGGAGCTGGAAGCCAAAATTGCGGCTCAGGCTCCCATGGAGGAGGACTTGAAAATGCTTCGCTTAAAAACGGTCCATATGGCGAAGTCCGAGAGTAAGGTGGCGGCTCTTGCTGCCGATTTGGAAGCTGTCAAGGTTGAGAAAGATGCTGCTGGGGAGAAAACCAAAGTTAACGGGGTTGCTACTGCTGTTGCTGATTTTAAGTTGTCTGAGGATTATGTGACGGTCCTGCAAGAGAGGTATGATGGAGGGTGGATTGCCGCCATAAGGTGTGTCTGCCGGACCCATCCAGGTATTAACTGGTCCGAGATTGATGTTGCTTTTAATGATAATCAGCATGCTCAGCCTCTGGAGGGTGAGGAATTCATTTGTTGCGAGGACACTATTGCCATCATGGATCCTCGTTATGTCCCGGCTAATCAGTCAACGCCTCTGTCTTGAAGCTTTTGGAGGCCATCTCTAAGTTCCTCTGTTTCATCTAATAGCTTGTAGTTCTTGTGAATTTTGGAATATTATTTAACTTTTGAATTTGGTTCATATTGACATCTTGTAAACAATTTATGCTTTTTGAATTGCAAGTACTTTAGTATGACTTGAATGCCTTTTTGTTGGCTGCCTTATATCTTTGAATTCGGTCCATATTGGCATCTTATAAAGTTCCCTGCGATTTAAGACACTTAATGTTCTATTTTTATCTGCCAACAAACTATACACTTAGCGATTCACCCTTGTTTGTTAGCAGTCCTGCGTAATGTCCATTTATTATAATCGGATCTAGGTCTGTTATTTGGCCTATTTTTCAAATGTGTGACCGCTCTAGCCTTGACTTGTTATATGGTCTATTTGAACAACTTTTTATCACGTGGCCCTTATAAGCCTTGACCTGTTATTTGGTCTGTTTCGTGATTTTATGCCTATTATATGGCCGTTTTGATAGTTGGTTCCTTTTAGGACCGTTTCTATCTTTATTTGGCCGTTTATGTACTTAGCCTGTTATATTGATGTTTATGTACTTAGCCTGTTATATGACTGTTTTTGTACTTAGCCTGTTATATGGTTGTTTTTGTAATAATTAAAAAGCAGTAAGTGTACAATAGATGGGACACTAACGATCATTCGTATTCTTCTGACACTAGTAGAATAATTGCTTATTGCTACGGTCATTAAGTGACATATTGCGGCGGTTTTGGCCGCGCAGCAATTAAGGGCGCAACAATAGGTAATTAACCTATTGCTGCGGTCTTCCCAAAACCGCAGCAATATGTATTTTTTTAATATTAAAAAAGTGTACCTATTGCTGCGGTTTTGGGCCTAACGATCATTCGTATTCTTCTGACACTAGTAGAATAATTGCTTATTGCTACGGTCATTAAGTGGCCTATTGCGGCGGTTTTGGCCGCGATGCAATTAAGGGCGCAACAATAGGTAATTAACCTATTGCTGCGGTCATCCCAAAACCGCAGCAATATGTATTTTTTTAATATTAAAAAAGTGCACCTATTGCTGCGGTTTTGGGCCAAAAACGCATTGGTGCACATTTTTTAAAAAAAAAAAAAATTTAAAAATTAAAATCATCATACTATTTTCAATGTTAAAATGCAATAAAAACTTAAAGCAACTAAAACCCACTGGTACAACCCACTAAATCCATGTATTGAGTATAAAATTATATATAATAAAAATAAAAACAATTACAATACAAAAGATAAAATAAAAGAAATCAGAAAAGATTATCAAAAAAAGAAATCAGGAAAGTTTATGAAAAAAAGAAATCAGAAAAGAGTGAGGAGATGAAACTAACTAAAGAACAAATTGAAACTAATTAAATACAAAAAATTTAAAAGAAATTAAATATAAAAAAAGTTACAGTAGATGCAAGCCATTTCAACCCAGGCCACAGCGACCCACGAGATGAAAGGCGACCCACGACGACCGGACCCACGACGATCCACAAGCCACGAGGCACGAGTGATGAAAGGCGACCCACGGCGACCCACTAGCCACGACGACCAGGACCCACGACAATCCACAAGCCACGAGGCACGAGTGATGAAAGGCGACCCACGACGACCCACTAGCCACGACGACGGGCGAAGACAACGAACCACTAGCCACGAAGACCCACGAGATGAAAGGCGGCGACGATGATGAAAGGCGGCGACGGGCGAAGCTTGAACGATCCACGAGAGAGAAAGCTTGAACGATCCACGACGGGCGAAGCTTGAACGGTCCACGACGGGCGAAGCTTGAACGAGCCACGGCGACGGGCGAAGCTTGAAAGGTCACGTGATAGCTGAAGGAGACAGCGAAGCTTGAAGGAGAGAGGAACTCACCGGGCGAAGCTTGAACGATCTGGGATCTCGCCGGAGAGAGAGTTGGAGGAGAGGTCGAGGGTTTGTAGGTGAAGAGATGGTGAGATGCTGCCGTGAAAAGAGAGGGAGGAGAGGTCGAAGGTTTGGAGGTGAAGAAATGGTGAGATGCTGCCGTGAAGAGAGAGGGAGTAGGAGTGAGGGAGAAGTGAGAGGGAGAAATAAGAGTACTGAGGGAGGCGCGCCTTATGTTTGTTTAGGGTTTGCTTATTATTGCTGCGGTTTCTTTAATAAACCGCAGCAATAGATTAAAATAATAATATTTTAATCTATTGCTACGGGTTTTAAAAGAAACCGCAGCAATAGATCTGGTCAAATCGGTCAAAATTTTTTGAAAATCTCCCGTTGACATCTATTGCTGCGGTTTCCGCCTAGAACCGCATCAATAGGTTGATTTTTGATTTTTTCTTTTTTTTTTATGTGCTTTATTGCTGCGTATAGGTAAAACCGCAAAGAATTCAAACCCAAAGAATAAGCAATTATTCTACTAGTGTGAAATAAAGATGGCTCTCGACGTATTACATTCATTACAACTTAAACATAATACTTTTTCAGTACGCTAGCGTTCCAATAGTTTTTCAATTATGTGCCCTCCATATTCTTCAAAATGAACGAGCGAGGAGTAACTTCCTTGGCAATCATGTATGGCCCTTCCCAGTTTGCCGTTAGTTTTCCTTTTGTATGGGCTTTTCCAGTGGCGGCTGTTCTGTGTAAAACTAGATCTCCAACTCTTAGTGGCCTTGCTAAGACCCTTTTGTTGTAAGCCTTATTGATATGATCTTTGTAAGCGGCCGCTTTCATTTCTGCCACCAGACTTATCTCTGGCAGGAAGTCCATGTTCTCTCTTAGGCCTTGGTCGTTATTCACTAAATCGTTGTGTTTGATCCAATAAGAAGGTAGGCCAACTTCTACTGCCAACACCATTTCCCATCTGAAAGCTAACTTAAACAGGGCTTTCTTCAATTGCCTCCTTCGAGGTTGTTCTGTTTGACCACAATACTCCTGGTACTATATCTTCCCAGGCCCCTTTGAACTCATGTAACTTCTTTTTTAGAGCATTTAAGATTTGTTTGTTCGTGACCTCGTCCTGGTCGTTGCTGTGTGAATGACAGACATCTGAGAAAGCAAATTTTAGTCTGAATTATGATAGGAAAATTCTGATTGGTCGATAGTCGAACTGGACGCCATGATAAAAAAACAACCGCCATTGGGATTCAAACCTTGCCACGATGTTCTACCAAATGAAATTTTTGACCTGGTCTGCTTTTATGATTGTTGTCGGCTCTGATTCTATCCACTTCGTAAAATAATCAAAGCCCCCTATTAGGAACCTTCTTTCCCCTGTGGTTGTTGTAAATTTCCCTAAAATATCCATCCTCCATTGAGCAAATGGTTTCATACATAATATGGGATGGAGATCATTAGCAGGTCTATTGATGACGGGAGGAAATCTTTGACACTTGTCACATTTCTTCACGTAGCTTTGAGCGTCTGCTAACATAGTCGGCCAGTAAAAACCTGCCCTTAGAGCCTTTAATGCCAAAGCGTTTCCCCCAATATGGTTGGGCAGCCTTTAATGCCAAAGCGTTTCCCCCAATATGGTTGCCGCAAATACCTTTTTGGATCTCTTCTAAGATCTTAGCGGACTCCCATGCTGTTAAGCACTTTAATAGAGGCGGACGAAAAGATTTTTTGTATAGCTCATCCTAATAAATGAAGTACCAACTGGCTTGCCGCTTCATTTTTCTAGCTTCCATGCCATTATGAGGGAGTGACCCTGTCAGCTTGTACGCTACCAACTCGCTAAACCGGTCACTATTTACTCTGTGATGCTATTTTCTGTAAGGATGACAACTATCACAAACCTTTTAATGTTCAATGAGTCTGAGCTAGCCAGTTTTGACAAGGCATCTGCTTTTGTGTTATCGACCCATGGAATTGCTTGAACTTCAAAATGGTTCAACTGAGCAGTCATTTGCTTAGCTTTCTCCACATATTTCTGCATGTTGGCTTCCCTAACTTCAAACTTTCCTTTTAACTGTCTGTTAACCAGTTGCGAGTCCTTTTTCAATAATAGATTCTTTGCTCCTGCTGCTAGACACATTTTTAGATCAGCAATGGCCGCTTCATACTCGGCCTCATTGTTAGATGCAGGGAATGTAAATTTAATGGCGTACTCGAAGATATTTCCTTCAGGACTAGTCATTACAAAGCCAGGCTACCACAATGAAATATTTCAGGGCCTGTGCCTTATTGGGGGTTCTTGGACTTGTATTGTATGTCATACTTCGATAATTCAACGACCAACTTCAACAGACGGCCTGAACTATCGATCTTTTGCAGTGCTTTTTTCTAGCGGTTGATTTGTCAAGACATGCATAGGATGACAGTCAAAATATGGCCTGAGCTTTCTCGCGTCAATTATCATAGCTAGGGATGGGCAAGGGTCGGGTCCAGCCGAACCCTAGACCCGGACCGTTAATTTTTTTGCGGACCCGGACCCTAAGGGTCTGGGAAAATTGGACCCGGACCCGGACCCAGACCCTTAGGATCTGTAGGGCCTAGGGTTCGGGTCTAGGGTCCAAGCCTATTTTTTTTTTCTTGTAAATTTCCAACATTATTAATATTTCATGACCAAAAATGATCATTTAGAAAAATGACCCATAAATAAGAAAAATATAAACTACAATAAAAATTATGTCTAGAGCAATTTATACTATTTAGGACAATACAAATAATGTCTTGGAAGACTAATATCCAAAAACAAGGAAAAAAAATGTTAAAACTTATATATTAAATATTTTTAGGGTCTAAAGGGCCGGGTCTGGGTCCAAAATATCAAGACCCGGACCCTAAAAAATTACTTGGACCCGGACCCTAAAAAATTACTTGGACCCAGACTCGGACCCTTAGGGTCTGAAAAAGTTGGACCTAGACCCTTAAATTAGGGTCGGGTCCAGTAGGGTCTGGGTAGGGTCCTGGACCCATGCCCATCCCTAATCATAGGTAATGCCCTGTTTTCGATCAGCTGATAACGGCTCTCCGGACCGTTAAGAATGTGGCTGACAAATGAAATTGGCTGCTACCTCTTTTCCTTATCCACCAACAAAACGGCCGCAACAGTTTTAGGTGAGGTCGAGATGTATAATTGTAAAACGTCCCTTGTTTCCGGCCTTGAAATGGTGGGTAAGCTTTTTAGATGCTCCTTGACCACTAGAAAAGCCTTGATATGCTCTTCTCCCTATTCAAACTTCTTATTTCCTCTTAACAGTGAGAAAAAGCGCAATGCCTTGTCGGGTGATTTGGAGATGAATCGAGTTAGGGCTGCCATTATGCCCGTCAATCTGTGAATGTCCTTGACATTTCTTGGTTCAGGTAGGTCCATGATTGCACGAATTTTGTCAGGATTCGTGCTTATGCCACTTTTGCTCACCATGAATCCCATGAATTTTCCAGCTCTTACTCCAAAGACACACTACTTTGGGTTGAGCTTTATCCTGTTCCTTCTCAGAGTATTGAAAGTTTCTTCGAGGTCGTCCAAGTGTTTGTGGTCAATCTTACTTTTGACGATGGAGCCTTTAACATATACCTCTATGTTCCTCCCTTTCAGGTTTGCGAAGACCTTATAGACCAGCTTTTGATACGTTGCCCCAGCATTGCGGAGCCCAAAAGGCATTGCCTTATAGTTGTAAACTCCACAAATCCGTGATAAATGTAGCTTTTCGCCTATCGACTCCAAAAGACTAATATGATGATAACCTTAGAATGCATCCATAGAGCTTAGCAATGCATGGCCGTTAGTAGAGTCTACAACAAAAATGAGCAAAGATAACTGTTAAATAAGACTTTACATAACACTTTTGAGGCGTTTTCCAAGTCAGCGTAATGTAAAGTAAAGATAACACCTGTTGATGGTGTTATGATAACGCTTATCTCTTACAACTGTTATCTATGTGTGTAGGCAAAGATAACATCTCTTTAAAATAGGTGTTATGTTTGCTTTAGAAAAAGCTAACACCTATAGGTACCCACTGTTATCTTTAGCCTCATGTAATTAAAAAAAAAAGTTATATTTACGTTACTATTATTATTGCTATAAACCCCCCTAAAAAATCTGCTAAATAATTGGACTTCAATTAAGCAAATCAATATCAAAAGCACTGCAATAATCTGTAATTATGCATAGATCAAATTCAATTCTAATTACATCTTGCATCAAATATTAAATACATGAACAACACATGAAAATAAAATACAACAAGTTCCTTGATCTTGAAGCCGCCATTTGTAGATCATCTCTGTAGATAAATAAACAAAACAAGGTTCAATCATCAGTTAAAAATAAAGTAAAATATTCAAAAAAGATATTTCACTTGAATTAAATTTTATAAATAATGAAACTGCAAATTCTTAAACTGCAACTTTGTTTCTTAGACGAGAGTAAACATAAGCAAACAATAATCTTAACATATAAAAAGAATAAAAGTAACTAATTTCACTAGGATCAAACGTAATTTAACCAATACCGATTTCATAAATCATTTGCTGGAGCAACATTTTATGGTTTTCAACTTCTTCGGCCAAGCATCATCTTCATCTCTGGCCAAAAGTTAGATATTGTAATGACATATTCAAGCTTAATGGCCCTCCCAACAAAATCTTTCTAACAATTCCAGAGAGTTGCTGTTCCTCCTCTGAAATTCATATACAATATTTCAATATCCCTCCTTCTGATTTTTTCAATAATTTTCAAAGATTGAAAAAGAAAAATTAATAAAGAGCACTTGGAAACCATAAAAGCAAAAAAATTCTGAAAAAATAGAAGAGAAACGAACCGCAAGCAATCTGCACATTCGGAAGTGATGAGTTAGTTGCGTCACTGTCCTTGGCCATTACCCATTGTTTCTGCTAAGAAATTAAGGATTGTAATATGTTGTGAGATTTGATGTGGGCCCCAAGAGTGTTCGCCTGAGCTCCGATGTTCGTACACCTGAATCCTGCAAAACGATGTTAGACTACCCCGGGGGTGGTTCCGGGATCGCCCCTCCGACGCTCAAGTCAGTTGAGATTGAGGTAGAGAGATAAAGTCTAGAGAGAGATGCTCTGGTTTGCTAGGTGAGAATTCAATACCTGTTCATTGATGAAGCAGTTGACATTTATAGTGTTGGGGATTTCCCAGACAGGAAACATTGTTCAGATGGGCCTTATTCCATCCTTCTTAGAGATCTCCCAAAACACTGGTGATAAGGTCAATTTACAGGTGGGACCCACTGCCGCCACCTGTCCCATGCTTTAGGAGGCTTTTAGGCTCCTCATTGGGCTGCTGATTAATTGAGCCCAAACAATTAGCCCCATGCCATAGATGGGGAATCACGGGAGCCTGACTGGTGGGATGCCTGTCTGTGGCGGAATACACAGCCATCTTATTTCTAACTGGTTGGCGACTGGCTTATTTCTAACTGGTTGGCGACCGGCTTATTTCCTGCTAGAAGGGGAAACGCCGACCGGGTTCCCTTCCTGTTGAAGGAAACATTGATGCTGACAATGCTGCCATCCTGGCTCGGCTGAAGGCGGAGGGGGCTGGCTCCGATGATGATGATGATGATGATGAGGGGGACGATGAGGGCCGAGTCGACGTCAATGTCATCGACGGCGATGATGACGAGGATGATGATGCTGATGCGGCCGACGATGTCGATCGAGGGGAGGAGCTAGTCGGTGACAACACTGAAGTGAATGCCGAGGATGCGACTGACCTTTCCCCTCCTAGCTCTTAGGATATACTCTGTACTTAGTTGCTTTTGTAATGATTTCTGTAATGCTAGAGTTTCCTTAATGAAATTTATCATTTGGTCTTCAATTTCGCGTTTGTTAATTGCAATATTATCCGTCTTACTTCAATGTCCCTTGCCCATGAACATTGTATTGACCGAACATTAAAAACTGGTTGTTAAGCATCGCGGTCGTAATACTGCCGACCAATAAAATTTTGACTGGTTAAGTCTAATAAGCTGGCTATGATACAAAATTTGCCGACCGGTTTTTAGTTTATATATTTCTACAAAAAGTGCCGACTTTGTTACAAAAATACCGACCAGCTATAACTATAGCTATCGTAACATATATGCCCCGTATTGCAAGTAACCAAACTTTACACGAAGTATTTTTTTGAGGTTGTCTCTGTTCCAGGATCGGGCCAAGGGAACGCCCTCGGGGGACTCCAGTCGGAATGTGCCGGGCTTGATGACCTCGGTGACCTTGTATGGACCGTCCCAGTTAGGTCCCAGCTTTCCCTTCAAGTGTGAGAGCCCAGTGGCCTCGACCTTTCGAACGACCCAATCGCCGAGCTGAATGGGCCGGGATTTCACTCGGCGATTAAACATCCGAGTGACTCTTTGCTTGTCTTGGATGGATCTTAGCAACGCGTTGCCCTCGTTCCGGCGAAGCAAGTCTAAGGCGACCAGGCTTTTCCTCCTTCTTCTTGAATATAGAACGTCATTCGGGGAGATGGGATGCCAATTTCTCTTGGTAAGACCAGGTTCATGCCGCGTACACAAGGTCGAACTGGCGAGTGCCCTGTTGCCTCCTTGGTGGTAGTTCTTGCCGACCAGAGGACTCCTGGTAGGTCATCGACCCATGCGGCCAAGGGCAGCCAAACAGCATGTTAGGCGTTGTACCTCTCTCACATTCCGAGGGGACTTCATTTCTTCCACTGCCTTTACCTTGTCAGGGTTGGCTTCGATTCCCCTCTCATCGACCAGGAACCCAAGGCACTTTCCTCCCTTCACCCCGAATACGCATTTTTTCGGGTTCAGCATCATGCAGTATTTCCTCAAGGTACTGAGAGTCTCTTTTAGATCAGAGGGGTGATCACCCTGAGCTTTGCTTTTGACGATCATGTCGTCAACGTATACTTCGATATTCTGACCCATTTGGTCACTGAATATCTTGTTGAATGCCCGCTGATACGTTGCCCCTGCATTCTTGAGCCCGAAGGGCATCATTTTGAAGCAAGATACCCCTTGATTGGTGACAAAGGCGGTATGAACACGATCATGCTCTGCCATCGGAATTTGGTGATACCCCGCGTTTGCGTCCATGAAGCTTAGGAGAGCGTGGCCTGCCGTCGAGTCGACCAGCCTGTCGATTTTGGGCAGAGGGTGGTTATCTTTTGGACAGGCCTTGTTCAGGTCTGTAAAATCCACGCACATTCTCCATGCCCCACTCGACATTTTTACCAGGACTACGTTGGCCAACCATTCCGAGTACTGGCATTCTTCAATGAACCATGCTTCGAGTAATTTCTTGACTTCGGCGGCTGCCGCAGTGTTCCTCTCGGGGCCTTGATGCCTCAACTTTTGCTTGACAGGCTTGAATCCCTCTTTGATGTTCAGCTCGTGGCACATCACTTTAGGGTCGAGCCCGGGCATTTCGGTGGCTTCGTAGGCGAAGACGTCTCTGTATTCTGTTAACACTTGGACGATCTCCTTTCTCGTTTGTGGATCCATGGCCTTGCCTACTCTCAAAGTCCGACCGTGCTTCTCGTCGATGATGACTTCTTCGTCGTCCTCGGCTGGCTGAGGGCGCTCGTATTGCTTGGGGTTCTCGGTAAGGTAAACCCCGAGCCCGCTTGAGGGCTGATCGTCTTCCCGTTTTCTTTTCTTCGAGTCCTCTGGGACGTCGTCCTTGTTTTTCAGGCTATTCACGTAACATTCCCCCGTCGCTCCTGATCCCCCTGGATTTTTCCGACCTTACCCTCGTCGGTTTCAAATTGCATGAGGAGCTGGTAGAGTGAAATTGCTGCCTTGACCTTGTTCAGAGTTGGTCTTCCCATTATGATGTTGTATGGTAGAGGGATGTCCACCACTAGGAAGTCAATCGGTAGGCTTCTTCCTTTGCCCTTCTCTCCCATCTGAGCAGGCAATTTTATGGATCCGACTGGATGTACCGAATTTCCCCCGAAGCCTATGAGTGGCTGATTGAGCGGGGTTACATCCTTCTCGTTGTACTTCAGTTTCCTGAGGCACTCCAGTGTGATTATATCTGCTGAAGATCCACTATCCACCAACACCCGTTTGACTCTGGCATTAGCCACTTTAAGTTCGATGACCAAGGGGTCGTCGTGGGGCGTGTGTGCAGGGGCCGACTGGACTCGCCGACTCTCATGATGGGACAGTCGGGTCGGGGATGATGGACGTCGAGTACCTGGTGCTTTAGACTCTGGAGGTGGAATTTGCGTGAGTGGGCGGTTAGGCCGCCCGACGCGAAGCCACCCGCTATGACCCCGACGAAGCCCTCTGTATCCCCGCTGTTGGATTGACCAACCTTTTGTTTGCCCTTTTCCTCCCTAGAGTGCTTGAGGTACCGGTTCAGCTTCCCCTGGTCAGCTAGGTTGTCCTGGGATTTCTTAAGTTCCCTGCAATCCTTGGTGGTGTGACCGCACTCTTTGTGGAACTCGCACCATTGGCTTTTGTCTCGCTGGGCGACCGACGTTCTGATGGGAGGTGGGCGGGGCATCATGGATTTATCCTTGATGTCTAAGTAGATTTCTCTTCTGTTCTTGTTGAATCGGGGGTCGATGCCATGGTCGTTAAACCTATCTGACCGACCACCTGTTTTCTGCTGCTACGACTGGTCCTTGTGATTTCCTTCTTCTTTCCTCTTCTTGCTCCCATCGTCTGGGTGACGACATATGTCTGTAGCTTGGATGAATCTTTGAGCTCGAGTCATTGCTTCGGAGAAGGTTTTCACTTCGTTCTCAGCCAAGGACCATCTGAGCCGACCAGGTTGAAGGCCAGACATTAAGGCGGCGAACGCCACTGCATCTTGTAGATCGGAGATTTTTAATGACTCCTCATTGAACCTTTTGATGTAGTCGGCCAGGCTTTCGTTCTTCTCCTGCCTGACTCCCATCAAATGGAGACTTGTTTTTTTTTTGTCTTTTTCCGGCGATAAACTGGTGAAGGAATAGGTCCTCGAGCACTGAGAAATCCGTTATATCCCTGCGGGAAGCTCTTGGAACCAGTTTAGGGCCAGTCCTTTCAGAGTCGTGGGAAAGAAACGGCACCAAGTGGCCTCGCGGCCAGTTTGAACGCTCATTTGGGCTTTGTAGGTGGCCATGTGATCGTCCGGGTCGGTTAGGCTCGCGAATGGTTCGATCGAAGGCGTTTTGATTTTTCCAGGGCTGGGCGCCTCAAGTATGTCCTGGCTGAATGGGACCAAGAACTTGAGCGCCCCGCTGTTGATCCGAATGGGCTTCGATGGGGCTGAGTCACCGCGCCCTTCCCGCTGAGCGGCTTTTTTATTAGGAATGTACCGAGCATCTAGGCCCTTGCTGAGCCGCTTCTCGTTTAGGAAATGCCGAGCATCGGGGGTTTTATTCCCGACGTTGCCCCTGGGCGATTTTGACACGTGCGTCTCCTCGCCCCGCAACGTGGATCTCCCTTTAGACCCGTGCCGCTCTTCCTCCCCCTGTCTGGATCGTTGCCGATCGTGCTGACTATGCTCGCTCGGGCCCGACCGCTGCCGGCTAGGCTGGCCTTGGTTCTCTGCCCGAAGGGAAGGGACCAGGGTCTGGTCTTTAGGGGGTTGAAGAAAGCGTCCTGCTGTAGGTTGGCTAACATATCCCTCGGGCTTTCTTTGCAAGGTCTGCTTGGAGGCGAGCGGCTATCAAATTTATGTCATGTCGTGGATATGGGATGGGGGTCGGCGTGTTGTAGGCTGGCGTGAGGGGGTCTGTCTATTTTCGATTGACTGCTCCTCTTCATGGTCGAGGGTTTGAACGGCCGGCGTCCTGGGCCGTTCAGACCTCCTCTGGTGAGATGGTGAAGGATCCCTTTCAGACCTCTGAGCCTGTGCTGAGGGCTGCCTGGTGCGAGTGCTCTTGGTTGGGGCCATGGTGAAGTGGTTCTTACTGAGTGGTGGCGAAGCGACTTTGATTGTAACTTCCCCACAGACGGCGCCAAACTGTTTCTGCTAAGAAATTAAGGATTGTAATATGTTGTGAGATTTGATGTGGGCCCCAAGAGTGTTCGCCTGAGCTCCGATGTTCGTACACCTGAATCCTGCAAAACGATGTTAGACTACCCCGGGGGTGGTTCCGGGATCGCCCCTCCGACGCTCAAGTCAGTTGAGATAGAGGTAGAGAGATAAAGTCTAGAGAGAGATGCTCTGGTTTGCTAGGTGAGAATTCAATACCTGTTCATTGATTAAGCAGTTGGTATTTATAGTGTTGGGGATTTCCCAGACAGGAAACATTGTTCAAATGGGCCTTTTGGGCATGCTACCTTTTTAGGCAATGGTTATTCCATCCTTCTTAGAGATCTCCCAAAACACTGGTGATAAGGTCAATTTAGAGGTGGGACCCACTGCCGCCACCTGTCCCATGCTTTAGGAGGCTTTTAGGCTCCTCATTGGGCTGCTGATTAATTGAGCCCAAACAACCATTAATGGTGGTGATAGATATGCAAAATGTATATGTATAAGCAACGAGGTAAACTGGAGAATTGTACTGCTACACAATATTTAACTAACAGCCTGTTTGGTTCATTTTTAGTAAAGGAAAGGAAGAGAAGACAAAGGAAGGGAAGAGAAAGGAAAAAAACTA
Organism: Beta corolliflora; assembly: GCA_947648045.1. Taxonomy (NCBI): domain Eukaryota; kingdom Viridiplantae; phylum Streptophyta; class Magnoliopsida; order Caryophyllales; family Amaranthaceae; genus Beta; species Beta corolliflora. The sequence continues at coordinate 401,896 of CANSZD010001739.1, read as the reverse complement.
AGCTTCTCTTGTTTGGTATAAATTTTCTCTTTCCTTCCAAATTCCCCCACTTTTGGGAGGAAAGAAAAGTGAAATTTTATTAAAGAGTATTTCCTCCCAATTCCTTCCATTTCATTTCACTTAATTTTTTCTAAATGAACCAAACATTGGAATATAACAAATTTCCTTCCACTTCCTTTCTTTTCCTTCCAAATCCTTTCAACCAAATACATTATAAGCGTTAAATTGGCGAGGTAAATTCATATGCAAAAAGGAAGTCAGAATTGTATAGACTACACATAGATTCTTAGAGAAGAAGAGGAGAGAGGTAAACTGGTAAACTAGAGAATCAAATGAAGTTTGTAACTAAGCGACGAGGTATATGGAGGTGTGGGTAGGGTTATTTTTTGTTTCATCAAATAATAGAAAGTAATGGGATTTGGGAGCAAAGAAAACTGTACAATATTTAACTAGTTATATAATCTCCAAATTATTTTCTAAAATTATTATAAAGATAACATTTGTCTCACTAAACCGTTATTTCTGGCTAAGATAACAGTCAAGTCATTTACTCGTTATATTAATTGTGTTATCTTTTCCCTCTTTACCAACTAGTCTATTCTCGGCAAAGGATAACAGTCTTTGGGGCAGGCTCTGTTCAAATCTGTGAAATCTACGCACATCCGCCATTATCCATTGGCTTTCCTCACCATAACAACGTTGGCCAGACACTCTGGGTAATCACAAACTACTATAAAATTAGTCGCCAGCAGCTTATCTACTTCATCTTTAATGGCCTTGTTTTTCTCTGTTGAAAAATTTCATTTCTTTTGTTTTGACAGGACGGACTGCGCTGTCGACATTAAGATGATGGACCATCACGGCCAGGTCAATTCCCGGCGTCTCATCCGCCGAGAACGCGAAAACGTTAGCGTTTGCTCGTAGGAGAGTCACCAGGTTGACTATGACCTTTGGGTCTATATTCGTTCCAACCGCGACCTTCCTTGTCGGATCTTCACCCAACATCTCATGCTTAGTCTCGCCATCAGGCTTGGGTCTTGGTAAGTAACACGATTTTGTTGTTTCCTGATTTCCTCTTATTTTTGTTGTCGTACCCTGATCGGATACGTACATCATTGTCAGATGATACGTTGATACTGCTCCTTGGACGTCATGAATGAATGGACTTCCCACAATTGCGTTGTATGCGCCAGGCACATTAACCACCAAGAATTCCGTCGTTACATCCCTTGCATCTTCATTCTCACCAACTCTTACCGGCAGCTTTATGATGCCTTCAAGAATTGCGGACGCTCCCGTGAACCCTATCACCGGATAATATACAACTCGGCCAATCATCAGTTTTTCGAAAGTTGTCAGAAACACAATATTGGCGGAGCTTCCTCCATTTACCATAATTCTATGAATCAAACCATTTGAAACTTTTAATGTGATCATCAGAGGGTCATCATGAGGATACACCACGTGCTTTGCATCTTAAATCGTAAACGACATGGCAGGCATTGTTGGCTACTTCCGCCAATGTAAACTCTCATTGAAGTTAATCTGGTGCCTGAATTATGTGGTACCCGATTTTTTACTGTCTTAATTAACGGTCTGGATCCCACAAAAGTCTCTCATTGGACTATAAGTTTTAGAAAACTTTGAAGTCGCCACCCTATTGATATCTGAACAGAGACATATTTATTTAATAAATCGTTTTTAAAATCAATTTCAAGAAATATCATTCAAAACGATGATGACTTCGTATGGATAATGCTTTTTTGAAAATTGGTCTTTCATACCATGAGATAGAGTTTGGGGTTTAGGTTAAGAGGTGCGAACATCTGGAACTCGTCTCCTCTTCCGTTCTACAGAACGGACTCCTACTAAATGCGTTATTTTCCAATTTAAAGTAATCATGGCTATTCAAAAGAAATAAAATCACATAATTTCCACATATACACATTAATCATTTTTTAAGAGGGCCAATATATCATTTGTACATGGTTGGTTTGAGCACCGAAGTTGCACTACGTACTAATCATTGCAGGATTGGAATCCACTCATGGATCAAAACCATCGTAGTTCGATCTTATGTCTCACCCTAAATGGCCAATTCCATTGGGGAAGAAAAAAGAAATTGATAATGAATGTTATTTCACTAGGAACAATACAAGAGGGGGGGTGAATTGTAGTGTGGAACATATTGCCCAAATAATGCAGAATTTAAAACATAAGCAATGAGGAACTAAAAGTGCAAGAGAGATTTTTACGTGGAAACTTCTTGTCTCAATACAAGAAGAAAAACCACGACCTCCTCAGGATTTAAACTCTTCACTATAATAGGAAACCTCCTCTGTTTCAACCTATTACATACGCAAGTTCCACTTGGAACTTCAACTCTCTCACAAGCTCCACTAGGAACTCTAACTCTCTCACAATATCCATTCTATACTCTAGACTTAACTCTAAGTCTTTCAAGAGTTCCCACAACTCTTTACAAAAGGTTTACTCAAACCCTTCACCGCTAGATAGACTTCACCCCAAGTCTACGCATAAACAACAAGAACTTACTCAAGTTCCTAACTCGAACTTGATTCAAGAACTCACTCAAACTCTTAACCAAGTCCCCATTACAAGAGTTCACTCAAACAATTTAACCCCAAATTCAAATACAGACATTTGATAATTTAGTTGAACTCTAGTATATAGAAAATGAAGAACTGTAAAGGAACATGGCACTCGTAGGAACTTGGAACTCATAGGAACTGACTCAAAACGAGGAATAGAACATAATTCTTTTATCACATTATTCCTAAAGCCAGACCTTATGGAATGACATAAGTCAGACACTATGGAAAGACACCACCAGTCAGACAATTTGAAACTTAATTGAACTTGTCTATTTATAGCAGTCATTTAGAATGAACATGGGATTAATCATGTGTTAGTGGTTAAACCATTTTCCCATGATGTTCCTCAACTAGAGGAACACATTCCTTTTGTTACTCATGATCTCCACGATCTCAGTTGAACGTGTGAGATGGAAATGTTACAGCTTCCTAAAATCTATCATTTACTTATGCAACAATATTTTAAATTTGTTTTTAATTAAAAACTACTTTAATTAATAACACCAAAATTAAATCTTTTTATCAAATAATATCTTTAAAGGATTTTCTTTTACATCCAAAAATGATTTTATTTTGGAATAAAGATAAAATCTTTTCCATAAAAGATATTTCCTATAATATCATATTTGAACCACATAAAATCATTTTCCTAAAATATAGCCTTTAAAAACTCAACAGATTCCTTTTAATCGTTGCACAATATTTTACACGCCTAGTTTCTTTAACGGCTACTTCGTTCCTTTAACTTAGATTAATAGTACCAGCACGTCTGTTCCTTAGAGAGGAACAGACATACAATCTCTTGTAACAAAACTCATTATACGTAATATAAATCTAGGCTATTTATTTTCCAAAAACTGAAAAGATAAAATTAAATAAATTAAAAGATATTAAAATTAGATTCCTAACAAACCGATTTTATTTAACTATTTTATTTAAAACTTATCTTTAATTTAAAAACTAAATCTTATCTTAAAACAACTAATGCATATTATCTATAAATAATTAACCAAGTAGAGATTTATTAAGAAACAAACTCTAAATAAATTCCTATAGATTAAGATAATAATATGCATCAGACTTATTAACTCTTAAATACTTTTGACTCTAAGTTCCACGAGTTCCTTTAGACCTTACGAGTTCCTTTTGACCTTGTTCCATTACCTTTCACGTTTCCACATACTTACATGAAGCCTAGAAAATAAACTCACATTTTCTGCCTTCATGCACCATGCTGCTCCAACTCAAGAACCGCATGTTGATAGCTCCATCTCTGGAACTTCGATGTGCTAGTTCCGGAACTTCATATTCAATGTTCCTCTTAGGATGTTCCTAAGAACCGCTCTGTTGGTGTTCCTTATAGGAACTCTATTAGGAACTTCACTTGGTGCAAGTCCTTCATAATGTGATATATTCAACCTTCCATGACTTGTTTCATGTTAATGTAATATGCACATCTCAAACACACATGTTAGATAATCATCATTTGTTTACAATCATCAAAACACTACATGACTCAACAATTTCCCTCTTTTTGATGATGACAAACAAATGATGCTTATCACAAATTAAATAATAAACAATGTACATTAATCCCCCTTAACTAACAAGTCATGCATGTATATGAAGGAAATATCAACATAGATAAACACATCATACAAATAACTTTCATCATATAAGGATTTAGACTTAACTATACTTGACCATAAGCATCATACATAGGATTTAGACTTAACTATACTTAACCATAAGCATCATACATATTCTTCCCCCTTTTGTCATTATCGAAAAGGATCAACTTACACACATTTGTTTTAGGTAAATCATATACACTGATTGTTATATGCTACACTTACCACCATAATGGTTAAACACTTGTTAGTCCCAAAAGCCTCAAGAATCTCAATTTTTCAAACTTAGAATGTATGTGCTACACGAATTTCCAACTCACAATCCAAAGACCCAACTTCAAAAACCATCGAAGGAACTTGACAAATAAGAAAATCAATGTCAAGCAAAAATCAGATTTAAAAGTCAATAATGGATTAAGAGATAGTACATTGTAATATCCGGCTCAAAGAAATATGAAAGAAGTTTATGGAACAATTTGAGTAGAGGGAACTTGAGATATATAGTGTGCTCTATGGTTTAGACTTTTAATAAGAGGTTCTCAATAATAATTAGAGTTGATCACTTCACTTGACACTTTTGAAATCTCTACCAAACCCCACACACACACCTTGATATGTATATCTATCAAGTTCACTTTTACTCAACCAACCAACTGTGAGAAACTCATTGCACAAAGAAACTTGAACGAATTCATCTTTGTAATCAAGTTCTTCCATTCTTTCGCTTATGTTCCTCTTCTCAAATCATCAAATCCATGAGTAAGCATTTTCACAACCATATCAAATATTGACTGCTAGGAAATAATAAAGATTTGATCACCCTTGTTTTTTTTCTTTTTTTGTTAATTTTTTTATTTTTTTTAAACAAGAGTGTCATTACAAGTTGTTGCACTTTTTTTAGAATGTCACATTTACATCGATTTCTTTTTTATTTCCCCTGAGTTTCTTACCATTCCTTCATCATTAGGAACTTATATGATTAGTTCCATCTAACAATATATCCTTTTCAGTATCAATTGATAAATCACAAAATACTTTCTTCTCACTTCTTCCACAACTTCCCCCTCAAAATGTATTTACTATTTATCACTTTTTATGCATCGTTGAACCATAAAAAGTCATGAATTTTAAATTAGAGCACATGGGAATTAGGAGATTTGAAGTGACAAGATATGAATGGAATGAGGAATTAATCGGTCAAAGGGTATTTGAAGAAATGTGGTGTGAACTGATTATAGTTGGCTAAGAATAGGTTTGTTCCCTCTAAAAGTTAAATGAAATATATTATGGGAATTTACCTGTCCTGTTCCATCAAGATTTCTTTCATTGTATCTTTGGCAACTTAGGACTTTCATGTTTGATATCATCCACAGTTCTATTATGAGACCTCTAATACTCTTAGGCAAGTGAGTATGCCTTTACGACATAAATATTAAGTGTAACATATTTAAGGTAGTGTGCATATAATCACTTTAATTTTATTATGTGTAAGAATCCAATTCGACAAATTTTTTGGAAAAGAACATGTTTATACTCAAGTCATACTTTATCAAGTCTTGTTCCTCTAAATAATCCATGAATAGGTGAAATTATAAAGAACATATATTCACATAATGTAAAGCAAGACTTATAAAATTATGCATTCATATTAATAATTTAACAATGCAATTTATTAATCATGATACAATGTGAATAGGAACACCATAACTTAAGTCATATTTCACCATGAATATAAAATTACCTCAAGTATTGGACTGATTTTGATGAATTACTTTTGAGTTCCAGAACTGCTAGTTCCATCATTTTGATGTCTTCACATCTGATGAAAACTTTCATTCCAACTCGACTTATACTCATCATTCAAAAGTTCTTTGACATAATGTTTCTGTCCTTGCATCAATATATTCCAAGCGAGTAGATTTGTTCCCTTATCATGCTCGTGTAAATTTGCTTATAAGATTAGCAAAAGCCCTTAGTTGTACCAAAATTATAATCAATATTACGTTGTACAACTTACTAAGTCAATTCCTCTTGAAAACAAAAATTACTGTCAATTTGGAAATCATTTTTCAAGAAGAACCTTGATGTTGTTCCTCATAGATTTCCAAGAATTTATTTTAAAACAATGAAAATCTATTTGGAACAATCTAAATCCCATGTAAGCAACAAGAAAAAAATACTATACAATTATCTCATGACCTAGCTACATGAATAAAAGTTTCATCAAAGTCAATACCTTTGTTTAGTTGTTCCTATCAACAACTAACTTGTATAGAGTTCCTTTGTCGATGTCACTGTGAATGAATTGCAGGAGTACTTCTTATCTTCCAGTTAGAGGGAAGGAACTCGAATATTGGAAATATGAAATTGTCTGTTCCTACTAATTGCATAGGAACTCGCTTTCACATATTTATTGAGTTGAACTTCTATTTCATGAATTTGAACTTGATCTTCATTTTCAAGCTCTTCTCCATGAGGTCATATAGATGGCTATTGTTGCTTTTGAGAGTGACATATTTCACGTTAGGAACTCTAGCTCCATTGGAACTTGTGAGTTCAACATAAAACCATCTTTAACATGTTTACTGATAATAAACAAGTTAGTTTCATTTAAAATAATATGCTCACTCAATATTGTGCACATTGTTTTATTTGTTGTAAACTTGGTATGCTTTGCAATTGAAGGCGCATCACAGGAACATCGCCTCTTTACTTATATTAACAAACTTCTCTAGTAGAATCTTCAACTTTTTGAGTTTGTAGGATGTTTTGTTGATCAATGATGTAACCATATCCTTGTTGATGATTAGGAAGTAGTATTGACGACTTTTGTCCGAGAAGTTCCTTTCTCGGTTATAATTTTCTTCACTTTGAAAGCTTGTAGTCAGTACCTTGTTTCCTGCAAAATCATCAAACTTGTTTGGAACTTGGTTCCTTGGTTAGATCTCAAATATAATAATTTATGACCACTTAAACTTTTAATATTCTTAGAAATGATTACACATTATGTGGAATATTCATCTGTGCTATTAAAGAAAAGAATCAAGTGTTCCTTAAATAAATATCAACTATAACCAAGATAAATCTCCTTCAAAATTTTAATCTAAACACTTAAGATGCCACGCAAATTCACATGAAAAGGTTCCAAGAATTTGTGGTGCACACCAAATTTTATGATTTTGAAAGAAGATAAGATCACATACTATCTTCATGGACATAGTTAACAAACTTTATCCTTTATGAACTAGATATAAGAAATACTTATAATCAAGCTGCTTTCTCTAAGTTTGTCAACCACGATGAAGTTAGAATATTATCATTTTGAAAGATATAAGTAGATCATCTTCAATAATGACTAGTCATGTCATGTTGTTGTTAGGAACCAAATTAAGATCCACAAAGTATGTGTTCCCTACTTGATTCCCTTCAAGTATGACATTTTTAGCTTTTATTGATGACACAATTTAATTGCAAAACAACCAGAGTTAGTGAACTTAAAAAACTTTAAACAGAATGTGCTTTATTAACTCGACAATAAAGATATATACAATGAAACAGGAACTTGATTATTAAACAATCTTATCATTTTACGGTGGTTTATGAAGCTACAGTTCCTTCATCATAAGCATATAGCGAGAGTAATATTGATTTGTCTATCATCATAGGCTTGGAACACTCGTTGTCGAGCTATATCTTATGAGTTGTTCCCCCTCACTAAATATTGTTTGTTCCTTCATTTTGGGTTGATATAAACTAAGAAATATAATCTGTAAAGCAAACCCAAAAAAAATACTTTGTGCATTTTAATGTTAGTAGGTTAGTCAAAAGAGATAATATAGTTAAAGCATAAAATGAAATAAAGTCCCTTAAAAAATATAGTCTCATATGAAAAGGAACTTCTGCTTTGTTCAAGTGAACTAAGATTAATTTCAAAAGAATTAGGAACTTGTGCCAAATGTTGGAATGTTCCTATACTATTTAATAGTTTTACTAATCTTAGTTTACCATCGCTTCCTTCAAATCAATAGTCAATGTTTCTTGATTTGAGAAACTGATTTTATGCATTTAATTTAGTGGAAATAGAATAAGTAGACAATAGGAATAATTGGCTATTATAAGAGAATAAAGGCATTGATACTTTTATTACTTAACTCAATTAATCACTTAGTCAGGCACACTTAGAACTTCGTTAATTAAGTTCTTATTTAATAGTCATTTGGATTAAACGTGAGATTAGATCATAGGATCATGAGATTACAAGCACATCATGCGCCACTTTGTATACGTTCAATTGAACGTGTTATATCCAGTAACCCACTTTCCTAAATCCTAGGAATTTGTTAAGCATGATCTCTTATTATTTTCTCTTATCCCAAATAAAAGTTTAATTTCAATTATTTTTAATAAAATCTAAGAAGATTTTTCTTTATATATAAAATATTTAATTTAAAAAAAAAAAATTAAAATCTTTCCATAACCGAAAAGATTTTCTTTTAAAATGATTTAACTTAGTCAAAATCTTTTTCCCTAACACCTTCCTAAATTTTAGCCTTAAACTTCTATTATCATTAGGACGTGAATATCAGTTAACTGTTAATTCATGCTTAATTACTATGTTCCTATGACTAAATTAGAGTTCCTTTGGATCATTTTAGTTGTGCCAATACGTCTGTTCCTTTCAGAGAAACTGACGATCATTCTCTTATTACATCAGCAAGTTCCTTTACCAATATTAATTATCTCCATAGTCAAACCTACAAAATATAATTACACTTCCACAAAATTTGAAGAGAAGTTAGATTGAAATAATTCATATATATGTAAAAATCATAAAATAACTTCTCTTTCATAACCTTCTACAATCATTATTAATAAGGAATATTCAAAGGCATATTTGAGAATAATAATGACCAAGATATATAGTAGTATGTAAAGATTATTACCCAATCTAAGAGATATATTTCACCTTTTACATACTTTTTCCAGCTTTTCTAGTGAGAGGAAATCATATCTAGAAATACTTTCTAGAAATAACCTTTACATCAAGAGATGTAGGTTCCTTTCACATGACACTGCAAAATAAGCAAGTTCTTGGTTTTTGGTACCCAAATATATGTTGGATCCTTTCTTGTTAGTAAGAGCAATATAAAATATCCATATTCATGATGCACATATCTACTACTACTAACAAGGAACATCATGTATCGACATCAGATATATTTCAAGTATTCATGATGCATAATAACATTATCATTTGACAAATAAAGAATAATATAAGCGCAATATAACATGCCAAAGATAATGGATTTCCCTAAAGATGGGAAACCAAGTTCCAAGAGTGACAAATATGCATTGTTCCATACAACTCATTCCATGAACCATTTCTAGTATACTTGAATCATTGATATTTAAAAAAAATTGGAAATATTAATTTTGTCTTTAGAAAACAGTTTTAAAATTATACAAAATTGCAATAAAAACATCAAAGTCAAATAAAATAATTTTACTAGAAATACAATAAGGAACAAGTTCCAAAATAATGTATGCGTATAAAGAATATCTCAAGTAAGAGATACTTACATCAAAGGGGTCGTTGATAATCCTTGAGTGACTTTTAATTGATAATAGAAAGTCGGCTTCGATTGATCCTTTGAATGACGTAGGGTGGAGTTTCTTTCTCGTACGGGTTCCTTCTTCTTACGGGAACTTAACTCAACGGGGTTTCCGCTTATCACCGACATCCAGCTCTGATACCAATTGTTATTTCACTAGGAACACTACAATAGGGGGGTGAATTGTAGTGTGAAACTTATTGCCCAAATAATGCGGAATTTAAAACATAAGCAATACGGAACTGAAAGTGCAAGAGAGATTTTTACGTGGAAACTTCATGTCTCAATACAAGAAGAAAAACCATGACCTCATCGGGATTTAAACTCTTCACTATAACAGGAAACCTCCTCTCTGTTTCAACCTATTACATACGTAAGTTCCACTCGAAACTCCAACTCTCTCATAAGCTCCACTAGGAACTCTAACTCTCTCACAATCTCCACTCTATACTCTAGACTTAACTCTAAGTCTTTCAAGAGTTCCTACAACTCTTTACAAAAGGTTTACTCAAACCCTTCACCTCTAGATAGACTCCACCCCAAGTTTACACATAAACAACAAGAACTTACTCAAGTTCCTAACTCGAACTTGATTCAAGAACACACTCAAACTCTTAATCAAGTCCCCATTGCAAGAGTTCACTCAAACCCTTTAACCCCAAATTCAAATACAGACATTTGATAATTTAGTTGAACTCTAGTATATAGAAATTGAAGAACTGTAAAGGAACATGGCACTCGTAGGAACTTGGAACTCATAGGAACTGACTCAAAACGAGGAATAGAACATAATTCTTTTGTAACATTATTCCTAAAGCCAGACCTTATGGAATGACATAAGTCAGACACTATGGAAAGACACCCGTCAGACAATTTGAAACTTAATTGAACTTGTCTATTTATAGCAGTCATTTAGAATGAACGTAGGATTAATCATGTGTTAGTGGTTAAACCATTTTCCCATGAGGTTCCTCAACTAGAGGAACACGTTCCTTTTGTTACCCATGATCTCCACGATCTCAGTTGAACGTGGGAGATGGAAATGTTACCGCTTCCTAAAATCTATCATTTACTTATGCAACGGTATTTTAAATTTGTTTTTAATTAAAAACTACTTTAATTAATAACACCAAATTTAAATCTTTTTATCAAATAATATCTTTAACGGATTTTCTTTTAAATCCGAAAATGATTTTATTTTGGAATAAAGATAAAATCTTTTCCATAAAAGATCTTTCCTTTAATATCAGATTTGAACCACATAAAATCATTTTCCTAAAATATAGCCTTTAAAAACTCAACAGATTCCTTTTAAGCGTTGCACAATATTTTACACGCCTAGTTCCTTTAACGGCTACTTCGTTCCTTTAACTTAGATTAATACTATGATATATTGGGTCTAACATGCAATATTTGTAACATTGGTTGCTCATTTTATTCAAAAATAATTATAAAATTATTTATGAAAATTATGCATAAACATCTCCATATTTTTTATTAATGAGTGATGTAATAACTATTTACAAAGAAACTATTATTACAACAATATGTACAAATTGTATGATCTATACAAGTCTTCAATCTTGATTTTCACCATGATGCTCTTCGATCTTCATCCTCTTGACAGAGCTTTGGAATTCATGCTTATTTGTTAACTTGTGAAAATTATTATTGATTTTCAATTTACATAATAAAATAAATCATTTTAAGAGAAACTTAAAATTACATGACTTTTAATTAACCTTTCCGTATGAAAAGGAAACATTTATATGAAACTTGAGTTAATAACTTTATTTCATTTTCTAGATTGCACTTTTGTTCTTGTACTGACTTATAAAATTCATAACTTTCTGTACAAAGCGTTAAATTGAGCATGTGATATACGTATTGATAGGTCACTGAGTTATTTATGTTGTGTCAAAAATTCACAAGCTGTTAGTGACAACTCGAATTATGGTGAATTTTTATACTAAAACCGGTCAAAACAGGACCTTTATCTAATGTGTTCTTTTGAATCCAACTTACTGAACTTAGTTTAAAATGATTTTTGGCATGAACATTATAGACACCTTGAAATACTAGACTGGACATCTTTAAGACCCTCTTTTATTTGTTTTCGCAACTGAAGAGAAAATCAGTGTTCTGGAATTTAGTGATTTGTATAAACGTTTTTGTAAAAATGAGATAAAATTGTATAAAATTCATATGAACATGATTTTTATGTTTTGGGAAAGCTACGAATATCTAATTTAAAGTTGATGTTTTTGGTTTTGTCTAAGTGCTTCTATTTTTAACTTTATTGAAAGAACATGCTTATGTGGTACTGGACAAAATCAGTTTTGCACAATAATATTGTATGATTTTATATTAACTGTACAAAATTGGTTTTTTAGAAACTCCAAAGCCCAGTTGCTGAACACATCTTGAACTACATATGAAAAATATTACATCCTATAAACTATTAACATAATACAGACGAAATATGAAATGAAGTACGAAATTAAAACTGACCATCATTACATCATCACATTTTCTTTTTATGGAGATGTTTATGCACAACTCTACTTAATTTTTTTTTTTATGAAAACATGTTTTTGGTGATGAACAACAACTTGATTAAGAAAAATCACATAAATAAACACATATTTCCTAAGATTCTCCCCATTAGAGTTGACTATTCTACGTGGTGTGATTTAAGGTTGGGAACCTATTAGGACTTCCACATACCCAAATCACTCCAAAAATTAAAAAATGGTAAGAGAAAGTTAGTATGTGATTAAGAAGATAATTAAGAAAAATAACAAGAACTTTAACTTTACCTTGATAACTCAATGATGCACTTCCTTTTTGCAAAGTTTTCAACTTTTTTTGTGATTTTCTTAATTTCTAAGTGAGTTTCTAAATCCACTTAATTACTAACTAAACCCCTTTTTTGTGTTTGATGAATTTCTTACTTACTAATTACTTTCCTAATTATAACTTTTGCTTTCTCTTTTTTGAGTGAAATTTTTCTTAGAGGGAGGAAGTAGAGAGAATGAGAGTAGTATTGAAGTTGGGAAGTTTGAGATTTTCAAGTTGTGTTAAGTTTTCTATGAAATAAAAAGAAGGGGGTATTTATAGGGAAATGAGGTGATGAATTAGGGTTTGAAGATGGTATAAAATCATATTTTTCACCCAAAAATATGATTTTTAGCATCTTATATTATCTTAATGACATCACCCCCAATGACATCACCCTAATGACATCACTAAATCTCCTCAAATCTTCCTACCTCATCAAATGTATTTGGAAATACCAATATTCTTATTCTCTTTAGATTTGATTTTGATCTTTACACTAATGAGGCAAAATCCGAGTTTTAGCTCGTCCTAAATACATCCTAATACGTAAAAATGCATCGAAAAACATGAAGGAAAACCTGACTGGGCAACTGCGCGCAGCGCAGGAACCTGCGCTAGACACAACCTTGTGTGCTTGGCGCACTGGCATGCATCTGGCGCATACAGATGTTGTGCGCTGGGCGCACGATCATGCGTCTGGCGCACAGCTCGAATCTTCCGAAAAAAAAAATCAGATCCTTGACTCTTACACTTTGGATTTGATTCTGAATATTATTCCTTTTAATAATTTGTATTCCTTAACTTTGAAATGCGACTTTGACGTCGTCTTAGATAGAAAATCCCAATTAATTTTCTAAAATTTGAAATGCGACTTTAACATCGTTTTAAATAGAAAATTCAAATTACTTTTCTAAAATTTGAAAATGTGACCTTATCGTTGTCTTTAAGTAGAAAATCCAAATTAATTTTCTAAAATTTGAAATGCGACTTTAACGTCGTCTTAGATAGAAAATCCCAATTAATTTTCTAAAATTTGAAATGCAACTTTACCATCGTTTTAAATAGAAAATTCAAATTAATTTTCTAACATTTGAAAATGCGACCTTATCGTCGTCTTAAAGTAGAAAATCCCAATTAATTTTCTAAAATTTGAAATGCGACTTTAACGTCGTCTTAGATAGAAAATCACATTTAATTTTCTAAAATTTGAAATGCGACTTTAACGTCGTCTTTTTTAACTTTTGTCTTATGAATTTGTCTTTTGTTAATGCGAGAGACTCCGACAATTAACAGTATGACTCCAGTTTTTATCACAGCTTTTCATTGTATTGATGACAAACAAGTTGTCAAGTCACCATAATTCACTTTTTATGACTCCATGTGTTATCATGTCACCTTACATTAGGACATTGTCAGGTCATGTCACCTTAAAGTTCTGCATTGTCAAGTCATGTCACCTTGAAGTGATGCATTGTCAGGTCATGTTGCCTAAAAGGTTGACCAAAGGTTATTACCCTTTAGATAAACTATGGTAGCCCAATCTTCATATGGCAAAAATTTTATCTGTTTTTTCAAAAAATCTTTCAGGAATTTGCCATGCATAATGCTTATTCGCTTTATCGGAAAATGAATATCACTATATAAAATAGATTGATCAAGGTCATTATTTTGGATGATTATTAGAGAAAGAAAAAAGATTGTATCAATGTTCTTGATTCATCATTGACACTGTTTATTGATGTTCGTCTTTAGCAAAATTGCCATACCACAAATGTTTGGTCATTAACCATTGTTAGAGATGCTCCTCATTACCCTATGGACAATACTCAATCCTATTATCCATGGCATGAATCATGGATTATCATTCTTCCTCCATCTATATAAGGGCATGGTTCTTCATTTCCACATACTTCAGCACTACCTAAATTTCCCTTTCTGACAATTGGTGATGATTACCTTCAATGGCTCTTGGCTGATATTGGTCAAGACAATGGTTCAGACGGGCCTACCATGAAGAGGAAAAGAGTTTGAGAGAAATATCATGTTTATATGTTGTTTTTTTATTCTTTTTTTTTAAAATTTGGTAGGAAATAGAGGCTTTCTGTCTTTTTATGTATGAAATAAAGTACCCCAATTGGGTTGAATAAAAATATTTGTCTGTGAGAATTATCTACTGGTGAGAAATTCAATGTGAACACAATGCTAAACATGTGCATACTTTAATATTAAATGTGACATGCAAACTATAATTAAGCAATCACATGACACATGAAAGCATAATAAAAAAACAGCTTTGCATGCTTCATCATGTTTCTTTTTCTGCTTTTTCCTTTTTTTCCCTTTTTTCCTTTTTTTCTTTTTTTTTTTTGCTCTCTTTATGAATATCTACAAACACATGGCATGTTTATTAAGAATAACCAGATAGGATACAAAATTCCCAAACTGCTTGGTTACTTGACCATGACAATTACAATTACTTTGATGCCTAAGCGTAGTATTTTTTCAACTGATCAAGGTAAGTGAAATGGGTGAATTCATTCCCATCAAAATCCATTAGCTTTACTGCTCCAGCCGTGGTGACATGCTTGACTAGGAATGGCCCAGACCAGTTAGGCTTGAATTTTCCCCGAGGATCATGCAAAGGAGCTTTATTTTCCTTTAAAACCAGATCGCCTTTTTGAATGTCTTTATCTCAAACCTTTTTGTTTAATGCACGAGCAATTCTCCGTTGATAGAGTTGAATGTTATGCAAAGCTTGTAGTAGGCACTCATCTGCAAATGCAAGCTGATCATTACGAATTCTGCACCATTGGTCGTCTGAGATTTCACTTTCTGCTATGACCCTGAGAGATTGTATCTCCACCTCAACTAGCAAGACTGGCTTTATCCCATAAACCAAAGAATACGGGGTTGTTCCAGCTGGAGTTCTGATTGATATTCTATATCCCCAAAGGGCATATGGTAGGTTGTCATGCCATTCCCTACTCTTCTCAGTCATCTTGGCAACAATAGTCTTGATTGTCTTATTGGCTGCTTCCACTGCTCCGTTGGTTTGGGGACGATAAGGTGAGGACTGATGATGCTTGATTGCATATTTTGCGAGAGTTGTCTTCAGATGACCCTCAAACTGTGATCCATTACCCGAGATGATTTCAAAAGGTATGCCATACCGACAGATAATGTTGTTAATCACAAATTTCGAGACTTACTTTGCCCCTAGCTTTGAAAAGGATGCAGCTTCAGCCCACTTCGAAAAGTAATCAATTGCTACAAGAATATACTGATGGCAGAACTATGGCAACAAAATTATTTTTGCAACGAGTAATTTGTTGCGAAATAACTATTTTTGGCATCGAAAAAATGTCGTTGCGAATACCTTTAGTAACAGCATCTCCCATAACGAGCCAAAGTCGTTGCAGAAAATGCTAATTCGTTGCCGAAAATATTTTTCGCAACGACTTCTTTTGTTGCCAAAAATCAATTTTCTTGTAGTGAAACACATATTTCCTAAGATTCTCCCCATTAGAGTTGACTATTCTACGTGGGGTGATTTAAGGTTGGGAACCTATTAAGACTTCCACATACCCAAATCACTCCAAAAATTAAAAAATGATAAGAGAAAACAAAGAGAAAGTTAGTATGTGATTAAGAAGATAATTATGAAATGCATCGAAAAACATGAAGGAAAACCCAACTGGGCAACTGCGCGCAGCGCAGGAACCTGCGCTACACACAGCCTTGTGTGCTTGGCGCACTGGCATGCATCAGGCGCATACAGATGTCTTAATTAACGGTCTAGATCCCACAAAAATCTCTCATTGGACTATAAGTTTTAGAAAACTTTGAAGTCGCCACCCTATTGATATCTGAACAGGGACATATTTTTTTAATAAATCGTTTTTAAAATCAATTTCAAGAAATATCATTCAAAACGATGATGACTTCATATGGATAAGGCTTTTTTGAAAATTGGTCTTTCATACCATGAGATAGAGTTCGGGGTTTAGGTTAAGAGGTGCAAACATCTGGAACTCGTCTCCTCTTCCGTTCTACAGAACGGACTCCTACTAAATGCGTTATTTTCCAATTTAAAGTAATCATGGCTATTGAAAAGAAATAAAATCACATAATTTCCACATATACACATTAATCATTTTTTAAGAGGGCCAATATATCATTTGTACATGGTTGGTTTGAGCACCGAAGTTGCACTACGTACCAATCATTACGGGACTTCTTGTCTCAATACAAGAAGAAAAACCACGACCTCCTCATGATTTAAACTCTTCACTATAATAGGAAACCTCATCTGTTTCAACCTATTACATACGCAAGTTCCACTTGGAACTTCAACTCTCTCACAAGCTCCATTAGGAACTCTAACTCTCTCACAATATCCATTCTATACTCTAGACTTAACTCTAAGTCTTCCATGAGTTCCCACAACTCTTTACAAAAGGTTTACTCAAACCCTTCACCCCTAGATAGACTTCACCCCAAGTCTACGCATAAACAACAAGAACTTACTCAAGTTCCTAACTCGAACTTGATTCAAGAACTCACTCAAACTCTTAACCAAGTCCCCATTACAAGAGTTCACTCAAACTCTTTAACCCTAAATTCAAATACAGACATTTGATAATTTAGTTGAACTCTAGTATATAGAAAATGAAGAACTGTAAAGGAACATGGCACTCGTAGGAACTTGGAACTCATAGGAACTGACTCAAAACGAGGAATAGAACATAATTCTTTTATCACATTATTCCTAAAGCCAGACCTTATGGAATGACATAAGTCAGACACTATGGAAAGACACCACCAGTCAGACAATTTGAAACTTAATTGAACTTGTCTATTTATAGCAGTCATTTAGAATGAACGTGGGATTAATCATGTGTTAGTGGTTAAACCATTTTCCCATGAGGTTCCTCAACTAGAGGAACACATTCCTTTTGTTACCCATGATCTCCACGATCTCAGTTGAACGTGTGAGATGGAAATGTTACCGCTTCCTAAAATCTATCATTTACTTATGCAACAATATTTTAAATTTGTTTTTTTAATAAAAACTACTTTAAGTAATAACACCAAAATTAAATCTTTTTATCAAATAATATCTTTAAAGGATTTTCTTTTAAATCCGAAAATGATTTTATTTTGGAATAAAGATAAAATCTTTTCCATAAAAGATCTTTCCTTTAATATCATATTTGAACCACATAAAATCATTTTCCTAAAATATAGCCTTTAAAAACTCAACATATTCCTTTTAATCTTTGCACAATATTTTACACGCCTAGTTTCTTTAACGACTACTTCGTTCCTTTAACTTAGATTAATAGTACCAGCACGTCTGTTCCTTAGAGAGGAACAGACATACAATTTCTTTTAACAAAACTCATTATACGTAATATAAATCTAGGCTATTTATTTTCCAAAAACTGAAAAGATAAAATTAAATAAATTAAAAGATATTAAAATTAGATTCCTAACAAACCGATTTTATTTAAAACTATTTTATTTAAAACTTATCTTTTATTTAAAAACTAAATCTTATCCTAAAACAACTAATGCATATTATCTTAAATAATTAACCAAGTAGAGATTTATTAAGAAACAAACTCTAAATAAATTCCTATAGATTAAGATAATAATATGCATCAGACTTATTAACTCTTAAATACTTTTGACTCTAAGTTCCACGAGTTCCTTTAGACCTTACGAGTTCCTTTTGACCTTGTTCCATTACCTTTCACGTTTCCACATACTTACATGAAGCCTAGAAAATAAACTCATATTTTCTGCCTTCATGCACCATGCTGCTCCAACTCAAGAACCGCATGTTGATAGCTCCATCTCTGGAACTGCGGTGTGCTAGTTTCGGAACTTCATATTCAATGTTCCTCTTAGGATGTTCCTAAGAACCGCTCTGTTGGTGTTCCTTATAGGAACTCTATTAGGAACTTCACTTGGTGCAAGTCCTTCATAATGTGATATATTCAACCTTCCATGACTTGTTTCATGTTAATGTAATATGCACATCTCAAACACACATGTTAGATAATCATCATTTGTTTACAATCATCAAAACACTACATGACTCAACAATTTCCCCCTTTTTGATGATGACAAACAAATGATGCTTATCACAAATTAAATAATAAACAATGTACATTAATCCCCCTTAACTAACAAGTCATTCATGTATATGAAGGAAATATCAACATAGATAAACACATCATACAAATAACTTTTATCATATAAGGATATAGCCTTAACTATACTTGACCATAAGCATCATACATAGGATTTAGACTTAACTATACTTGACCATAAGCATCATACATATTCTTCCCCCTTTTGTCATTATCGAAAAGGATCAACTTACACACATTTGTTTTAGGTAAATCATATACACTGATTGTTATATGCTACACTTACCACCATAATGGTTAAACACTGTGAGTTCCTCTTCTCAAATCATCAAATCCATGAGAAACCAACTGAGAAACCAACATTGTTATATGCTACACTTACTCAACCAACCAACTGTGAGAAACTCATTGCACAAAGAAACTTGAACGAATTCATCTTTGTAATCAAGTTCTTCCATTCTTTCGCTTATGTTCCTATTCTCAAATCATCAAATCCATGAGTAAGCATTTTCACAACCATATCAAATATTGACTTCTAGGAAATAATAAGGATTTGATCACCCTTGTTTTTTCTCTTTTTTTATTTTTTTTTTATTTTTTTTAAACAAGAGTGTCATTACAAGTTGTTGCACTTTTTTTAGAATGTCACATTTACATCGATTTCTTTTTTATTTCCCCTGAGTTTCTTACCATTCCTTCATCATTAGGAACTTATATGATTAGTTCCATCTAATAATATATCCTTTTCAGTATCAATTGATAAATCACAAAATACTTTCTTCTCACTTCTTCCACAACTTCCCCCTCAAAATGTATTTACTATTTATCACTCTTTATGCATCATTGAACCATAAAAAGTCATGAATTTTAAATTAGAGCACATGGGAATTAGGAGATTTGAAGTGACAAGATATGAATGGAATGAGGAATTAATCAGTCAAAGGGTATTTGAAGAAATGTGGTGTGAACTGATTATAGTTGGCTAAGAATAGGTTTGTTCCCTCTAAAAGTTAAATGAAATATATTATGGGAATTTACCTGTCTTGTTCCATCAAGATTTCTTTCATTGTATCTTTGGCAACTTAGGACTTTCATGTTTGATATCATCCACAGTTCTATTATGAGACCTCTAATACTCTTAGGCAAGTGAGTATGCCTTTACGACATAAATATTAAGTGTAACATATTTAAGGTAGTGTGCATATAATCACTTCAATTTTATTAGGTGTAAGAACCCAATTCGACAAAACTTTTGGAAAAGAACATGTTTATACTCAAGTCATACTTTATCAAATCTTGTTCCTCTAAATAATCCAGGAATAGGTGAAATTATAAAGAACATATATTCACATAATGTAAAGCAAGACTTATAAAATTATGCATTCATATTAATAATTTAACAATGTAATTTATTAATCATGATACAATGTGAATAGGAACACCATAACTTAAGTCATATTTCACCATGAATATAAAATTACCTCAAGTACTGGACTGATTTTGATGACTTACTTTTGAGTTCCAGAACTGCTAGTTCCATCATTTTGATGTCTTCACATCTGATGAAAACTTTCATTCCAACTCGACTTATACTCATCATTCAAAAGTTCTTTGACATAATGTTTCTGTCCTTGCATCAATATATTCCAAGCGAGTAGATTTGTTCCCTTATCATGCTCGTGTAAATTTGCTTATAAGATTAGCAAAAGCCCTTGCATAAAATAGTTAGTTGTACCAAAATTATAATCAATATTACGTTGTACAACTTACTAAGTCAATTCCTCTTGAAAACAAAAATTATTGTCAATTTTGAAATCATTTTTCAAGAAGAACCTTGATGTTGTTCCTCATAGATTTCCAAGAATTTATTTAAAAACATTGAAAATCTATTTGGAACAATCTAAATCCCATGTAAGCAACAAGAAAAAAATACTATACAATTATCTCATGACCTAGCTACATGAATAAAAGTTTCTCAAAGTCAATACCTTTGTTTAGTTGTTCCTATCAACAACTAACTTGTATAGAGTTCCTTTGTCGATGTCACTGTGAATGAATGATAGGCTGTCGTACACCTGTCAAAAATTATTCCTGCAAAACCTTCTAACAATGTAGTAGGGTAAGTAGGGTCGATTCCACAGAGAGATGGTTGTTTTAATCTAGCTTCTAATGCATGGAGAAACTAAACAAGATCAGGAATAATGAATTAAAGTTCTAAACTAATCAAACTACGAAAATCAAGCTAAAAAGGATCTAGGGCAATGGTTCACCATGTTCATAACTATAATCTATCAAAATATCATCAATGATTCAATTAATCAGATATTTAGAGCACATGTTAATCCTACGGTCGGGCCTTAACGCTCTCAAATCAACATATGCTAGTACGGTCGCTCAACATAATCAGATTTGCTAATTGTAGGTAAGCCTCTAAAGAGTACTATCTCTCGATCTATGACTCGATATTAGCAATATTTAATCAGACAATTGATCAGATTGCAAAATTAACAATAAAAACACTAATCAATTAGAGATATCAATAACTAATCAAACCATTAATAAATATCAATCAAGAATCATAGCATATAAACATGGATTCCCAAACCCTAGAATATAAACTACTCAATCATGAAATAAATAAAGAAATTTAAATCTACAAAGAAAAGCATGATCAAAGAAATCAATGAAAGAAAAGAGATGAAAATTATAAACTCATGAATTAATGAAGAAAAGAGAAACTAGGGTTTGCCATGAAAAACTAGAGAGAAAAGGAAGAAGGAAACTAAAGCTAAACCTAAGAATACAAAAAATAACGTCCGAAAAAGAAAGTCTAGGGGGAGAGAGAGAAGACCTATTTATAGTTTTTACAAAATCGGCTAAAAAAGGCAAAAATTAACCTTTCGGAAAAACTGCCCGGTCGACCGGGCAAAACCGCCCGGTCGGCCAGGGCAAAACCGCCCCGGTCGGCCGACCAAAAACCGCCGGTCGGGCGACGTTGTTCGAAACTACGACAAAAATGGAATTCCGCCCGGTCAAGCCGGCGGGCCTCCGGTCGGGCGCGCAAGTACTTTTGGAGCCACTTTCGCCCGGTTGACCGGGCAAACATGCCTTGTACTCTAAAGAAATTTTCATCTCGCCCGGTCGGGCAAAACCGCCCGGTCGACCGGGCGGAAAAACTGTGATTTTGCGTCAACTTGTGAATGCTGTATCTCTCGAACCAGAAGTTTATTTGGGGAGTGTGACCTATCGTTGGAAAGCCCTTCAAGTCTAGTTTCCAACCCAACTGGAATTTCTTGATTCTAAGAAGCACATCAAAAGTTATGATCAGAAGAGTATACATGACTCCTTTTTCACATTTCTTCTAATGATTTTCCGCTTCGTTTTCGCTCAAACTCGTGCCAAGACATATCCTTACTATCCTTATGCATCGTAGCTTCTTTCCAAGTGCTCCTAATCCTCAAGCATAGCTAAATATACTCCAAATACGTTCTCATTACCTGAAATTCATCAAAACAAGAAAACATACCGAATAGGAGTAGAATAACATAACTTAAGAATATGATGCAATAATGAACCTAAAAATGAATCTAAATGCTCTAAAATGCAACCTAAATGCACCTAAAAACTAAATATATAAATGACTTATCAAACTCCCCCAAGCTAAACCATTGCTTGTCCCCAAGCAATAAGACATAAACATTGGAAAAGAAAGACGACCTACAATATAGGACTACAACAGGGCTAAACACTCAACTGAAAGCACCAGAGATATAATCACTACACAAACCAAGCATCGAAACAATCTCGAACAAAGCCGCATAGCATGTCATGTATTGCAATCAACTCTCCAATCATACCACATACCATCTCTCCCAAGCTGGATTTAACCAAACCTGACAGACCTCACTATAGTCATGTGCGCTCAAATCTCTCATGTGTTTAAAGGATAAATGATGACACTTAACCTAAAACAAGTCAACTCAGATGAAACATATACTCTTTAACTTTGACTTTTTGACTCATTTAACACTCAACAATACAATACACAATGATCAAGAGGACTTTTAAGGGTTGCAATGGGGCTGAGGTTAAAGGTATGGAATAATTTTGGAATTGTGGTGGAAAAACCAAGAAGGGGGAGCATCATATAACTGAAAACATGACCAAGAAAGATCACAACAACTCCACACAACAACCAGCAATCTCCAAATATAATCAACAACCTTTTTCACTCAAGAAATTCAATCATAACCCTTTTTATTTCACTTTATTCACAACTTTTTTCTTTTTTTCACTTCTTTTTTTTTCTTTTTTTTTCGAATTTTCTATTCAATTTCAAAGCTCACTAAACATACTTTTTCATCCTTCTAAACCATAAATTGAACACTTTAATTCAATACAAACCAAACCAAAACTAATACTCGTTCCCCCAAACTAGGGTTATGACAAATATCAAATGAGGCCAATGGCTTGTAATGTAGGTAGCAATCAAACATAGTCAGAAAGGCTCAGCGGGGCTAGAGAAGGGATAATATGAAAACAAGAATAACTCTGAAGCTAAGATCATGAAATAGATTGCCTCAATCATATCAAAATGTATGCACTATCAAATATCAAAGAGTACCAAGTCAAAATCAAGATCAATGCGACAACTAAGGAACTAATCACACATGAAAAAAAAACATAACTGACACATATACTTCAGTTTATAGGCACAGAAGCTCACTTAGGTTAGGGCGTCTGCATAGTAAAGTTAATTCGAGCCAGAGAAAGATCAATCAATCTTACCACAACCAATCAATTGCGAAACAATCGTGCTATGAAGAATCATGAACAAGATGAATGATGCTCGAGAATTGTAGTAAAATATCAACAAGGTTCTCAAAAGTGTTAGCAATAGTCCCATAGATGCAACTAAAATGACATGAAATCTAATATGAGATGAAATATGCCAATGCAACTACGAAAGCAATACAATGTTTTTGGTTACACGTAAACTCCCACTTCTAGTGAGCGGTACAAACCGTGCAACATCCTACGAAAAGCAATGAAAAAAACTACTCTAAATGCAACTAACATACGCTAAGTAATGATGACAAACATCCTCCCCCAAGCTGAATGACACATTGTCCTCAATGTGAACAAAGAGGAACTAAATGAGGGAGAAGTACAACTTACAAAAGCGGTGGGTAATCAAAGGGGGTGTCAAAAAGCATCGACACCTCCACCACAATCGATAGTTGTAATGAGGCAGTGAACTTAGCCAAAAAAAATTGGCTATGCTTGTACCTAGCAAAAGACTTCATCACACATTAGCAAAGTTAGTGAAACCAAAAAAAAAAAAAAATGAACAAAGTCGGGTTGCCTCCCGATAAGCGCCGATTTAAGGTCTTGCATGACCGTTTAAGACTAGTATATCACTCATAATAGTTCAATGCTCTAAGAAGTTTATCATATGTTCCTGCAAACATCTCAGAGGATATTATATAAGAGTGGAAAGGAAAAATGAAAAAAATTAGTACTAAAAAATTACTAAAACTACAAAAAGAGAAATCAAAGGAAAAATTATATTTACAAGAAGAAGAAAAAGAAAAATTGTTAGTCTTTTTACATGACTCAAAAGAAGGAAAAGAAACTAACTGTACATCATTTACATTATCATGAGAGTCATTCAAAAGGGGAGAAAGAAGGAAAGATGGAGGATATAATAAAGGGGAAGAAGGAATTATATCAAGTTTTTGAGAGAATGGAATATGAGACTCAAAAATAGTAGGTGGTACCGATAAAGACTCATAAATCATCTCACGCTCAACTTGACTTTCCTCGCCAAGAAGAAATTTCAACCATAGTTTCTTCCTCCCGCAAAACATCCATCACATTTGTCTTTCTTTCCATCTTTTCATCATCCCAATAGCTCTCATTTATTATCCAACCCTCATCATCATCATAAATAAACGAGTTTGGGGCTAGAATTTTGAGCAGATTGACATTCATATTGGGAAGAGGGGTCAAAGCCATTTAATAATGTCACATCACATGAAGAAAAATCATGAGAAGTAGACTGACAATTAGAACAATAAGGGGGTGGTTCCATGTAAGTTTGGGGTGAAAGAGCATATGAAGACATCTCCCACTCGTAAGTATCTCTAGCTAACCACACAATTAAATCCCAACAATAATCAGGTGATTGGACTAGAAATCCCCCATTGGACATAGATTCAACCATCATCCTAGTCTCTTCATTTAACCCCTCATAGATCACTAAGCACATATCCCACAGTTCAATTCCATGATTAGGACCAATAAAATCTCCAAGCCTATGATAGTACTTCCAAAACACTTCATTCTCATACCGAGGAAAAGAAAAAATTGCTCTAGAATTACTAACATGTGCATGGGGTTCATAGAACATATGAGGCAATCCGGAGAACTCATACAAAAATTGGGAGGATTTTGATATAATGTATCAAAACGTAAACATGAGAATCCCAAGAATTATGACTATGTTGCCTAGCAAAAGAATTATCCCCATCATCAAAATAACACGAATCCATGATACACAAAAAATTATAAAAAGAAAAATATTCACAAAAGGGAAAAAAATTATATACAGTTTAGTCTCACCAACAATAAAAACTAAATAAAACAATACCGTCTCCCCGAGAACGGCGCCAAAATTTGATAGGCAAGTCGTACACCTGTCAAAAATAATTCCCGCAAAACCTTCTAACAATGTAGTAAGGTAAGTAGGGTCGAATCCACAGAGAGATGGTTGTTTTAATCTAGTTTCTAATGCATGGAGAAACTAAACAAGATCAGGAATAATGAATTAAAGTTCTAAACTAATCAAACTACGAAAATCAAGCTAAAAAGGATCTAGGGCAATGGTTCACCATGTTCATAACTATAATCTATCAAAATATCATCAATGATTCAATTAATCAGATATTTAGAGCACATGTTAATCCTACGGTCGGGCCTTAACGCTCTCAAATCAACATATGCTAGTACGGTCGCTCAACATAATCAGATTTGCTAATTGTAGGTAAGCCTCTAAAGAGTACTATCTCTCGATCTATGACTCGATATTAGCAATATTTAATCAGACAATTGATCAGATTGCAAAATTAACAATAAAAACACTAATCAATTAGAGATATCAATAACTAATCAAACCATTAATAAATATCAATCAAGAATCATAGCATATAAACATGGATTCCCAAACCCTAGAATATAAACTACTCAATCATGAAATAAATAAAGAAATTTAAATCTACAAAGAAAAGCATGATCAAAGAAATCAATGAAAGAAAAGAGATGAAAATTATAAACTCATGAATTAATGAAGAAAAGAGAAACTAGGGTTTGCCATGAAAAACTAGAGAGAAAAGGAAGAAGGAAACTAAAGCTAAACCTAAGAATACAAAAAATAACGTCCGAAAAAGAAAGTCTAGGGGGAGAGAGAGAAGACCTATTTATAGTTTTTACAAAATCGGCTAAAAAAGGCAAAAATTAACCTTTCGGAAAAACCGCCCGGTCGACCGGGCAAAACCGCCCGGTCGGGCGACGTTGTTCTGAAACTACGACAAAAATGGAATTCCGCCCGGTCGGGCGCGCAAGCACTTTTGGAGCCACTTTCGCCCGGTTGACCGGGCAAACATGCCTTGTACTCTGAAGAAATTTTCATCTCGCCCGGTCGGGCAAAACCGCCCGGTCGACCGGGCGGAAAAACTGTGATTTTGCGTCAACTTGTGAATGTTGTATCTCTCGAACCAGAAGTCCATTTGGGGAGTGTGACCTATCGTTGGAAAGCCCTTCAAGTCTAGTTTCCAACCCAACTGGAATTTCTTGATTCTAAGAAGCACATCAAAAGTTATGATCAGAAGAGTATACATGACTCCTTTTTCACATTTCTTCTAATGATTTTCCGCTTCGTTTTCGCTCAAACTCGTGCCAAGACATATCCTTACTATCCTTATGCATCGTAGCTTCTTTCCAAGTGCTCCTAATCCTCAAGCATAGCTAAATATACTCCAAATACGTTCTCATTACCTGAAATTCATCAAAACAAGAAAACATACCGAATAGGAGTAGAATAACATAACTTAAGAATATGATGCAATAATGAACCTAAAAATGAATCTAAATGCTCTAAAATGCAACCTAAATGCACCTAAAAACTAAATATATAAATGACTTATCAATGAATTGCAGGAGTACTTCTTATCTTCCAGTTAGAGGGAAGGAACTCGAATATTGGAAATATGAAATTGTCTGTTCCTACTAATTGCATAGGAACTCGCTTTTACATATTTATTGAGTTGAACTTCTATTTCATGAATTTGAACTTGATCTTCATTTTCAAGCTCTTCTCCATGAGGTCATATAGATGGCTATTGTTGCTTTTGAGAGTGACATATTTCACGTTAGGAACTCTAGCTCCATTGGAACTTGTGAGTTCAACATAAAACCATCTTTAACATGTTTACTGATAATAAACAAGTTAGTTTCATTTAAAATAATATGCTCACTCAATATTGTGCACATTGTTTTATTTGTTGTAAACTTGGTATGCTTTGCAATTGAAGGCGCATCACAGGAACATCGCCTCTTTACTTATATTAACAAACTTCTCTAGTAGAATCTTCAACTTTTTGAGTTTGTAGGATGTCTTGTTGATCAATGATGTAACCATATCCTTGTTGATGATTAGGAAGTAGTATTGACGACTTTTGTCCAGAAGTTCCTTTCTGGTTATAATTTTCTTCACTTTGAAAGCTTGTAGTCAGTACCTTGTTTCCTGCAAAATCATCAAACTTGTTTGGAACTTGGTTCCTTGGTTAGATCTCAAATATAATAATTTATGACCACTTAAACTTTTAATATTCTTAGAAATGATTACACATTATGTGGAATATTCATCTGTGCTATTAAAGAAAAGAATCAAGTGTTCCTTAAATAAATATCAACTATAACCAAGATAAATCTCCTTCAAAATTTTAATCTAAACACTTAAGATGCCACGCAAATTCACATGAAAAGGTTCCAAGAATTTGTGGTGCACACCAAATTTTATGATTTTGAAAGAAGATAAGATCACATACTATCTTCATGGACATAGTTAACAAACTTTATCCTTTATGAACTAGATATAAGAAATACTTATAATCAAGCTCCTTGGTCTAAGTTTGTCAACCACGATGAAGTTAGAATATTATCATTTTGAAAGATATAAGTAGATCATCTTCAATAATGACTAGTCATGTCATGTTGTTGTTAGGAACCAAATTGAGATCCACAAAGTATGTGTTCCCTACTTGATTCCCTTCAAGTATGACATTTTTAGCTTTTATTGATGACACAATTTAATTGCAAAACAACCAGAGTTAGTGAACTTAAAAAACTTTAAACAGAATGTGCTTTATTAACTCGACAATAAAGATATATACAATGGAACAAAAACTTGATTATTAAACAATCTTACCATTTTACGGTGGTTTATGAAGCTACAGTTCCTTCATCATAAGCATATAGCGAGAGTAATATTGATTTGTCTATCATCATAGGCTTGGAACACTCGTTGTCGAGCTATATCTTATGAGTTGTTCCCCCTCACTAAATATTGTTTGTTTCTTCATTTTGGGTTGATATAAACTAAGAAATATAATCTGTAAAGCAAACCCAAAAAAAATACTTTGTGCATTTTAATGTTAGTAGGTTAGTCAAAAGAGATAATATAGTTAAACCATAAAATGAAATAAAGTCCCTTAAAAAATATAGTCTCATATGAAAAGGAACTTCTGCTTTGTTCAAGTGAACTAAGATTAATTTCAAAAGAATTAGGAACTTGTGCCAAATGTTGGAATGTTCCTATACTATTTAATAGTTTTACTAATCTTAGTTTACCATCGCTTCCTTCAAATCAATTGTCAATGTTTCTTGATTTGAGAAACTGATTTTATGCATTTAATTTAGTGGAAATAGAATAAGTAGACAATAGGAATAATTGGCTATTATAAGAGAATAAAGGCATTGATACTTTTATTACTTAACTCAATTAATCACTTAGTCAGGCACACTTAGAACTTCGTTAATTAAGTTCTTATTTAATAGTCATTTGGATTAAACGTGAGATTAGATCATAGGATCATGGATTTGTGGCTTTAGAACCCGTTGTTCCTTTGCTTGAGGAACAAACACATCATGAGCCACTTTGTATACGTTCAATTGAACGTGTTATATCCAGTAACCCACTTTCCTAAATTCTAGGAATTTGTTAAGCATGATCTCTTATTATTTTCTCTTATCCCAAATAAAAGTTTAATTTCAATTATTTTTAATAAAATCTAAGAAGATTTTTCTTTATATATAAAATATTTAATTTAAAAAAAAAATTAAAATCTTTCCATAACCGAAAAGATTTTCTTTTAAAATGATTTAACTTAGTCAAAATCTTTTTCCCTAAAACCTTCCTAAATTTTAGCCTTAAACTTCTATTATCATTAGGACGTGAATATCAGTTAACTGTTAATTCATGCTTAATTACTATGTTCTTATGACTAAATTAGAGTTCCTTTGGATCATTTTAGTTGTGCCAATACGTCTGTTCCTTTAAGAGAAACTGACGATCATTCTCTTATTACATCAGCAAGTTCCTTTACCAATATTAATTATCTCCATAGTCAAACCTACAAAATATAATTATGCTTCCACAAAATTTGAAGAGAAGTTAGATTGAAATAATTCATATATATGTAAAAATCATAAAATAACTTCTCTTTCATAACCTTCTACAATCATTATTAATAAGGAATATTCAAAGGCATATTTGAGAATAATAATGACCAAGATATATAGCAGTATGTAAAGATTATTACCCAATTTTCTAAGAGATATATTTCACCTTTTACATACTTTTTCCAGCTTTTCTAGTGAGAGGAAATCATATCTAGAAATACTTTCTAGAAACAACCTCTACATCAAGAGATGTAGGTTCCTTTCACATGACCTGCAAAATAAGCAAGTTCTTGGTTTTTGGTACCCAAATATATGTTGGATCCTTTCTTGTTAGTAAGAGCAATATAAAATATCCATATTCATGATGCACATATCTACTACTACTAACAAGGAACATCATGTATCGACATCAGATATATTTCAAGTATTCATGATGCATAATAACATTATCATTTGACAAATAAAGAATAATATAAGCGCAATATAACATGCCAAAGATAATGGATTTCCCTAAAGATGGGAAACCAAGTTCCAAGAGTGACAAATATGCATTGTTCCATACAACTCATTCCATGAACCATTTCTAGTATACTGAATCATTGATATTTAAAAAAAATTGGAAATATTAATTTTGTCTTTAGAAAACAGTTTTAAAATTATACAAAATTGCAATAAAAACATCAAAGTCAAATAAAATAATTTTACTAGAAATACAATAAGGAACAAGTTCCAAAATAATGTATGCGTATAAAGAATATCTCAAGTAAGAGATACTTACATCAAAGGGGTCGTTGATAATCCTTGAGTGACTTTTAATTGATAATAGAAAGTCAGCTTCTGATTGATCCTTTGAATGACGTAGGGTGGAGTTTCTTTCTCGTACGGGTTACTTCTTCTTACAGGAACTTAACTCAGCAGGGTTTCCTACTTATCACTGACATTCGGCTCTGATACCAATTGTTATTTCACTAGGAACACTACAAGAGGGGGGTGAATTGTAGTGTGAAACTTATTGCCTCAATACAAGAAGAAAAACCACGACCTCATCGGGATTTAAACTCTTCACTATAACAGGAAACCTCCTCTGTTTCAACCTATTACATACGTAAGTTCCACTCGAAACTCCAACTCTCTCATAAGCTCCACTAGGAACTCTAACTCTCTCACAATCTCCACTCTATACTCTAGACTTAACTCTAAGTCTTTCAAGAGTTCCTACAACTCTTTACAAAAGGTTTACTCAAACCCTTCACCCCTAGATAGACTCCACCCCAAGTTTACACATAAACAACAAGAACTACTCAAGTTCCTAACTCGAACTTGATTCAAGAACTCACTCAAACTCTTAATCAAGTCCCCATTACAAGAGTTCACTCAAACCCTTTAACCCCAAATTCAAATACAGACATTTGATAATTTAGTTGAACTCTAGTATATAGAAACTGAAGAACTGTAAAGGAACATGGCACTCGTAGGAACTTGGAACTCATAGGAACTGACTCAAAACGAGGAATAGAACATAATTCTTTTGTAACATTATTCCTAAAGCCAGACCTTATGGAATGACATAAGTTAGACACTATGGAAAGACACCCGTCAGACAATTTGAAACTTAATTGAACTTGTATATTTATAGCAGTCATTTAGAATGAACGTGGGATTAATCATGTGTTAGTGGTTAAACCATTTTCCCATGAGGTTCCTCAACTAGCAGAACACGTTCCTTTTGTTACCCATGATCTCCACGATCTCAGTTGAACTTGGGAGATGGAAATGTTACCGCTTCCTAAAATCTATCATTTACTTATGCAACAGTATTTTAAGTTTGTTTTTAATTAAAAACTACTTTAATTAATAACACTAAAATTAAATCTTTTTATCAAATAATATCTTTCATGGATTTTCTTTTAAAGCCGAAAATGATTTTATTTTGGAATAAAGATAAAATCTTTTCCATAAAAGATCTTTCCTTTAATATCAGATTTGAACCAGATAAAATCATTTTCCTAAAATATAGCCTTTAAAAACTCAACAGATTCCTTTCAAGCGTTGCACAATATTTTACACGCCTAGTTCCTTTAACGGCTACTTCGTTCCTTGAACTTAGATTAATAGTACCAGCACGTCTGTTCCTTAGAGAGGAACAGACATACAATTTCTTTTAACAAAACTCATCATACGTTATATAAATCTAGGCTATTTATTTTCCAAAAACTGAAAAGATAAAATTAAATTAATTAAAAATATTAAAATTAGATTCCTAACAAACCGATTTTATTTAAAACTATTTTATTTAAAACTTATCTATTATTTAAAAACTAAATCTTATCCTAAAACAACCAATGCATATTATGTATAAATAATTAACCAAGTAGAGATTTATTAAGAACCAAACTCTAAATAAATTCCTATTGATTATGATAATGATATGCATCAGACTTATTGACTCTTAAATACTTTTGACTCTAAGTTCCACGAGTTCCTTTAGACCTTACGAGTTCATTTTGACCTTGTTCCATTACCTTTCACGTTTCCACATACTTACATGAAGCCTAGAAAATAAACTCATATTTTCTGCCTTCATGCCCCATGTTGCTCCAACTCAAGAACCGCATGTTGATAGCTCCATCTTTGGAACTTCGGTGTGCTAGTTCCGGAACTTCATATTCAATGTTCCTCTTTGGATGTTCTTAGGAACCGCTCTGTTGGTGTTCCTTATAGGAACTCTGTTAGGAACTTCACTTGGTGGACGTCCTTCATAATGTGATATATTCAACCTTCCATGACTTGTTTCATGTTAATGTAATATGCACATCTCAAACACACATGTTAGTTAGATAATCATCATTTGTTTACAATCATCAAACCACTACATGACTCAACAATGAATAACTCGCCTTTAGAATTATACACACCTATTAGAAATAAGGTAATCACTCCAATTAGTGATTGAAATGAGGTTAAGATAATCAGCTTAATTAGTTATTAAATATGAAGGTCAAAATAATCACCTTAATTAGCGATTAATATGAAGGAAGAAAATAATCACCTTAATTAGTGATTATTCAAGGTTTAAGATAATCACCCTAATTAGTGATTAAACTTGAAGGTTAAGATAATCACCTTAATTAGTAATTAAAATGAAGGAAGAAAATAATCACCTTAATTAGTGACTATTCAAGGTTTCAGATAATCACCCTAATTAGTAATTAAATGAAAAATTTGAGTTAATCACCCTAATTAGCGATTAACCAAGGTTTAAGATAATCACCCTAATTAGTGATTAAATGAAAAGTTTGAGTTAATCTCCCTAATTAACGATTAATTAAGGATTGAAATAACCACATTAATTAGTGATCACGTTTACGATTTTCAAGAGGTCTTAGAGGTTTGCTTCCTAATTGAAGGCTTTTGGATGGGTGAGAAATAATCTTAATTGAAGATTATTAAGTCATTTTGAGAAAAATGACCAATTTGAGATCGAATTTGGAGATTGTGTTTATCTAATTGGAATTTGGCCATAAAAGTGAGATGCATGAAACGGCCTAAAATCGATTAGGAGATCATAATTACCTTTCTAATTTTGTCAAATTATACAATTGATCCATTTGAAGATGGAGAACAATTTTAAAATGTAAGATGGATCATCATACAATTTAACTTAGTTAGATTTGCAATTCCTCTTGATTGAGATTGGGTCATTTAATTCATATACTATGATATATTGGGTCATTTAATTCATATACTATGATATATTGGGTCTAACATGCAATATTTGTAATATTGGTTGCTCATTTTATTGAAAAATAATTATAAAATTATTTATGAAAATTATGCATAAACATCTCCATATTTCTTATTAATGAGTGATGTAATAACTATTTACAAAGAAACTATTATTACAACAATATGTACAAATTGTATGATCTATACAAGTCTTCAATCTTGATTTTCACCATGATGCTCTTTGATCTTCATCCTCTTGACAGAGCTTTGGAATTCATGCTTATTTGTAAACTTGTGAAAATTATTATTGATTTTTAATTTACATAATAAAATAAATCATTTTCAGAGAAACTTAAAATTACATGACTTTTAATTAACCTTTCCGTATGAAAAGGAAACATTTATATGAAACTTGAGTTAATAACTTTATTTCATTTTCAAGATTGCACTTTTGTTCTTGTACTGACTTATAAAATTCATAACTTTATGTACAAAGCGTTAAATTGAGCATGTGATATACCTATTGATAGGTCACTGAGTTATTTATGTTGTGTCAAAAATTCACAAGCTGTTAGTGACAACTCGAATTATGGTGAATTTTTATACCAAAACCGGTCAAAACAGGACCTTTATCCAATGTGTTCTTTTGAATCCAACTTACTGAACTTAGTTTTAAATGATTTTTGGCATCAACATTATAGACACCTTGAAATACTTGACTGGACATCTTTAAGACCTTCTTTTATTTGTTTTCGCAACTGAAGAGAAAATCAGTGTTCTGGAATTTAGTGATTTGTATAAACATTTTTGTAAAAATGAGATAAAATTGTATAAAATTCATATGAACATGATTTTTATGTTTTGGGAAAGCTACGGATATCTAATTTAAAGTTCATGTTTTTGGTTTTGTCTAAGTGCTTCTATTTTTAACTTTATTGAAAGAACAAGCTTATGTGGTACTGGACAAAATCAGTTTTGCACAATAATATTATATGATTTTTAATTAACTGTACAAAATTGGTTTTTTAGAAATTCCAAAGCCCAGTTGCTGGAAACATCTTGAACTACATATGAAAAATATTACATCCTATTAACTATTCACATAATACAGACGAAAAATGAAATGAAGTACGAAATTAAAACTGGCCATCATTACAGCATCACATTTTCTTTTTATGGAGATGTTTATGCACAACTCTACTTAATTTTTTTTTATGAAAACATGTTTTTGGTGATGAACAACAACTTGATTAAGAAAAATCACATAAATAAACACATATTTCCTAAGATTCTCCCCATTAGAGTTGACTATTCTACGTGGCGTGATTTAAGGTTGGGAACCTATTAGGACTTCCACATACCCAAATCACTCCAAAAATTAAAAAATGGTAAGAGAAATTTAGTATGTGATTAAGAAGATAATTAAGAAAAATAACAAGAACTTTAACTTTACCTTGCTAACTCAATGATGCACTTCCTTTTTGCAAAGTTTTTTACTTTTTTTGTGATTTTCTTAATTTCTAAGTGAGTTTCTAAATCCACTTAATTACTAACTAAACCCCTTTTTTGTGTTTGATGAATTTCTTACCTACTAATTACTTTCCTAATTATAACTTTTGCTTTCTGTTTTTTGAGTGAGATTTTTCTTAGAGGGAGAAAGTAGAGAGAATGAGAGTAGTATTGAAGTTGGGAAGTTTGAGATTTTCAAGTTGTGTTGAGTTTTCTATGAAATAAAAAGAAGGGGGTATTTATAGGGAAATGAGGTGATGAATTAGGGTTTGAAGATGGTATAAAATCATATTTTTCACCCAAAAATATGATTTTTAGCATCTTATATTATCTTAATGACATCACCCCAATGATATCACCCTAATGACATCACTAAATCTCCTCAAATCTTCCTACCTCATCAAATTTATTGGAAATACCAATATTCTTATTCTCTTTAGATTTGATTTTGATCTTTACACTAATGAGGCAAAATCCGAGTTTCAGCTCGTCCTAAATACATCCTAATACGTAAAAATGCATCGAAAAACATGAAGGAAAACTCGATCGGGCAATGCGCAAAGGTAGAACTCGCGCTAGACACAGCCTTGTGTGCTTGGCGCACTGGCATGCATCTGGCGTATATAGATGTTGTGCGCTGGGCGCACGATCATGCGTCTGGCGCACAGCTCGAATCTTCCGAAAAAAAAAATCGGATCCTTGGCTCTTACACTTTGGATTTGATTCTGATTATTATTCCTTTTAATGATTTGTATTCCTTAACTTTGAAATGCGACTTTGACGTCGTCTTAGATAGAAAATCCCAATTAATTTTCTAAAATTTGAAATGCGACTTTAACATCGTTTTAAATAGAAAATTCAAATTAATTTTCTAAAATTTAAAAATGTGACCTTATCGTCGTCTTTAAGTAGAAAATCCCAATTAATTTTCTAAAATTTGAAATGCGACTTTAACGTCGTCTTAGATAGAAAATCCCAATTAATTTTCTAAAATTTGAAATTCGATTTTACCATCGTTTTAAATAGAAAATTCAAATTAATTTTCTAACATTTGAAAATGCGACCTTATCGTCGTCTTATAGTAGAAAATCCTAATTAATTTTCTAAAATTTAAAATGCGAATTTAACGTCGTCTTAGATAGAAAATCCTAATTAATTTTCTAAAATTTGAAATGCGACTTTAACGTCGCCTTTTTTATCTTTTGTCTTATGAATTTGTCTTTTGTTAATGCGAGAGGCTCCGACAATTAATAGTCTAACTCCAGTTTTTATCACAGCTTTTCATTGTATTGATGACAAACAAGTTGTCAAGTCACC
Source organism: Beta corolliflora (assembly GCA_947648045.1). Taxonomy (NCBI): domain Eukaryota; kingdom Viridiplantae; phylum Streptophyta; class Magnoliopsida; order Caryophyllales; family Amaranthaceae; genus Beta; species Beta corolliflora. The sequence goes on along the minus strand of CANSZD010001739.1, from coordinate 365,747 downwards.
ATCATTCACTTTTTATGACTCCATGTGTTATCATGTCACCTTAAATTAGAACATTGTTAGGTCATGTCACCTTAAAGTTCGGCGTTGTCAAGTCATGTCACCTTGAAGTGATGCATTGTCAGGTCATGTCGCCTAAAAGGTTGACCAAAGGTTATTACCCTCTAGATAAACAATGGTAGCCAAATCATCATATGGCAAAAAAATTTTACCATTCATAATGCTAGGTTATTACCCTCTAGATAAACTATGGTAGCCAAATCTTTCAGGAATTAGCCATGCATAATGCTTATTCGCTTTATCGAAAAATGATGATCACTTTATAAAATAGATTGATCAAGGAATAGCCAGACCTTATGGAATGACATAAGTCAGACACTATGGAAAGACACCCGTCAGACAATTTGAAACTTAATTGAACTTGTATATTTATAGCAGTCATTTAGAATGAACGTGGGATTAATCATGTGTTAGTGGTTAAACCATTTTCCCATGAGGTTCCTCAACTAGAGGAACACGTTCCTTTTGTTACCCATGATCTCCACGATCTCAGTTGAACGTGGGAGATGGAAATGTTACCGCTTCCTAAAATCTATCATTTACTTATGCAACAGTATTTTAAATTTGTTTTTAATTAAAAACTACTTTAATTAATAACACCAAAATTAAATCTTTTTATCAAATAATATCTTTAATGGATTTTCTTTTAAATCCGAAAATGATTTTACTTTGGAATAAAGATAAAATCTTTTCCATAAAAGATCTTTCCTTTAATATCAGATTTGAACCACATAAAATCATTTTCCTAAAATATAGCCTTTAAAAACTCAACATATTCCTTTTAATCTTTGCACAATATTTTACACGCCTAGTTCCTTTAACGGCTACTTCGTTCCTTTAACTTAGATTAATAGTACCAGCACGTCTGTTCCTTAGAGAGGAACAGACATACAATTTCTTTTAACAAAACTCATCATACGTAATATAAATCTAGGCTATTTATTTTCCAAAAACTGAAAAGATAAAATTAAATTAATTAAAAGATATTAAAATTAGATTCCTAACAAATCGATTTTATTTAAAACTATTTTATTTAAAACTTATCTTTTATTTAAAAACTAAATCTTATCCTAAAACAACCAATGCATATTATGTATAAATAATTAACCAAGTTGAGATTTATTAAGAAACAAACTCTAAATAAATTCCTATTGATTTTGATAATGATATGCATCAGACTTATTGACTCTTAAATACTTTTGACTCTAAGTTCCACGAGTTCCTTTAGACCTTACGAGTTCATTTTGACCTTGTTCCATTACCTTTCACGTTTCCACATACTTACATGAAGCCTAGAAAATAAACTCATATTTTCTGCCTTCATGCCCCATGTTGCTCCAACTCAAGAACCGCATGTTGATAGCTCCATCTCTCGGAACTTGTTGTGCTAGTTCCGAACTTCATATTCAATGTTCCTCTTTGGATGTTCTTAGGAACCGCTCTGTTGGTGTTCCTTATAGGAACTCTGTTAGGAACTTCACTTGGTGGACGTCCTTCATAATGTGATATATTCAACCTTCCATGACTTGTTTCATGTTAATGTAATATGCACATCTCAAACACACATGTTAGTTAGATAATCATCATTTGTTTACAATCATCAAACCACTACATGACTCAACAATGAATAACTCGCCTTTAGAATTATACACACCTATTAGAAATAAGGTAATCACTCCAATTAGTGATTGAAATGAGGTTAAGATAATCAGCTTAATTAGTTATTAAATATGAAGGTCAAAATAATCACCTTAATTAGCGATTAATATGAAGGAAGAAAATAATCACCTTAATTAGTGATTATTCAAGGTTTAAGATAATCACCCCAATTAATGATTAAACTTGAAGGTTAAGATAATCACCTTAATTAGTGATTAAAATGAAGCAAGAAAATAATCACCTTAATTAGTGACTATTCAAGGTTTAAGATAATCACCCTAATTAGTAATTAAATGAAAATTTTGAGTTAATCACCCTAATTAGCGATTAACCAAGGTTTAAGATAATCACCCTAATTAGTGATTAAATGAAAAGTTTGAGTTAATCTCCCTAATTAACGATTAATTAAGGATTGAAATAACCACTTTAATTAGTGATCACGTTTACGATTTTCAAGAGATCTTAGAGGTTTGCTTCCTAATTGAAGGCTTTTGGATGGGTGAGAAATAATCTTAATTGAAGATTATTAAGTCATTTTGAGAAAAATGACCAATTTGAGATCGAATTTGGAGATTGTGTTTATCTAATTGGAATTTGGCCATAAAAGTGAGACACATGAAACGGCCTAAAATCGATTAGGAGATCATAATTACCTTTCTAATTTTGTCAAATTATACAATTGATCCATTTGAAGATGGAGAACAATTTTAAAATGTAAGATGGATCATCATACAATTTAACTTAGTTAGATTTGCAATTCCTCTTGATTGAGATTGGGTCATTTAATTCATATACTATGATATATTGGGTCTAACATGCAATATTTGTAATATTGGTTGCTCATTTTATTGAAAAATAATTATAAAATTATTTATGAAAATTATGCATAAACATCTCCATATTTTTTATTAATGAGTGATGTAATAACTATTTACAAAGAAACTATTATTACAACAATATGTACAAATTGTATGATCTATACAAGTCTTCAATCTTGATTTTCACCATGATGCTCTTTGATCTTCATCCTCTTGACAGAGCTTTGGAATTCATGCTTATTTGTAAACTTGTGAAAGTTATTATTGATTTTTAATTTACATAATAAAATAAATCATTTTAAGAGAAACTTAAAATTACATGACTTTTAATTAACCTTTCCGTATGAAAAGGAAACATTTATATGAAACTTGAGTTAATAACTTTATTTCATTTTCTAGATTGCACTTTTGTTCTTGTACTGACTTATAAAATTCATAACTTTCTGTACAAAGCGTTAAATTGAGCATGTGATATACCTATTGATAGGTCACTGAGTTATTTATGTTGTGTCAAAAATTCACAAGTTGTTAGTGACAACTCGAATTATGGTGAATATTTATACCAAAACCGGTCAAAACAGGACCTTTATCTAATGTGTTCTTTTGAATCCAACTTACTGAACTTAGTTTAAAATGATTTTTGGCATGAACATTATAGACACCTTGAAATACTAGACTGGACATCTTTAAGACCCTCTTTTATTTGTTTTCGCAACTGAAGAGAAAATCAGTGTTCTGGAATTTAGTGATTTGTATAAACGTTTTTGTAAAAATGAGATAAAATTGTATAAAATTCATATGAACATGATTTTTATGTTTTGGGAAAGCTACGAATATCTAATTTAAAGTTGATGTTTTTGGTTTTGTCTAAGTGCTTCTATTTTTAACTTTATTGAAAGAACAAGCTTATGTGGTACTGGACAAAATCAGTTTTGCACAATAATATTGTATGATTTTATATTAACTGTACAAAATTGGTTTTTTTGAAACTCCAAAACCCAGTTGCTGAACACATCTTGAACTACATATGAAAAATATTACATCCTATAAACTATTAACATAATACAGACGAAAAATGAAATGAAGTACGAAATTAAAACTGACCATCATTACATCATCACATTTTCTTTTTATGGAGATGTTTATGCACAACTCTACTTAATTTTTTTTTATGAAAACATGTTTTTGGTGATGAACAACAACTTGATTAAGAAAAATCACATAAATAAACACATATTTCCTAAGATTCTCCCCATTAGAGTTGACTATTCTACGTGGTGTGATTTAAGGTTGGGAACCTATTAGGACTTCCACATACCCAAATCACTCCAAAAATAAAAAAATGGTAAGAGAAAGTTAGTATGTGATTAAGAAGATAATTAAGAAAAATAACAAGAACTTTAACTTTACCTTGATAACTCAATGATGCACTTCCTTTTTGCAAATTTTTCTACTTTTTTTGTGATTTTCTTAATTTCTAAGTGAGTTTCTAAATCCACTTAATTACTAACTAAACCCCTTTTTTGTGTTTGATGAATTTCTTACTTACTAATTACTTTCCTCATTATAACTTTTGCTTTCTCTTTTTTGAGTGAGATTTTTCTTAGAGGGAGGAAGTAGAGAGAATGAGAGTAGTATTGAAGTTGGGAAGTTTGAGATTTTCAAGTTGTGTTAAGTTTTCTATGAAATAAAAAGAAGGGGGTATTTATAGGGAAATGAGGTGATGAATTAGGGTTTGAAGATGGTATAAAATCATATTTTTCACCCAAATTTATGATTTTTAGCATCTTATATTATCTTAATGACATCACCCCCAATGACATCACCCTAATGACATCACTAAATCTCCTCAAATCTTCCTACCTCATCAAATTTATTGGAAATACCAATATTCTTATTCTCTTTAGATTTGATTTTGATCTTTACACTAATGAGGCAAAATCCGAGTTTTAGCTCGTCCTAAATACATCCTAATACGTAAAAATGCATCGAAAAACATTAAGGAAAACCTGACTGGGCAGCTGCGCGCAGCGCAGGAACCTGCGCTAGACACTCTTGGCGCACTGGCATGCATCTGGCGTATACAGATGTTGCGCGCTGGGCGCACGATCATGCGTCTGGCGCACAACTCTAATCTTCCGAAAAAAAAATCGGATCCTTGGCTCTTACACTTTGGATTTGATTCTGATTATTATTCCTTTTAATGATTTGTATTCCTTAACTTTGAAATGCGACTTTGACGTCGTCTTAGATTAAAAATCCCAATTAATTTTCTAAAATTTGAAATGCGACTTTAACATCGTTTTAAATAGAAAATTCAAATTAATTTTCTAAAATTTAAAAATGTGACCTTATCGTCGTCTTTAAGTAGAAAATCCCAATTAATATTCTAAAATTTGAAATGCGACTTTAACGTCGTCTTAGATAGAAAATCCCAATTTATTTTCTAAAATTTGAAATTCGATTTTACCATCGTTTTAAATAGAAAATTCAAATTAATTTTCTAACATTTGAAAATGCGACCTTATCGTCGTCTTATAGTAGAAAATCCTAGTTAATTTTCTAAAATTTAAAATGCGACTTTTACGTCGTCTTAGATAGAAAATCCTAATTAATTTTCTAAAATTTGAAATGCGACTTTAACGTCGCCTTTTTTATCTTTTGTCTTATGAATTTGTCTTTTGTTAATGCGAGAGGCTCCGACAATTAATAGTCTAACTCCAGTTTTTATCACAGCTTTTCATTGTATTGATGACAAACAAGTTGTCAAGTCACCATCATTCACTTTTTATGACTCCATGTGTTATCATGTCACCTTAAATTAGAACATTGTCAAGTCATGTCACCTTAAAGTTCGGCATTGTCAAGTCATGTCAACTTGAAGTGATGCATTGTCAGGTCATGTCGCCTAAAAGGTTGACCAAAGGTTATTACCCTCTAGATAAACTATGGTAGCCAAATCATCATATGGCAAAAAAAATTTACCATTCATAATGCTAGGTTATTACCCTCTAGATAAACTATGGTAGCCAAATCTTTCAGGAATTAGCCATGCATAATGCTTATTCGCTTTATCGAAAAATGATGATCACTATATAAAATAGATTGATCAAGGTCAATATTTTGGATGATTATTAGAGAAAAAAAAAAGATTGTATCAATGTTCCTGATTCATCATTGACACTGTTTATTGATGTTCGGCTTTAGCAAAATTGCCACACCACAAATGATTGGTCATTAACCATTGTTAGAGATGCTCCTCATTACCCTATGGACAATACTCAATCCTATTATCCATGGCATGAATCATGGATTATCATTCTTCCTCCGTCTATATAAGGGCATGGTTCTTCATTTCCACATACTTCAGTAGTACCTGAATTTCCCTTTCTGACAATTGGTGATGATTACCTACAATGGCTCTTGGCTGATATTGGTTAAGACAATGGTTAAGACGACCATACCATAAAGAGGAAGAGAGTTTGAGAGAAATATCATGTTTATTTGATGTTTTTTTTTCTTCTTTTTTTTTAAAAAAATTTGGTAGGAAATAGAGGCTTTTTGTCTTTTTATGTATGAAGTGAAGTACCCCAATTGGGATGAATAAAAATATCTGTCTGTGAGAATTATCTACTGGTGAGAAATTCAATGTGAACACAATGCTAAACATGTGCATACTTTAATATTAAATGTGACATGCAAACTATAATTAATCAATCACATGACACATGAAAGAATAATAAAAAAAACAACTTTGCATGCTTCATCATGTTTATTTTTCTGCTTTTTCCATCATTTTTTTCTCTTTTTTCCTCTTTTTCCTTTTTTTTTTTTCTCTTTTTTCCTTTTTTTCTTATTTTTTTGCTCTCTTTATGAATATCTACAGAACACATGACATGTTTATTAAGAATAGCCAGATAGGATACCAAATTTCCAAACTTCTTGGTTACTTGACCAAGACAATTACACTTACTTTGATGCCTAAGCATAGTATTTTTTCAATTGATCAAGGTTAGTGAAATGGGTGAATTCATTCCCATCAAAATCCATTAGCTTTACTGCTCCAGCCGTGGTGACATGCTTGACAAGGAATGGCCCAGACCAGTTAGGCTTGAATTTTCCCCGAGGATCATGCAAAGGAGCTTTATTTTCCTTTAAAACCAGATCGCCTTCTTGAATGTCTTTATCCCAAACCTTTTTGTTTAATGCACGAGCAATTCTCCGTTGATAGAGTTGAACGTTATGCAAAGCTTGTAGTACGCACTCATCTGCAAATGCAAGCTCATCATTACGAGTTCTGTACCATTGGTCGTCTGAGATTTCACTTTCTGCTATGACCCTGAGAGATTGTATCTCCACCTCAACTAGCAAGACTGGCTCCATCCCATAAACCAAAGAATACGGGGTTGTTCCAGTTGGAGTTCTGATTGATATTCTATATCCCCAAAGGGCATATGGTAGGTTGTCATGCCATTCCCTACTCTTCTCAGTCATCTTGGCAACAATAGTCTTGATTGTCTTATTGGCTGCTTCCACTGCTCCGTTGGTTTGGGGACGATAAGGTGAGGACTGATGATGCTTGATTGCATATTTTGCGAGAGTTGTCTTCAGATGACCCTCAAACTGTGATCCATTACCCGAGATGATTTCAAAAGGTATGCCATACCGACAGATAATGTTGTTAATCACAAATTTCGAGACTTACTTTGCCCCTAGCTTTGAAAAGGATGCAGCTTCAACCCACTTCGAAAAGTAATCAATTGCTACAAGAATATACTGATGGCAGAACTATGGCAACAAAATTATTTTTGCAACGAGTAATTTGTTGCGAAATAACTATTTTTGGCATCGAAAAAATGTCGTTGCGAATACCTTTAGTAACATCATCTCCTATAACGAGCCAAAGTCGTTGCAGAAAATGCTAATTCGTTGCCGAAAATATTTTTCGCAACGACTTCTTTTGTTGCCAAAAATCAATTTTCTTGTAGTGAAACACATATTTCCTAAGATTCTCCCCATTAGAGTTGACTATTCTACGTGGGGTGATTTAAGGTTGGGAACCTATTAAGACTTCCACATACCCAAATCACTCCAAAAATTAAAAAAATGATAAGAGAAAACAAAGAGAAAGTTAGTATGTGATTAAGAAGATAATTAAGAAATGCATCGAAAAACATGAAGGAAAACCTGACTGGGCAATTGCGCGCAGCGCAGGAACCTGCGCTACACACAGCCTTGTGTGCTTGGCGCACTGGCATGCATCAGGCGCATACAGATGTTGTGCGCTGGGCTCACGATCATGCGTCTGGCACATAGCTCGAATCTTCCGAAAAACAAAAATTCGGATCCTTGGCTATTACACTTTGGATTTGATTCTGATTATTATTCCTTTTAATGATTTTTATTTCTTAACTAATGGATAAAAGGATGTGATTGGTGGTTAAAGAATATATTCTTATTCGTTATCCAATGGACAATGACTTGATCATCAAGAAAACTGATTCCTACCGGTTTTGAGAGACGATTAAAATTCTGGCGCCTAATTGCCTCTCGTTTTTCGAAAAACTAACATAAAATAATTAACGAAAACTCGTCAAATTAGTAAAGACGAGCATGATTATACTACAAATCATTTTATTAAACCAGTGGTTGTAGTTATTGACTATGACTTACGAAAAATTATATTTCTATGCCGGGATTATATAACTAAAACGCAAAAAAAAAAAAAGGAAAATCGTACGACAGAATAAAACTCGTGTTCCGAGACGAAACATGCCTTTGACGGGGCGCGCACTCCACAATACATGACGGTTTCGTTATTTTTATTTCTTTTCAAAAAATCTTTATTTGAAAACGTTATGCACAACAAGGGTTCAAAATTTGGTGTCAATAAAATGCCCCACATTGGTTGAATTTCGGATGAAATGATGACCAATGTTTGAAAAGACACAAAATTTTGACAGAAAAATTTCTTTTGAGATAACATATTCTCCATAGAAAATAGTTATCATCAGTGCTCTTTTGAAATAATTATTTGCGATTTCTGACGCCTTAAGTAGAAAATCCCAATTAATTTTCTAAAATTAAAAATGCGACTTTATCGCCGTCTTAGATAAAAATACCAATTCATTTTCTAAATTCGAAAATGCAACTTTATTGTCGTTTTAGATAGATAATTCCAATTAATTTTCTAAATTTTGAAATGCGACTTTGATGTCGTCTTTGATAGAAAATCCCAATTAATTTTCTAAAATTTGAAATGCAACTTTAACATCGTTTTAAATAGAAAATTCAAATTACTTTTCTAAAATTTGAAAATGTGACCTTATCGTTGTCTTTAAGTAGAAAATCCAAATTAATTTTCTAAAATTTGAAATGCGACTTTAACGTCGTCTTAGATAGAAAATCCCAATTAATTTTCTAAAATTTGAAATGCAACTTTACCATCGTTTTAAATAGAAAATTCAAATTAATTTTCTAACATCTATATAAGGGCATGGTTCTTCATTTCCACATACTTCAGCACTACCTAAATTTCCCTTTCTGACAATTGGTGATGATTACCTTCAACGGCTCTTGGCTGATATTGGTCAAGATAATGGTTCAGACGGGCCTACCATGAAGAGGAAAAGAGTTTGAGAGAAATATCATGTTTATTTGTTGTTTTTTATTCTTTTTTTTTTTAAAAATTTGGTTGGAAATAGAGGCTTTCTGTCTTTTTATGTATGAAATGAAGTACCCCAATTGGGATGAATAAAAATATTTGTCTGTGAGAATTATCTACTGGTGAGAAATTCAATGTGAACACAATGCTAAACATGTGCATACTTTAATATTAAATGTGACATGCAAACTATAATTAAGCAATCACATGACACATGAAAGCATAATAAAAAAAACATCTTTGCATGCTTCATCATGTTTCTTTTTCTGCTTTTTCCTTTTTTTTTCTCTTTTTTTCCTTTTTTTCTTTTTTTTTGCTCTCTTTATGAATATCTACAAACACATGGTATATTTATTAAGAATAACCAGATAGGATATAAAATTCCCAAACTGCTTGGTTACTTGACCAAGACAATTACAATTACTTTGATGCCTAAGCGTATTATTTCTTCAACTGATCAAGGTTAGTAAAATGGGTGAATTCATTCCCATCAAAATCCATTAGCTTTACTGCTCTAGCCGTGGTGACATGCTTGACTAGGAATGGCCCATACCAGTTAGGCTTGAATTTTCCTCGAGGATCATGCAACGGAGCTCTATTTTCCTTTAAAACCAGATCGCCTTCTTGAATGTCTTTATCTCAAACCTTTTTGTTTAATGCACGAGCAATTCTCCGTTGCTAGAGTTGAATGTTATGCAAAGCTTGTAGTAGGCGCTCATCTGCAAAGGCAAGCTCATCATTACGAGTTCTGTACCATTGGTCGTCTGAGATTTCACTTTCTGCTATGACCCTGAGAGATTGTATCTCCACCTCAACTGGCAAGTCTGGCTCCATCCCATAAACCAAAGAATACGGGGTTGTTCCAGTTGGAGTTCTAATTGATATTCTATATCCCCAAAGGGCATATGGTTGGTTGTCATGCCATTCCCTACTCTTCTCAGTCATCTTGGCAACAATAGTCTTGATTGTCTTATTGGCTGCTTCCACTGCTCCGTTGGTTTGGGGACGATAAGGTGAGGACTGATGATGCTTGATTGCATATTTTGCGAGAGATGTCTTCAGATGACCCTCAAACTATGATCCATTACCCGAGATGATTTCAAAAGGTATGCCATACGGACAGATAATGTTGTTAATCACAAATTTCGAGACTTACTTTGCCCCTAGCTTTGAAAAGGATGCAGCTTCAACCCACTTCGAAAAGTAATTAATTGCTACAAGAATATGCTGATGGCAGAACTATGGCAACAAAATTATTTTTGCAACGAGTAATTTGTTGCGAAATAACTATTTTTGGCATCGAAAAAATGTCGTTGCGAATACCTTTAGTAACAGCATCTCCCATACGAGCCAAAGTCGTTGCAGAAAATATTTTTCGCAACGACTTTTTTTGTTGCCAAAAATCAATTTTCTTATAGTGAAACACATATTTCCTAAGATTCTCCCCATTAGAGTTGATTATTCTACGTGGGGTGATTTATGGTTGGGAACCTATTAAGACTTCACATACCCAAATCACTCCAAAAATTAAAAAATGATAAGAGAAAACAAAGAGAAAGTTAGTATGTGATTAAGAAGATAATTAAGAAATGCATCGAAAAAATGGAAGGAAAACCTGATTGGGCAACTGCGCGCAGCGCAGGAACCTGCGCTACACACAGCCTTGTGTGCTTGGCGCACTGGCATGCATCAGGCGCATACAGATGTTGTGCGCTAAGCGCACGATCATGCGTCTGGCACATAGCTCGAATCTTCCGAAAAAAAAAAATCGGATCCTTAGCTCTTACACTTTGGATTTGATTCTGATTATTATTCCTTTTAATGATTTTTATTCCTTAACTAATGGATAAAAGAATGTGATTGGTGGTTAAAGAATATATTCTTATTCGTTATCCAATGGACAATGACTTGATCATCAAGAAAACTGATTCCTACCGGTTTTGAGAGACGATTAAAATTCTGGCGCCTAATTGCGTCTCGTTTTTCGAAAAACTAACTTAAAATAATTAACGAAAACTCGTCAAATTAGTAAAGACGAGCATGATTATACTACAAATCATTTTATTAAACCAGTGGTTGTAGTTATTGACTATGACTTACGGAAAATTATATTTCTATGCCGGAATTATATAACTAAAACGCAAAAAAAAAGGAAAATCGTACGACAGAATGAAACTCGTGTTCCGAGACGAAACATGCGTTTGACGGGGCGCGCGCTCCACAATACATGACGGTTTCGTTATTTTTATTTCTTTTCAAAAAATCTTTATTTGAAAACGTTATGCACAACAAGGGTTCAAAATTTGGTGTCTATAAAATCCCCACATTGGTTGAATTTCGGATGAAATGATGACCAATGTTTGAAAAGACACAAAATTTTGACAGAAAAATTTCTATTGAGATAACATATTCACCATAGAAAATAGTTATCATCAGTGCTCTTTTGAAATAATTATTTGCGATTTCTGACGCCTTAAGTAGAAAATCCCAATTAATTTTCTAAAATTAAAAATGCGACTTTATCGCCGTCTTAGATAAAAATCCCAATTAATTTTCTAAATTCGAAAATGCAACTTTATTGTCGTCTTAGATAGATAATTCCAATTAATTTTCTACACTTTGAAATGCCATTTTGACGTCGTCTTAGATAGAAAATCCCAATTAATTTTCTAAAATTTGAAATGCGACTTAAACATCGTTTTAAAAAGAAAATTCAAATTAATTTTCTAAAATTTGAAAATGCGACCTTATCGTCGTCTTAAAGTTGAAAATCCCAATTAATTTTCGAAAATTTGAAATGCGACTTTAACGTCGTCTTAGATAGAAAATCCCAATTAATTTTCTAAAATTTAAAATGCGACTTTAACGTCGTCTTTTTTAACTTTTGTCTTATGAATTTGTATTTTGTTAATGCGAGAGACTCCGACAATTAACAGTATGACTCCAGTTTTTATCACAGTTTTTCATTGTATTGATGACAAACAAGTTGTCAAGTCACCGTCATTCACTTTTTATGACTCCATGTGTTATCAAGTCACCTTAAAGTTCTGCATTGTCAAGTCATGTCACCTAAAAGTTCGGCATTGTCAAGTCAAGCCACCTTGAAGTGATGCATTGTCAGGTCATGTCGCCTAAAAGGTTGACCAAAGGTTATTACCCTCTAGATAAACTATGGTAGCCCAATCATCATATGGCAAAAATTTTATCTGTTTTATCAAAAAATCTTTCAGGAATTTGCCATGCATAATGCTTATTCGCTTTATCGGAAAATGCAGATCACTATATAAAATTGATTGATCAAGGTCATTATTTTGGACGATTATTAGAGAAAGAAAAAAGATTGTATCAATGTTCTTGATTCATCATTGACACTGTTTATTGATGTTCGGCTTTAGCAAAATTGCCATACCACAAATGCTTGGTCATTAACCATTGTTAGAGATGCTCCTCATTACCCTATGGACAATAGTCAATCCTATTATCCATGGCATGAATCATGGATTATCATTATTCCTCCATCTATATAAGGGCATGGTTCTTCATTTCCACATACTTCAGCACTACCTAAATTTCCCTTTCTGACAATTGGTGATGATTACCTTCAACGGCTCTTGGCTGATATTGGTCAAGATAATGGTTCAGACAGGCCTACCATGAAGAGGAAAAGAGTTTGAGAGAAATATCATGTTTATTTGTTTTTTTATTCTTTTTTTTAAAAAATTTGGTAGGAAATAGAGGCTTTCTGTCTTTTTATGTATGAAATGAAGTACCCCAATTGGGATGAACAAAATTATTTGTCCGTGAGAATTATCTACTGGTGAGAAATTCAATGTGAACACAATGCTAAACATGTGCATACTTTAATATTAAATGTGACATGCAAACTATAATTAAGCAATCACATGACACATGAAAGCATAATAAAAAAAACATCTTTGCATGCTTCATCATGTTTCTTTTTCTGCTTTTTCCTTTTTTTTTTTTTTCTCTTTTTTCCTTTTTTTCTTTTTTTTTGCTCTCTTTATGAATATCTACAAACACATGACATGTTTATTAAGAATAACCATATAGGATACAAAATTCCCAAACTGCTTGGTTACTTGACCAAGACAATTACAATTACTTTGATGCCTAAGCGTAGTATTTCTTCAACTGATCAAGGTTAGTAAAATGGGTGAATTCATTCCCATCAAAATCCATTAGCTTTACTGCTCCAGCCGTGGTGACATGCTTGACTAGGAATGGCCCATACCAGTTAGGCTTGAATTTTCCTCGAGGATCATGCAACGGAGCTCTATTTTCCTTTAAAACCAGATCGCCTTCTTGAATGTCTTTATCTCAAACCTTTTTGTTTATTGCACGAGCAATTCTCCGTTGATAAAGTTGAATGTTATGCAAAGCTTGTAGTCGGCGCTCATCTGCAAATGCAAGCCCATCATTATGAGTTCTGTACCATTGGTCGTCTGAGATTTCTCTTTCTGCTATGACCCTGAGAGATTGTATCTCCACCTCAACTGGCAAGACTGGCTCCATCCCATAAACCAAAGAATACGGGGTCGTTCCAGTTGGAGTTCTGATTGATATTCTATATCCCCAAAGGGCATATGGTAGGTTGTCATGCCATTCCCTACTCTTCTCAGTCATCTTGGCAACAATAGTCTTTATTGTCTTATTGGCTGCTTCCACTGCTCCGTTGGTTTGGGGACGATAAGGTGAGGACTGATGATGCTTGATTGCATATTTTGCGAGAGTTGTCTTCAGATGACCCTCAAATTGTGATCCATTACCCGAGATGATTTCAAAAGGTATGCCATACCGACAGATAATGTTGTTAATCACAAATTTCGAGACTTACTTTGCCCCTAGCTTTGAAAAGGATGCAGCTTCAACCCACTTCGAAAAGTAATCAATTGCTACAAGAATATACTGATGCCCATTTGAAGCCTTTGGATGAATTTGTCCAATTATGTCTATACCCCAACTCGAAAATGGCCAAGGATAGGTCATATTAAGTAGTGACACAGGTGGCATCTGATTGAGATTAGCAAATATCTTACATTGCTTGGAAGCAAGGAAAAAGCTGATGCAATCACCTTATAGAGTACTCCAATAGAAACCTGCTCGCAAAATTTTACGAGCCAACATTCTTCCGTTCATATGGGGTCCACATTCACCCCCATGAACTTCTTTCATGATGGCTTGCTTTTGACTGTCATTCTCACAGAGTTGTAGAGTACCATCAAACCCTTTGTGATATAGTATGCCTTTTAATATGAGAAAATGAGCAGCTAACCTTCTGAGGCTATACGGTCCTTCTTGCCACTTCCCTCTAAATATTGCATAGTTTCCAGAAAATTCTTGATATCCTTATACCAGACATCATCATCATCTTGTTAAGCCAGCGTGGAGACAATTTGTGCTACCGTCACTGTTGGCCCTTTCCTTTCTTCAATTAAAACTGACTGGATTTTTGTACCATTTTCCCATGTCAAATTAACGGCGAGATTGGCTAAAGCATCATTGAAACTATTTTGTTCCCGAGGAAGATGTTTGAAACTGATATCATCAAAATAAGTGATCAACTCTTGAAGGTACTCTGTGTAGAGCTGAAGTCTCTCATCTCTAACTCTCCAAATTCCTATTGTTTGAGATATGATGAGATTAGAATCTCCATACACAATGAGATGTCTTGCCCCTGCTACCAAAGTGGCTTTTACTCCATATATATAAGCTTCATACTCAGCTGTATTGTTTGTTGTTGGGAAATCCAGCTTGACAGGAAATGGAATATGGACACCTTCAGGATCTACTAACAAAACCCCTGCTCCATTACCTCTCATATTAGAAGCTCCATCAAAATACATGCACCGTTGTGGATTGTCAATGAATAATAAGTACTCATTAGGGAATGCATCATCATATTCATCTCCTGACACTGGTTCTTCTGCTAAAGCTTTAGATATGGCTATTCCTTTATCAGATTTCTGGCTGACACATTGAATATCAAACTCAGAAAGCATAGCATGCCATATTGCCAATCTTTCACTAAGAATGGGTTTTTCAAACAGATACTTGATGGGATCCAGTCTCGAGATCAGGTAAGTGGTATGAGCTTGAAGGTGATGCCTCAACTTTTTCGTGGCATAGACCAAAGAGATACATGTTTTTTCCAGTGGGGTATATCTTGTCTCATACTCCAAGAATTTCTTACTGAGATAGTATATAGAAACTTCTTTCTTTGTTCCCTCTTGATATTTGGCTAAGAGAGCTCCCATAGCCGTTTCAGTGATAGTGAGGTACAAAATAAGGGGTTCTCCTAGTCTAGGTGGCATTAGAGCAGGTGGATTTAAAAGGTAATCTTTCATGGAATCTAAAGCTTCTTGACATTCCCCATTCCACTTATGAGATGCCCCTTTTTTTAGCAGCTTAAATATAGGTTCACAATCTCATAGTGAGTTGTGAGATGAACCTGTTGATATATTGAATCCTGCCGAGAAATCCTCTTATTTCTTTTTCTGTTTTTGGAGGAGGTAGCTCTTGAATAGTTTTTACCTTTTCCGAGTCCACTTTAATGTCGTCTTGACTGACAATGAATCCCAGCAATTTCCCTGAAGAGACACCAAACACACACTTTTGAGGATTTAGCCTTAGATTGTACTTCCTGATTCTTTCAAAGAAGGACCTTAGTGCAGGAATATGCCCCTCACGATCTTCACTTTTCACAATCATGTCATATACATAGACCTCTACAATGTCGTGGATGAGGTCATGAAGGATAGTGGTTGCAACCCTTTGATATGTGGCTCCGGCATTCTTGAGACCAAAAGGCATAACTCGGTAGCAGAAAGTGCCCTACAGAGTGATGAAAGAAGTTTTTATCATGTCCTCTTGGGCCATTAGTATTTGATTATACCCTGAAAATCCATCCATGTAGGAAAACATTGCATGACCGGCCGTACTACTCACGAGGACATCAATATGGGGTAGAGGAAAACAATCATTTGGTGATGCAGCATTTAAATCACGAAAATCAATGCACACCCGAACTCTTCCATCTTTTTTAGGTACGACCACTATATTGGCAAGCCAGCTCGGATGCTTTACATCTTGGAAGAATTTTGCATCAAGCTGTTTCTGGATTTCTTCTTTCACTTTCAGACTAACCTCTGCCTTCATTCGGCGGAGCTTTTGCTGCTTAGGCTTGTTTTCAGGATGTAACGGAATGCGATGTTCCGCGATTTCTCTATTAACACCAGGCATATCAGCGTAAGACCATGCAAATACATCTACATACTCTTTTAATAATGCAATAAACACAGACTGTTCAGTTGGGGAGAGGGATGAACCAATTTTGACTTATTTTACAACATTTTATGTACCAATATTAATTACAATGGACTCCTCCATGGGTTTTATGTATGTTTCTGTTGCGTCAAGTGATTCATCATTATTAAATTCACTGTCAGAAATAACATCTTGCATGCAAATGTACTTAGATAAAGGTTCACATTCAATTTCCTCAGTATCAGAATCTTCTGATTGGGTATGTAAGGTAGATTGGCTAGAAGATGAGCTATCGGTATGATATCTATCTGAAAGGGGTGAAAGAGTACTCTCATGAGATGGTTGTGGAGGATGGTTTCCTAAAAACATTTTAAATTCTATAGGCCCGTCTTTTGCCTGACACTCAATACTCCACTTATGTTCAATGCTTCCACCAGAAAGTTTTTATCAAAGACACTGGGTCAAAATCCCCTTCCTTAAAGAACTCAAAAGTGAAAAGTTTCTTAAGGACTCCATGTTCCAGATTATCCACCCAGTCATTTTCCTTTTTCATTCCTTGCTCTTCGACAAACCAACTTTTGATTAAGTCCAAATTCCTAGCTTCATTGAAGAATATCTCCAATCCCAGTAAAATCATCTGTTCCTTCCTACTAAGCCAAGGTTCTGGAAATTCATAGTATAGCTCAGTATCTCCTTGCAGGATAAACTGACCATTGAGAGTAAAAGAAGGTTCTTTGATGTTGTAAGAAGTGTTGCCTGGATCATATCTTAATCCATGTCGATTTTGCTTGTCTACTATGGAGATTGGTTACTTTATCCCCCTACCATCATGCCCTAATCCGGTTCCTTGAGTATAACCCATCTTCATCATGATTTAAAGTCCTTTGGACAGAGGTTGCATGGCAAATCCTACAGGCTCTTTGACTGCATTTGTGGATATGGCTGAGGTGTTTGTTTTCTGATGGTAATTGGTCATCCTTAGAGAATGGACAAATTTTTTCTTTTTGGACCTAAAGGTAGAGAAAAAGAATTAAAAGAAAAGAGAAGAAAGCTACATATTGCAGAATGCATCACTAGATAAGGAAAATTTTCTAAAACGATTTTGCAATATTTTGACCGGAATGGTCCACCTTTACAATTTTGTTTTTATTTTTATTATTTTGACTCTCTTGAATGATTTTACTGTCATTGGGGTTAATAACAATTTTTTTTTATTCTTCCATTCTTTGCTTTAGTATTGAACAAAGACGGAAAATATAGAAATTAGGGCATGTATCGCCATTGATGTCTCAATTCAGCATTCTGAAATTGTTCCTGTGATGACTGGCGTCTTGAGTTCTGATCACATTGCCTGAAATACAATGGTCAATACATTTGAGTCGAACCCGAAGGCTGCCTACATATCTCCATTACTCCAGGTGCATTTTATGGGGAATCAGACTCATCGTAGTTCGTTATTTTAGAAAGAACTAAAGTTTTTTATTTAATCACTAGTGGAAAAAAGCCTATATGATGCGGTCAAAATCGGGCTTACTGCTTCGGTTTTGGTCCGCACCAGGTAGGCTCGCAACAGATCCCAATTATTTACTGATCCGGTCCAAAACCGGTTCAGTAAATAATTTACTGATCCGGTTTTTAAGGAAAACCGGATCAGTTATTCATATTAACTGATCCGGTTTTCCTTAAAAACCGGATCAGTAAATCCCCCAAAAACCAATTTTTTTTTTTTTTTTTTTTTGCATTTTTTCATTATTAATCGATACAAAATCAATAGTATATTAATACTCATTTTATTAAGCATATTATGCTTAATTGAAGCATAAGCATAAATAATTAGATACATAAAAATATTAACTACAATTTTACTTCCAATGCAGTTCTAAAACTCTCTTCACTTCTTGATAATTCTGCACAACTATGCCATACACTATTCTTTACTTGCCCAGCAATTTGCTTAGCTATTTCTCGAGAAGACAGAGTACCTTGAATTGCAGATTATGTTGGTACACGAGCTATTCGTCCTCCTTTCTTGTACATGCTTTCCATTATGGTGCTTAAACACAAATTTCTTTCGTATCCGGTCACCAGATGAGGAACTAGATGGCGAAAATGATCTTCCAGAAAGAAAGGACTTCCCAGTTCCACAAACCAAATTCTGGGGTTCAACCACACTTGCTACTTGTAAACATTGAACTACATCCTGACTAACATCCATGTTAAATTCATTGACATCTGAATGCGGAAACACCTTCTCCTTTTTAGCAACTAAAGCAATGTTCTGAAGATAGTTCTCAGAAAGTACTCTGTCTTCGATGAGTAGCACGCGGCGTTGATGGCTTATCAATACCCATTAACTTTGCAAGAACACTCGACATATGTCTTTCTGTTGCCATTTCCCCCAATCTATTCAGCTCCCAGCATATAGCCTCAAAGCGCTGAATGCATATCAAAGATCGAACCAATTAACACAAAAATTCAAGAAATGCGACAAAAATCAGATTCATGTACCCTTAAAAAAGTATGAATGCCAACATGCCCGAGACAACATACACTAATAACAACTCATCCTTCAATTATTTTATCTGAAAGCTAGCAAAGACAAATCTAATGTTGTACTAAAAAAATGGTTGAATCTTCATACTCAGCCACATACATTTATCAACAATATGACCCACTAAGTGGAATTTGCTACATAATTTATTAAAAAGCAAAGAAACCAAAGTTACATTTATTCTTCCCCATCAAACAACAAATTTAATCAATTTAAACACTTCATTCTCAAACAACAATCTCAAACCAGCAAGTAGCCATAAAATAACATGCAACCTACCAGGTAAACAAAATGAGAATACTGTGCAAAGAGCAATGGTAATATTTGTGAATGTTCTTTTCCTTTCTCAATGGCAATAGCTTGTTCATATAATGAGAAAGCATCCTCCATATTTCCCTGAAATATAGAAGGAAGTTATATTAAAGAGCACGTGGTCCCAGTTGCAATCTAAGTGACAGAGGAAGAGATTCATACCAGCCTGCCTTCCATGTTAGCATGGTCAATAATAGCCTCCAAAAGCCCAGGAGAGATCTCACTGTGCACAAGTTGATACACTAGTGGAAAAATAAGGAAGGGCTGCGGTCAAAACAGCTCTAAGGACTGCGTTTTTGGCCAGCAGCCCTTTCCGTAGCAGCCCTTCACTAGAAAAGAAGGGCTGCGGTTTTTAACCGCAACCCTTCATTATACGAAGGGCTGCGGTTTTAGGCAAAAAACGCAGCCCTTGCATAAGTGAAGGGCTGCAGTTTAGGCCTAAAACTGCAGCCCTTCGTATTCAGTATTTTTTTTTTTAAAAAAAAAAGCCGCTAGCCCAAAGACCCCCTTGCCCCTGCACGCCCACCCCCCGCACTCCCCCACCCCTTCCCCCACCCCCCACCCCCCACCCCCCCGCCCCCGCCCTCCCACCCCCGCCCCCCGCACCCCAACCCGAGCCCACCCCATTCACTCCCCGCACCCCACCCCATCCCCAACCCCCGCTAGCCCCCGCACCCCCACCCCAACCCACCCTATGCCATCCCCAACCCCCCCTGCTGCCAGCCCCTCCACCCACTGTTGCCGCCACCCCAAAGACCCCACCAGCCCCCAGCCCGGTCCAAAGCCCCACCATGGCAGCCCACCCCCCACCCAACACCTCCCTTCGACACAAAAAAAATGGATCGAATTGCAATATATGACAAGTTTTTCAACGTAATAATTAACTTTAAATATATATATTTAATAATGTAAAAAGTGTACATAGAATTGATACCAACTAGTAGATCTAGCTAATTATATCACGAATTCCACCAAAATGTATCATAAGCAATCATCACAAAGGTAGGACGCCAACTTATCCCAAACTTCATGTAATTAGTCTATGGTGAAGGCCCTCAAACTTGGTGTGTTATTCATATAAACCGTGTAAAACAACCAAGGAATAAACACATAATATAAGAATTCAATCATTTACCGTAGTTAGTAGTTCTAAAAATGACATATATATTCCCGAAATTCAATCAAAAACAATTGCAAGCCTAAAACTCACCACACTAGTTATATTATACCTTATATTATCATGTTCAAAAAGAAAATGGAGTTAAATGACTCGAGAAATAGGAATTGGACGCGAAAAGGCAAAAATAGGCCTAAAATCACATTGACGTTCCCGAAATTCAACCAAGAACAAATGGAAGCCTAAAAATCTACACAATAGTTACATCATACCTCATATTATCATGTTCAAAAAGAATTTGGGGTTAAATGACTCGATAAGTACGAATTGGACGCGAAAAGGTAAAAATAGGCCAAAAATGATCTTTTCGTTCCCAAAATTCAACCAACAACAATTGCAAGCCTAACCATCTACAAAATAGTTACATTATACCTCATATTATCATGTTCAAAATGAATTTGGGGTAAAATGACTCGATAAGTACGAATTGGACGCGAAAAGGCAAAAATAGGCCTAAAATGACCTTTTCGTTCCCAAAATTCAACCAACAACAATTGCAAGCCTAAAAATCTACACAATAGTTACATTATACCTCATATTATCATGTTCAAAAGTAATTTGGGGTTAAATTAATCGATAAGTACGAATTGGACGCGAAAAGGCAAAAATAGGCCTAAAATGACCTTTTCGTTCCCAAAACTCAACCAACAACAATTGCAAGCCTAAAAATCTACACAACAGTTACATTATACCTCATATTATCATGTTCAAAATGAATTTGGGGTTAAATGACTCGATAAGTACGATTTGGACGCGAAAAGGTAAAAATAGGCCTAAAATGACCTTTCTGTTCCCAAAATTCAATAAACGGCAAATGCAAGCCTAAAAATGTTCACACTAGTTATATTATACCGCATATTATCATGTTGAAAAAGATTTTGGAGTGAAGTTACTCAAAATCTAAGAATTGGAAGCGAAAAGGCAAAAATAGGCCTAAAATGACCTTTTCGTTCCCAAAAATATGCATGTGCTACTTTGGTTTCTAAACCAATAAATACCTATTACCAATCGATCTAATCTAAACTAATATACTAATAAGTTACATACCTTTTGAAGATCATCGACGTTAGTGCAATGGTTGACGATATCGAACATGTACCTCAGCACTTAATAGCCACATGCAAGTCCATCATCTTGTTGCGGACACTAAATGTTCACCAAATGATGCATCCAATGACATTCATGTTAGATGTGTATTATGTGGCGAAAAGTGTTTCCATATAAGGACAAACAAATTAGTCATGTTACCTCGACTGATATCCAAGCAGGAGCTTTTGGTGCTCGAAGTCCTGTTGCACTAATATGCTTCATCACACTACATTAATACATTATTATAAGATTAGATGTACTAACTGTTTATATATATAAAGATGATGAATAATGTGTAATATTAATAAGTGCGCATATATTGAGTTTCGATTAGGCTACCTATTTAACAATGATTTGATTAGTAAGGACTGTGGTGGTTGTCGACGCAAAGAATCAAAGTGGTAGACTTCGTTACGTGACAAACATATCGCAAGCAGTGTCCAATGAGCCCTACAACAAGAAAATATAGTTATTTTTAATCATAGAACAATTAATAGGTGAATTTAATTATCGAATAATAAAAGTAAAGCGAGTTTAACAAGCATACTGTTCAATATAAGGAACAAGGATGATCTGATGATATCCAAAATGAGATGATGCTTTGAAACTCATATCGAGATACTCTTTTACTTCGGCTTTGTTTTTTAAGCAATTGTCATCTCGTATTATGTTTGGACATAACCAACCAAACATTAACTCATAACTTGATGTTGCAATCAATTCATTGTATAATAACCTGAGAAATCATATTGATTAAAAGTAAACTTACTTATTATGGAAGTTGAATTGAAAACTACTTAAGGCATATGTATATGTATATTTAATTTATATACTTATGTATTACCTCATGAAAGTTTGTATCATGGAAACATTCAACAGTACCCCACATAAGAATTCTTTAATATCGAGCTTAGAAATGAATGTCGATGACTCCTCAAAGTAGTGGAATTGTTGCGCCCCCAAAGGAACCTCTATTGTACTATCATCGGGTAAATCGCTAGCGCACTCATGTAACCAATAGCATGGAATACTAAGGCCTCGCACTACCTCTGGCTCGATAACAAGTGGATTCTTTGTCATAGAAACATTTCCCTTCAACACATTTCGTTCACCTTCATCATGTAAACTTGCCTTCTTATCAGGTGAACAGGCTTGCTTTGCCTTGCTGTCATGTGAGCCGGCCTTTCCCCAAACCTAGTAATTAGTTAAAAGTAAAGATATTACTGACTATCATAGGAACTATAAAAGAAAACACGCATATATATATATAATATATATATATATATATATATGTATGTTAATCATTGTACCTCACCTGAAAACCGCACCAATGCACACGGCCATAGAACATAACTGCCAAGGGCATCATTCAGTAACTGTAGACCAACTTCTGGACAGCGGAAGAGGTAATTCTTCGAAACCAGACACAATTTCATTGAGGGTGACCACATAGTGATTATCATCCACTAACTTGTAACACCCCAGAATTTCAAAGCGGAAAAGAAAGAAATAATAATAGTATTAATAGGACGTTGGCGGAAACATCGTCTTCTGGGAATGCCACTACTAATACAAAGGTATTTAAATAACTATGTGAAGAGACCAACTTAAATAAATAATATAAATAAATAACTAATTCAGAGTATTCCAAATGAAAAAAAAATCTAACTAGAAGTCTAGGCCTAAAAACAACTATCATTTCAATGCCCACAACTCAACCCGAACCCAAAACCAAAGAAGATTCCCATCAACATAACCTGCAAAATATATAACAACAATCCACAATCAGTGGGGAGTAACTAGCAGTTCTCCCAGAACAAAAGAAATCAAAGCATGATTCAGACATAGATTAATAAGAAAGGAAATAATAAAGTCAAGTCAACTACGATATGCATCCACTTCCATATAACTCACAAATAACGCAAGTGAATAATAAATAGCAAGTGAGTTGGATAAAAATAAATAAATCATCTCAAAAGTACTTTTATAAAAATAGAAGTATAGGTAAAACAAGTTATTGAGTCAGAAACCGAACGCCAGTGAATCGCAATTCACTTCCTAAGGTTTGTCAGATCGCAATCTCCAGGTCAGTCTATGGGCTTACGTTCCCCACTGCCTGTGTCTAAGAATGACCAAACTCCCGATGCGGGGGTAGAACACGCGAGAACTCCCCGACCTCTCGGACGACAACAATTAACCCGGGTGTACCCCTAGTTCGCAAACCAGGTGGTTGGCATGTTCTTCACCGGGGACTACATCTATCCCACCGGATATTCTTATCTCAAAAATAAAATCATAAATATCATCAAAGTATCATTCATCTCAAAAACATTCGTCAAAAGAGAAGAAGGGATGCCACCCGACCTTATACCCATGATTCATCAAAAATAATTCTTCAAAATTTCTCAAAATAGTAATTTACAAACTTACAACAAATGTCTCAAATAAATACTTTGAACATCACTAAGCATCAACAAATATAATAAAATAGTTTTTACAGCACTAACAATATCAATCAGAAATGATCACCAACTCCAAGTAAAACATACGTACAAGCACATACGAAAATCACGCAACACAAAACTCATTAAATCAGCAAAACATACGCAATTAATCATTTTACAAGGACTAAAAGTAAATATAATGATACAAAATTATAACCACAGTAACTTAAAAATCATCAGTTCTCAAGAATATAAAAGGTCTCAATTTATTTCTGATTTTTATTCCCTTAAATAATCAAAAAGAATATCCTCAAACTCATAACAAAAACACAATAAAAATTATTAAACTAATAAGCACGATCAGTAAAATAATACAAAAATTATCATACGACCATTATGGATCTACTGACATGGTACAAATTTTATTTCTAATTTTCGGACTCTAAAAGTATTTTTAAACGTTAATTTACAGAATACTCAATAAAGCCAATATAATAATTAAAAATACAAATAAACGCCCAAAAATTACCAAAAATTTACATAACATGTATAAACTCACGGAAATACATAATATACAAAGAAATTAATTTTTCGGCTTCCAGAAATAATTTTCATGATTTATATACTGACAGAAATGATAATGCGAAAATATATATATCAATTAAATAAACAGGTAAACAGTAGGAAAAAATTATTCTAAGGCATGGAATACATACTACACATATAACATAATCCATGAAAAATAATTGCAGTAATTTTAACATTCGTTTAATAATTATTATGCAAATAAGCCAAAAACGCACAAAATACCAATTAAATCAAATAAATACTAAAAATTCAGACGAAAATTATTTTTCTTTATACAATATTCACACAGAATGCATCAAGTATATTCATGTCAAATTTCGTCAATAATTTCATTCAAAAAGTATTTTAAATAATTCCTAGCGTAATAATCTAATACCGAATAATACTCTAATCACTATGGTTCTAAGATAACTACTAGTTACCTGGAACGTCCGGAGGAGAGCTGAGTCTAAAGAGATAGTTAAGAGTTACGCATACAATCCAATTCCTCTTCTAACCCCAAAGCACAACGAACGAGAATTGTAGCAACAAGTCACTAGGCATTTCCTTCTTGAACGTTGAAAAACTCTTGTTTCGCACTGCTCTGTTCCGACCATGATTTCCGGTGATCAAAAGCTCGGATTCTAAATCGCTCCGGTCAAAGTTAAGAACAAGATGTTGTAAACGTTCTGTCCAAATTTGAAGATGATACAACGGTTAGATCTCCGGATACGGTTATTTTCGTGAAGGTGTGACAGGAAAAACCGGGTTGAACCTTTCTATTCTTTTCCTCTTCCTTCTCTCTCTTTCTTTTCTTGAAAACGGTGAGGGTTAAATGAGAATGATGCTGAACTTCTTTTAATAAAAAATCAGAATTTTATGGCAAGGAGAAAATGAAGGGTTTAGGAGAAATGATTAGGGGGGTTATGGGGGTTACAAACTACCAAGAGTCATCAATTAAAAGAAATGAAATAAAAGAAGAGAAACTTCTTCTTCTCCCTCCCCATAGCCGGCTGTCCAAGCCCAAGTACACCAAGATGATTTCGGCCCAAGTCATCAAAGGTCCACGCATCAAAAGTCCGACACGCGACATATCGATAAATTCCTAAATCACGCCTAAACTTTGAAAATACTTAATAATGAAAATAATTCTAATAAATTATATTATAAATATAAATATAATGCACACATTAGCACGCCACACGTGATGCAACATTTCATCACCCAAGTCGGTCCAACAACGTTACAAAAACGCTATGCGACAACACCGCATCCTAAACGCCTAAATAAATAACGAAACTAATATAACCTTTAAAATGAATAACTAACAACTTAAAATAAATATATATAAATATATCACAACATATAAATATATACACATTTTAACAACACGTTCCAAAATAATCTAAATAATAAATTATTTATTTTTACGAAAAATATCATTTTAATGTAGACAAACACCAAAAATAAAGGGTGAAAATTACGGGGTGTTACAATTGGTTATGCAATTGTACTCGGTCACTAGGGGGTTGTGCTTGGCCATAAGCTACCAGAATGAAACTATCATAACCATCTCCTCGAGCTAATAGTTCACATGGTGTATCCTCCTTTAAAAAAAACTCCGTTTATAGTTAGTCTATGAAACAACATTATTATAGTAAGAATTTGATGCATTTAAGAACAATAGTTGTTTAACAAAGCAAAGAAATTAAGTGATTACCTTCAACTCGGGTACTACAGGTGGATCAGGTAAAGGTATCATCAGATCAATAGATGTTCGTGGATCACTGGTCGGCTGGCTAGGTGTAATATCACTACCCTTCTTGAATGCAGCAAAAGTCGGTAAACCCATTTGCTCCAAAATGGCGTTGAAGTTATGTGTCATCTCCTCCTTGAGCTCCTCCCGAATTGCAGCTTTCATAGCCTCCACATCTACTGACGCTGCCGAATTCACACAACTTGCACTTGATTTTGTCGCTGTAGTGTATTGATCACCATATACCTTTCTCAAACCGAGGCGGACACCTCCTAAGCCCCTCACGCGTCCACTGTGGTCCTTTCCTAAAGTTTCGTGCAATGCATCAATGTGTCCTTCAAGGGTGAACTCACCAGTTGCCTCTTTTTCCTTCAAGCCAATCTACATAAGGATCAGAGAGAAATGCTTGTGAACGCAAAAGTTATATTATATATACCTTATATAACCATTTTTTTTGTACTTACAATGGCGTTGGCTATCTGTTGTGTTCCGGGATCAGGCAAGACTCTTTTTCCCTTTGCATCAACCCCATGCATCGAACACCACCAATCGAGGACTCTATCTGGTTGCCGAGGCTGTGCAACTGTCGTCGTAGAGCTAGTCCCCGTTGCCGTTGTCGACCCTATTGTGGGGTAATGGCTGAACATCCACTTCTCTCTCGCCTCATTGTACGAATGAGCACCAAAATGATGATAATACTTCCTAGCTTTTGCACTCGCGCTACTTTTCTCACGACTTGCCTAAAACACACAATTATAAACAAAGGTTAGGTACGGTGTTATACAATAATACTGGATCTAAGTGTAGTAAATCTTAATAAAATATTCTTACAATAGCTTGTGGGGTTGTTTTTTTGGCAACAAATGATTCCCACTCTTCAGGTTTGATAGCTTTCCATATCTGAAATGGTAATTTGGAGGGTGCATATGATGTTTCCGGTGAAGCCTCAGGACCGGATGGTGTTTCTCCGTCGTAGATGTTCTTCTTCTTTGTACCTACTACTTTCCTCCGCTTAGTGATCCACCCAGAAATTAACTTAGCCTTGAAATCTCTGAATCTCTGGGCAACCGCGGATAGAAATACATTCTTCTTGGCTTCATCATCTTCGATATTGAATTGATTCTACAAAAAACGCAGTTCACAAATTAGTTTTCGCAAATGTTGTAATTTATATGCTATCAGTAATATTACACATATATTTAACTAAATAATTATGATTTTTCTATGATATACCCCTGTGTTTTTCAAAATTCTACGATGTACCCCTTATGTTTTTTTGTTCTATGTAGTACCCTTCAACTCTTTAAATTTTCTCTGTGGTACCCCTCCGTTAAGGTCAACGTTAAGTTGACCGTTAGTTTTTTATTTCCCAACATTTGGAGGGAAAATTTCCTATGAAAACTCGATTTATAGGTTCATTGTTGCTTCTTTAAATCTGAAATATTCAATATTTCATGAGAAAATGAAAAGGATCTGGAACTATAAGTTTGTAGTTAGAGGACACAAGTTCTTGAGGTTTCAAATAATGACGGATTTGGCGGGCTATTTCATATTCACATTAACGTCCGTGATAAATAAGAAATAACAGGGGTACCATAGAGAAAACTTAAAAAGTTGAAGGGTGCTATGTAGAACAAAAAAACATAAGGGGTATAACGTAGAATTTCAAAAAACACAGGGGTATCCCATAGAAAAACCCCGGCCTTCTTAAGAAACTAAACGTTATTGTACGTGAAGCTTACCATAGTATCTTTCCATAGACACCGCTTCAACCCCTCGGGCACCTCTTTCCATGAGTGCAGAATGGAGAGTTTATGCATGCAAATGCCAACTTGCATGCCATACTTTTGACGCCATTTTCCACAAGGTTGACCCATATTATCGTACTCCAAAGTCATATTTGTTTGTTTCCCTAGTGACTTTGTAGGTCCCCTTCCTTTTCTCTTTTTCGTCGCCAATGACTTCCTAGGCATTTGTGCTTTTATTTCTTCACGGCGAGGTCGAGCCAATTTACCCTGTTCCTTTCTCGTATCGAAAGACTCATCCTCAGTAGTGTGTTCAGCACTCGTGCTGTTATCCGTATGCACCTCCGCCATCTCCCTGAAATTGTACAAATATACGCATTAATATACATAAAGCTCAAGATAAAAAAAAAATTCACATTGCCACTAGGGGGGGAGTGCAACAAGGGGGGAAGGTCTATGTGCGGGGGAGGGGATCGTGCGGTGGGAGGGTGCAGGCGGGGGAAGGGCGGGGGCGGCGGTGGAGGAGAGAGGTGCAGGCGGGGAGGGGCAGCGGTGGGGGGGAGGGAGGGGCGGCGGTGGGGGGTGGCAGCGGTGGGAGGTGCAGGCGGGGAAGGGGAGGGGGCGGCGGTGGGGGAGGGGGGTCTCTATGCGGGGAGGGGGTGTTTGTGCGGGGAGGGGGAGGGGGTGGGCGGGGGTGTGAGGAGGGGAGGGGGCAGCGGTGGGGGGGAGGGGAGGGGCGGCAGTGGGGGAGGGGTGTGCGGGGGAAGGGAGGGGCGGCGGTGGGGGAGGGGGGTCTCGTGCGGGGAGGGGGTGTTTGTGCGGGGAGAGGAGGGGCCGGGCAAGGTGTGGGGAGGGGGGTCTGTGCGGGGGAGGATCGCGGCGGTAGGTGGAGGGTGCAGGCGGGGAGGGGAGGGGGTTGTGCATGTTGGGGGGCTCGTGCGGGGGCTTGGGAGGGCGGCGGTGGGCGGGTGATCACCCACTTTTCTTTAACCCTTGCACACAGATCCCCCCCCCCCCCACGCCCGCCCCTCCCCTCCCTCCCCGCACAAACACCTCCCTCCTGCACGTGAGCCCTCCCCTCCCCCACTTTTCTTTAAGCCTTTTTGTTTCCCAATTTCATTAACATGAAAATTTATGCACAAAAACCTAATATGTAGTTTCATTCTACCTCATATTGGCATATGCAACAAAAGTTTGGAGTTAGATCAACAAAAATAAAAATAAAAATGAGGCGAATCGGCAAAAATAGACCTAAAATGACCTTTTCGTTCCCGAAATGCAGCCAACAACAAATGCAAGCCTAAAACTCTACACAATAGTTACATTATACCTCATATAATCATGTTCAAAAAGAATTTGGGGTTAAATGACTCGATAAGTACGAAAGGGACGCGAAAAGGCAAAAATAGGCCTAAAATGACCTTTTCGTTCACGAAATGCAACCAACAACAAATGCAAGCCTAAAACCCTACACAATAGTTACATCATACCTCATATAATCATGTTCAAAAAGAATTTGGGGTTAAATGACTCGATAAGTACGAATCGGATGCGAATCGGCCAAAATAGACCTAAAATGACTTTTTCGTTCCCGAAATGCAACCAACAACATATGCTAGCCTAAAAATCTACAAAATAGTTACATTATATCTCATATAATCATGTTCAAAAATAATTTGGGGTCAAATGACTCGATAAGTACGAATCGGATGCAAATCGGCCAAACTAGGCCTAAATTGACCTTTTCGTTCCCGAAATTCAACCAACAACAAATGCAAGCCTATAAATCTACACAATAGTTACATTATACCTCATATAATCATGTTCAAAAAGAATTTGGGGTTACATGACTCGATAAGTACGAATCGGACGCGAATCGGCCAAAATAGGCCTAAAATGACCTTTTCGTTCCCGAAATTCAACCAACAATAGATGCAAGCCTAAAAATCTACACAATAGTTACATTATACCTCATACAATCATGTTCAAAAAGAATTTGGGGTTAAATGACTCGATAGGTACGAATTGGACACGAAAGGCGAAAATAGGCCTAAAATGACCCGAGAATCAGGTTACATGGCAATGGAATGCCCATCAGCTGGTAGCGGCGGAGTTAAGACTGTTATAAATGTGGAGAGCACCATATGGGCATTCGAGTGCCATGTGACCTGACTGTCCACATTTGCAACAGCCCCACCACCACCGCCATTACTGCCCCGCCACTGCATTCCCTCATTGCCATGTAGGCGTAAAATGACCTTTTCGTTCCCGAAATTCAACCAACAACAGATGGAAGCCTAAAATTCTACACAATAGTTACATTATACCTTATATAATCATGCTCAAAAATAATTTGGGGTTAAATGACTCGATAGGTACGAATTGGACACGAAAGGCGAAAATAGGCCTAAAATGACCCGAGAATCAGGTCACATGGCAATGGAATGCCCATCGGTAGTAGCGGCGGAGTTGGGAACCGTGATAAATGTGGAGAGCACCACATGGGCATTCGATTGCCATGTGACCCGACTCTCCACATTTGCAACAACCCCACCACCACCGCCACTCTTTTGCCCCCCCACTGCACTCCATCATTGTCATGTAGGCGTAAAATGACCTTTTCGTTCCCGAAATTCAACCAACAACTGATGGAAGCCTAAAAATTTACACAATAGTTACATTATACCTCAGCCCTCCCCCACCCCCTCCCTAGCCCTCCCCCGCCACCCGCCCATCCCCACCCTCCCCCCCCCTTGCCCCTCCCCACCCATTGCCAGCCCTCCCCCACCCCCTGTCCAGCCTCCCCAACCATCCCCACCCCCACCCAGCCCTCCCCCACCCCCGCCCAGCCCCCCACCCCCTCCTCACCTCCCCCAGCCCTCCCCCACCACCTATCAATCACTTTTCGACTAATAGAAGCACATTTTACTACAAAATAGAAGTTGATTTCAAAATCCAATGAAATTAAACAAAAATTAGAGAAATGTAATAGAGGAGTGAGAGTAAGAGGGGAATTACCGAAAGAGAGTGAGAGAAGGGATGCTCCACAAACAATGTAGTAGTGGAGGAGAGAAGAGAAGAAGGAGCGCAAGGTGGTGCGCAAGGTGGTGCGGGCACGTGGTGGTGGAGCACCGGTGGTGGCGTCAATGCGGTGGAGGAGAGAATGAACCAATGCGTGGTGCGGCTGGTCGTTCTTTGTCTTGAGTTGGTGCGTCGTCGTGGCGGTGCGTGCTGGTGGTGCGTGAAATGCGTGGTGGCGCACTGGTGGTGGGTCAACGTGGTGGCGGAGGTAGGGTTTCGCGCAAGGAGTTCGCTCGTGAATTGTGTCTAAGGGAGAGAAATTGAAATGGGTACTGTATTGTATGCGCGCAAAATTTAATGAATCAAAAAAAAAAGGAAAGTGAAGGGCTACGGTTAGCCCAAAAACCGCAGCCCTTCGTGTATGAAGGGTTGCGATTAGCCTAAAAACAGCAGTCCTTCATACAGTACGAAGGGCTGCGTTTTCTTGTTAACCGCAGCCCTTCACTAAAAGGGCTGCGGTTTCCTTGAAAACCGCAGCCCTTCATACACGAAGGGCTGCGTTTTTAGAAAAACGCATCCCTTCCAGCGCAACCCTTCCTTTTTTTTCCCCTAGTGATAGGCAGCACGAGCTCCGGGAACATCATCATGTTGTTCTTTGAAGCGGGCAGCAAAAAGGTGAATCTCGGGTTGCCTCTGCATACAAGTACATAAGTTGACAATTCATAAGGCCTCCTAAAATTCTTCAGTCAAAGAACACAAATAAACAAAAGTTGATCCAAGAAAGACAATCTACGCTGTCATAAACCATGTAATCGTGTAATCACATCACGTATAAACTGGCGAGTAGAATGAAACAATTAAAAGAAAAGGTGATGAGCCAAGCACGCAAATTTGCTTTAAATCAATCAATTAGCCATTTACTCCCATTATTCCTTTCATTCTGTTACCATCACTCAAATTAATAAAGCACAAAGGCTACGATGCAGATCCAGGCTTCATTTGTCCTACAAGTTTATGCTAAAGTAATCTATACTGAGCCCATTTGAGATGAACTACATCGAACTTATTTACACTAAACTGAACTGAATAATTTAGGTTGAGAACAATACACCCATATTAACCAATCAAAGCTCAGCGTTAACACAATAACACACCCCAGGATTAATACAGAGTAGCTGACACCATAATTGATGTAAACAGAATACTATACACACTTCCAGAGAAGTAGTGATGCAGTAATTAAATAATTACTAACCAACAGCTCAATTTCTGACATAATTCAAGCAAAATTAACCTCCTTCACATACCAATTTCTCAAATCAATAACCAAAATTGCAAAACATAAAAGTAAAACTGATCAATTCATAACAGTAGAGTAGAAGAAACTAACTTTTCGCGGAAAAAAGCGAGAGGAGCATGAATAGAAAGTGCAATAAGGTCACGAAAAACGCAGAAAACTGTCTAATTAATTCCTTCATTAAGAACAACTTTGGTGATAACATGATAACCATGTGCCCTAGATGTAATATAACCTGAAAATACTCTTTGATCGGTCGAATTGCTCGTTCTTTTTTTAATCCTCTTCTGCAAACGCACTGCGAAATCAAAATCATTTCATCAAAAAATTTAAAAAATCTAGTACAAACATCTCCAATTTTATTTTACTTTCATAAACTGAATTGCCAAGAGTGAAATAAGACCTAGTCTGAGAAATCTGCGGCGAAGAACATCATTCATCCTATGATCATCACCATCTGAGAACTTCTTAGGGCTTACATTTTGCAAATCATCAAACAAATAACACTTGCATGACGCACTTTGCGGATACAAATCACAGCTTAAATCATCTTATTTCAAAAAAATCACATAATAAAATACTACAAAAGGAATGAATTTCATAATTACGAAGAATTCAAACATGAAATTTCGAAATTGTGTGATAGAAATTGCAATTGCGAACCTTCGAGGCGTTTGATCTCCTCTGAGAGTCGGAGAATTTCTTGCTTACGACTTTTCGCCTGAAATTGCAGCAAATACTGTCATCAATGTGAAATTCAGATTCAAATGATGAGAGAGAAAGGAGAGAGAGAGAGAGACCTTTTGTTTCCAGTGAAAGACGCGGGAAGAAGAAGAGGAGAGAGAAGAAGAAGAAGGTTGAGAGAGAAGTTTTGATCGGAGAAGAGCCATGGCGATTGCTATCTTCATCGATTGATCGGAATTTATCGCCGGAGCCATCGCACCATGTGCCCTAGATGTTTCGCCGCCATTGACGTTGTTGATGATCGATGAGCTACCAGCTCCATTCGCCATTTTAGGTGCTCTGAAAATGCAATCGTCTCTCTCTCGAAATCTCATGCACCTCCCACAATTTTTTCTTTGATTTTCGCCTATATACACGCTAGAGTATGAAGTGGTTCGCCGGAATTTGTGATAGGGTGCGACGGAGTGAGAGTGAGAGTGAGGGAGAAGAGTGCGCCAGATTCGCCGGGAGAGGGAAAGAGAGAAAGTTAAGAGAGAGTAAGTTAGGGCTTGTTCAGACTCAAAAAAGAAAAAGAAAAAGAAGAGGGGGAAAGGGTTCGTGAACTGGGCCGAGGATTTTCTTAGGCGTTGTTGTGGGCCGTTCCTTTTGGGCCGTTCTAATGGAGCAAGCAGGCAGAAATGAACGAAAAATCTGATCCGGTATTGTGAACCGGATCTGATTTTAGAAAACCGGAGCCGTTTTTAAAATCTGACCCGGTTCACTAAACGACCGGATCAGATTTTCTGCCCAGCTTTCCCTCCTATTTTTTTAATGATTTTCGGATGCGGTTTTGTAAAAACCGAATCTGTTACTAAGTGACGGATTAGGTTTTTTCCACTAGTGAATAAAGCAGCTGCACTCATATTGAGCTACCTATTTACCTCAGGTGTTACATAGGTGGAGTGATCTCACAGTGCAAGTGTACGTGATAACGGGGATTCAAGCTGCACGTAGTTCTTTAGTACTAACGAGCTGAAATATTTTTTTTCTTTTTCTTTTTTCGATGGGTTAACCCCCTACAAGACGTAAACTGAAGATTTTCCCCCTTCTATGAGACGATTAAGTAGCTTTGCGGTAGACAAGAGCT
This sequence comes from Beta corolliflora, assembly GCA_947648045.1. Taxonomy (NCBI): domain Eukaryota; kingdom Viridiplantae; phylum Streptophyta; class Magnoliopsida; order Caryophyllales; family Amaranthaceae; genus Beta; species Beta corolliflora. The sequence goes on along the minus strand of CANSZD010001739.1, from coordinate 331,496 downwards.
ATGTTGGTGATTTGCTTGATGCGATAACTGAGAGCATGACATTGGTTTGTGCCGTGACCATGCAACTGATGATAATGGCAATACTTGTGGAGATTTGACCCTACAGGACTAGCCCCAGGGCGTTTAGGAAGTGGATGAATCTGACCTTGTTCAACCAGGCCAGTTTGCGAAAGATATCGACTTGGGATTGCGGTCGATGGCGTGACGACACCTTCCTCGCGGGTACTTCTTTGTGAGTTGGACTAATGATACCTCAATCAATCAGGTTTTGCACTTTATAGTAAAGATCATGGCATCGGTCAGTATCATGCCTAAACTGGCGACAATAAGTGCAGTGTTTGCTCATATCTGTTCCAGGAAGGGGTAAACAGTGTACATACGCTGGGGCTTGAATTATACCTTGGCTCCGAAGACGATCATACACCATTCTCAATGGTTCATCCATCTTTTAGCAAAAACCTTGGATTTGTATTGGGAGTTTCAAGATTTTCCCGGGGTCGTTTTTCTTGCAATTTCAGAGTATCGATGTCGAAGCCATGCTACTCAATGAGGCTAAGGCATGTGTACTTAATGGTAACCATGTGACGATAATAGAAGTCGTTAAGGTTTTTCAGTAATATAAGCATGAACTCCCAATCAGTAATAGGGACACGAAGCTGGGCGCGGATGTAAGCGCATATCGAACAAAAGTGCGAGGAAGTTTCTAAGGCGCTTTGACGCAAAGTGACTAACTTGAACTTCTTGACATCAGTCTGTTTATGCTCGAGAGTCCAATTGACGAAAGCCTGGCTAGCATTTTCTCAACTAGCTCTATCCACATAATTTAAAGAATAGTACCATTCCAAAGCTGGTCCTTCTAAACTCTTGTCAAAAAGCATAGGATAATATTCATCTGGTATGCCCCATGGGTGTAATGCATTCACGAAACCAACTAAGTGGACAAAAGGATCACCGTTCCCATCAAATTTCCTGAACTGTGGCAATCCTATTTTTTTTGTTTTTTGAATATGTTAGTTAGTTTTATTTTTTTCTTTTTTCCTTTTTTTACTTTTTAGTGTCCCCCCTAGTTGCCTTATATGATAGAGATTTAACTGAAAAACCTTAGCCTTCTCTCATTTTCCACGCTGTTCTCTCACACTTTTTCTTCTTCTTTCCTTCTTTCATTTCTCCACCTCATGTAATCTCTTCTTCATCTCTCGTTAACAATTTATAATTGCAACTGGAAATAGTTTCCAGAACACACTTTCAGAATTTTGAATCAAAGTATTTAGTGAATATTGTCAACTCATACCTATTTACTCGTCGTTATATGTGCATACTTCCTTCACTATAAAGAAAGGATGAAGCTCTACAATGAGATATCTCGCTAGTTTCATTCTCTATCTTCAACATTTATGGGCCCGCTGCAAATGGTGATGTCGAAGGGAAGGCGCCGTTATAATCCTTAATGGAGAAGGAAAAGACGGATAAAATTGTCATTGTTGCCATGAAAGTGTTGTTATCAAATTTAATGTTCTTTCTTAGATTTAGGTTTTTACCTTTTGAATTCTTTTGTATTATAATGATTGATAGTATATGCTTCTATTGATTCGTATACAACTCATTCTTTAAAGAATAATATCTTAAGTTGAATTTATTTATTCATTTAATCTTTCTAAATGAAATTTCCATATCTAGCAAGATATTTATTTATGATTTTGTCTCGTGATGCTTGGTATTGTTACGATTAATTTGGGATTGAGATTGGTTAGTTTGGTGGGGGAAGTGGTGGAAGATGTTGTAAAACGTGGTAGTTGTGGAAGAGACGACATGGCTCCATCAATAAAGATCCCAAATACTTCGGCAAAATCCGCATATTTTTTTTAAAAAAATATTAAGATCAAAGAAATCGGTGAGATAAGGAATATGGTTTTCTTGACCCATGAAAGAAACCAATTTTTATGACAAACGTGGTCTCTCAGCCTTAATATGCGAGGACAAAAAAGGTGTTCAATGAAACCAATTATTTAATAAACCGGTCTCCTACCTAAAGACAAAGAAACCAGTTTGAAAATACAGTTTCTTATGCAAAGACACTTGTGAGCTAGAAACCGGTTATGGGCCAGTTTCTTAGGCCTATTTTGACCGGTTTCTTTGATTTTTTTTGTAGAATTGTTTATATGAGCCTTGTAATTCTTGTTATGACTTTTCTGGTTGTTTTTGTTACCTTTGTTTCCATTCTTCTCACTCCCAATCCTAGCATGACAATGGGCAGAAATGTGTCCTTTCTTATGGCAGTAGAAACACTCTCCATCAAACCTCTTGCGCTTGTTGTTCTGGTCACCACTATTGTATCTACCTGTATTCTTATATTCAACCATAACAACAGAGTTAGAAGCATTAGTCTTAACACGTTCCTAGCTCCTATTAGTATCCTCAATCTTGATATGAAAAAACAATTCTTGCAGCTTCATATCATTTTTCTTGTGCCTCATATTCTTCTTGTACTCTCCCTAAAAAGAAGGTAACTTCTCGATGAGTGCATTAGCTTGAAAGTGATCACAGACTGACATGCTTTCAGCAATGATCAAATAAACCAGATTTTCATATTCATGAATTTGGTCCATAATAGGCTTGTCATCTACGGTCTCAAACTTAAGCCACTTAGCCACAACATACTTCTAATACCAGCATCATCAGAACGATACTTAACATCAAGAGAAGTCCATATTTCTTTAGCACTATTGCATTTGCAGTAAATATCAAACAAAGATTTATCCATGTAATGCAACATAATTCCTCTAACAGTACGACTATCCTTAGCTTTCTTAGTATCATAACCGGTGGCAAAATCATCAAGAACAATTTGCTCATGTAACACATAATCAATATCATAATGTTGGAAATAGAAGGATTTTTTTCAGACGAACGTTTGAAGTTCTTTCCGTTTAAAGGTTGATATTTGGACAAATCAGAGACAATCTTTTGGGGCATGGTAATAAGAGTGTTATTAGGTTGAGCAACATAAACATTCTCAACATCCATGTCGAACTAATAGTACTAGAACCAAACAAAATATCGACTTAGATTGTTGGAACTAGTAAAGAAAAACCGTAATAACTTATCTGAGGATTGAGACGTCGTGATACTATCACTGCCCTAAGTCGATAGACCTCTATAACAGGTACAATTGGATACCAGGCACCGACTCCATGGTTTACGTCTCCTCCACGAACCGGCGCACTCTGGTAGATGGAGTGGGAACTGAACTCGAACAAAAGAAATTTGGTGGAATAGATATTCCGGTGAGTAGAGGGACAAAGTATTGTGTTGTGTTGATTTTCTGAAGAGAAAATGATGGGCTATTTATAGGAGCAAAATGAGGTAAATGAAACTGCTGGATTAATGAGAAAATCTCCCACAGCCAAAGAGAGAAAAGAAATATTTGTTCATCAGACTTGTTCTTGTTCCACCCCTTCATCATACTTGTTCTTGTTCCAATTAGTAATATTCTACTACTTTGTATTTCGAGTTTGAGGTTAAAGGGGTTTGACTGAACTACAGTATAAGTGAGGTTTTGAGTGAAACAAAGAGAGAAAAGAAGGTACTTCGAGTGAAGTCGGAGTAGAACAATAGTTAGAGGGAACTGTTGTTCGAAACTTGAGTTTGTAGAGGAACTCAAAAAGAGGCCAGAGTTTATAATAGGTTGTAACATATTTGTTGGCCTATTATAGTAACAATAGTTGAATTGAAATCAATTCAGGTCGAGGTTTTTCTTTCTGTTTGGCCCAAAAAGTTTTCTTCGTTAAAATTTATCTTGTAATGTCTTTGTTCCCATCACTGCTTTTACAATTTTAGAAAAAAACGGTAATTAGTCACACAACAATTCACCTCCCTCTTGTAGTGTTCTTATTCCAACAAAGGTTTTAGGGTAAAGATGGAAGGAATCCATAGTCTATATATATGCTTATATAAGAGTTGAACTTACATGTTTATGTGTCATCCCATAACGCTTTGAATGTGAAATCATTTTGATAAGGAAGTACACATATCATTAGTGGGACGTACATGTGACTAAAGATCCCCAAGTTACTTAGCTTGTAAAAGTGAGGATTAAGGTTGGTCTAGTGGTTGTAAGACTCTCCTTCCACTCCTGTGACAGAGGTTTGACGATTCTCACCTCTTGCAAAAGGAATCCCCCATTCTCCCCTTCTTATAAGAAAATTCTCCTTAGCTTTAAAAAAAGTTACTTGCAAAAGTTTGATTGTTTGAATTTAGACTTCGAAATGATGAATTAGATAGTGAGATTAGCGTATTAATAAATAATTTGATAAATAAAAAATCACAAAAAAAAGTTTAAAATAGAAAAAAATATTATTATTTAGTATTGCTTATAAAGGTTTTAAATATACATACTCCTTCTGTTCCTTATTGGTGTTTCTAGTTTGACTTTGCACATTTGCAAATGCACATCTTTAACTATAATATCTGTAATTATATATTTGTAAATATTATAAAATTTTCATATTATCAAAGTACTAATTGAGACGAATCAAACAAGACCCCGAAAGGCATGAAAATAGATTTGATTTGGGCTGCAATTGAAGAGATTAAAATAAAAGGATTGCAATTACCAAAGTGGTCACTTTAAAAGGTTGCATTTGACAAAAAATCCAAGAACAAAAGTTTTAACCATGGTCAGCAAAGAGGGGCACTTGCGTTTTTTGCCTTTGGTATTCTGTAACGAGTTGTGTGTGAAATTGAACAATATGACTTGTGTGGATCCGGTTCACGTTAACATTAGTGTGCACCAGACCAAAATCACGTATCATTTATGAACAACCCACTATATCATTTAGAATCCCACTATATCATATAGAAACCCACAATATCATGCAGAAACTCACTATATCATTCAGAAATTACATCACTATTTACAATTCACTATTATTTAGACAATCACTATATCATGCAGAAACTCACTATATCATTGAGGTTGCCACTATATCATGCATAAACTCACTATATCATTCAGGTTCTCACTATATCATTCAGAAACTACATCTTTCTATATGTTAAAGCACGTGTCATGATATATACTACACAACCTACATCTTCCTACATGTTAAAACATTAAATTTAAATCCTCCACTATATTGCATATAATTTACTATATGTTTTCCGTAACTACATCTTTCTATATGTTAAAGCACGTGTCATGATATATACTACACAACTTACATCTTCCTGCAGGTTAAAATATTAAATTTAAATCCTCTACTATATTGCATATAATTTTACTATATGTTTTCTATTAATAAAATCCACTATATTATATATAAGTTCATTACATCTCTATAAAACTCACTATATGAAATTAATATCAATTACCAACCCGGTGCATATTAAGTTAACATGCACCGGGTCCATTTAAGTTTTTTTATAAATTGAATAGCCAAACTCTTTTTTTGTCGTACGGAGTTGCAAAAAATAAGTGAGTCGTGATTTTTTTTTGTTTGTTTGAGGGAACGTGACTACTGACCAGTCACTAGAAACAAGTACTATTGTACTATTTTCTTTTCCACGTTTTCCCTTCAACTTCAATCATTATCAGTTATACATGCCACAGATACTTGGAACTTAAGACTCATATATTGACGCGCCGATGATGGATACACGGGGATTGATTTTTTCCACACAACAAGAAACGACTGATAAAGAGATGCATACCTGTGTAACCTTTAATTGTCAATCCTCCAAGAGTATGTTTCTTTAAGGTAAATGAATTATCAAAGTCACTATATCCGTTCCTTGTAAATCCTCCAATAATATTGTAAATCCACACAAGAAGGAACGGATAAAGAGATGCATGCATAAATTATCAAAGATCAAGAATTAACAATGGGGATGAAAGGGAGTTATTAGTTTCATTCGACACATTTTCACTTGGAGGATTTCATTCTTTAGAATATGAATTGTCAAATATCGCATATCAGATTCCTTTCCCTTGGATTGCAATCATTCAGCTAGGGACTGTCGACTGTCCATTCTCTTATATATTTTCTTATACAAACATCTCTCAATCTATCCATCCATATTACAGAGAGATTCAAACCCTTTTGATATTTAGATAAAATACTTAAAGCAAATGGTTTTTTCCTTGATACTCATTTCAACATTTACAGCCAAAACCATTATATTATGTACAGTTACATATATAATCAACATGTACAACAAACTTTGGCCATTTTATTTGTTATTGGGTTTAACAAACCATAATCAAATATATCAAGGCCTTGTTATTGCTTGTTGAACATATCCCACCAGACCCACGTGGCGTAACGAAAAACACAGAGACATTCTTCCAAGTTTTGATCTTTCATTTTTTTTTTCTTTTACCCATAAATTCAAACGAAAACTTACACCTTTTTTGTGATTTTCTCACTCTTAAACTTGAAGAAAACTACGATTTGAGAAAATCTTAATCGGAGGTTCATGAACTAATGAAAAGGTTTTGAAGATCTAAAGGTCGAAAAAATCAAATCTTTGATAGAATTCGGGTACATGGATGTTAGAAATAGCAATCTAGAAAAATCTAGTGTAAAAATCAAGATGAATTCCAGAGTTATCTAAACAAATATCTATTGTAATTAAGGCATATTATAGAAAAATCTAGGAATGAAGAATCTAGAATAATCTAGCATTAGATATTATTAGATCATATAAGATTAGTGTAGAATATTGTAGATTAAGTTATACCACTCCTATAAATATGTGTTAGCATTGTACGTAGGAGTGTGGAGTCATATGTACTTCCTACCACATTCATAAGCAAGAGTTCTCTTATGGAACCTTGCATATCACATATCATATGTATCTCCCCCAAGTTTGTAACAAATTATTCCAATCAATAAAAATTCATAAATTACAAATTTGGTCCATTAACCTTCCGCATGCGCCTATCAAAAATTTCTATTATGGTATCAGAGCCAGAAAATTCCGTCTCCTCTAAGTTTTCACCAAATCCACAGTAAGTAACTATATGCTTCCCAAATTATGTCTATCTCAAAATTACTCCATGTTTCATTTTTCAAAAATGAAATTACACTTTTCACATGCACATACACATGGTGGGTAATATGCCAACCAAATTAAGTTGATGGCTTAACAAAGCCACAACATTACAAGCATATGGGTGGCAAATATACGCTAGCCCTATGCATACCAGGGTGACATATATAAAATATTGTCAACCAGATACATCAAGGGCAAGGAAATAGACCCCGATCATGTGCCGGGCAAAAGACCCGAGCATTAAAGGGCATTAGACCCTAACACAAGACCTAAGCAAAATATGGGCAATAGACCCGACGGCAGTGCATGGGATGGGCAAAGACCCAAAATGCAAATTGAGGCAAGAAGACCTTGTATGTCGGATCAACAATCAAGATACCGACAAAAATTAAAGCAGGGTAATAAGGATCATGGAGTTCATCAACAAATATTCAAGCAAACAAACACAATGCTACAACACAAGGGAAATAAAAGTGGAGGAGTAAACATCTAGGGGCATTTACAAGGACTCAAGAGCACAAAATAAGTGCACATAATTGGAGCATTGCAATTAGAAGGGAGATCAAGAAGATACAAGAATGGGGGAGATGAACAAGAGCATTTCAAGTATGCATTTCAGATTTTTCAAGATTAAGGGGGAGTGTTAGAAATAGCAATCTAGAAAAATCTAGTGGAAAAATCAATATGAATTCTAGAGTTATCTAAACAAATATCTATTGTAATTAAGGCATATTATAGAAAATTCTAGGAATGAAGAATCTAGAATAATCTAGCATTAGATATTATTAGATCATATAAGATTAGTGTAGAATATTGTAGATTAAGTTATACCACTCCTATAAATATGTGTTAGCGATTGTACGTAGGAGTGTGGAATATATGTACTTCCTACCACATTCATAAAGCAAGAGTTCTCTTATGGGACCTCGCATATCACATATCATATGTATCTTCCCAAGTTTGTAACAAATTATTACAATCAATAAAAATTCATAAATTACAAATTTGGTCCATTAACCTTCCGTATGCGCCTGTCAAAAATTTGTATCAATGGATAGATCGGCGGGTTTCGATTGAGGGAAAAATGCAGTGAAACCCTCGCAGAGAAAGAATAGAGATGAGAGAGAAAATTTGGGGAAAAGTTTCAGAGAGAGAGAGAGGAGCATGGAGTGAGAGTGAAAATTTCACCCCTTTTTGTTTCCCGCTTTATGCTCTTCTTTTTTTTTTTCTAAAGAGGAGGTATATCTGTACCCCGTGTACCTACTTCGGTCCGCCACTGGGCACTGGTTAAGGAGGTGAATTTGGGGGATATTGGATGAGAGATAAAGATCGAGAAGAAGAGATTTTTCATGATCATGATAATTGATAAGTAATAATTTAAATGAGAGAGAATTGGTAGTGCGTTCCTGGTGGTTCCTGCCTTCCTAATATTGGTGAATGAAATGGTAGGATTCTTACGCAAATTCAAGGAAAACAAGTAAATTAAAGTTTGAGATTACTAGATATGTGAATTTGACAAATTATTTTAGTTGTTCAAGAATTTGCACCAAAATTGAGTTTAGGAGTTTTGGTCATACTCATGGACATAGAAGAGGATTTTTAAGAAAGTTCCATTGGGACACCTCATTGAAAACAATCAAAATACACGGCTTTTAAGTATGGGTAATTAATTAGGTTAACATTTTTTTGACATTAAAATTCTATTATTGATTGAAAGTCATACGACATCTACAATAGAAGTCAAAACTATCAAATATATATCAAATTGAAATAGATACAATTCTAATACAGCAAAACTACGATCGTTGATGAGATCTAACACTTATAAAAACCCTCATCTTTCACATCGATATCTGATGCAATCTTAAGGGGGTTTATCGATTTGTTGTAGTTTTAAAGTAGAATTAATTAGATTTAATTCAAGTGACTGTAAACGATGTATTGTTGTCAGTTGTAACCCCGCACAAATTCCGATCAACAAATCAACCTTTAGAATCACATAAAAAACCAAAAACAAGTCTCCAAACTCTCACATGTAGAGAGATAAAACCCAATATATGGGTAGATATAACCTAATATATAGGTAGAAAAACTCTTTTTTTTAGAGAGAACTGAAACTTATTAAAAGCAATAACATAAAAACAAGTAACAAAAAGAAAAAAAAGGTTTACCACAGCCAAAAAAGGTAGTGGTAGCCCCTATATAAAAAAAATTAGGGTTTTATGGAAGAAAAAAGAGGGAAGGAGGCGTGATTTAGTCTTAATTAAGTTAACAATTTAAAAAAGGAGTAACCTAACTTATATATTTGTATGATAAAAATAAAATCTTTATGGAATACTTAAAGTGAAAGGAGAGATGAGTAAGAGTTACCTTTGCAAGATATGAAGTCATCAACTCTATTCGCATATGGATTACACTCAAGCACATTAAAATACTCAAAGTAAAGAGCTAATGTTGTTTGTCCTAAACCTACTTGGGTCATGTTCTAAGAAATTGGTCATGCCCAAAAATGGACCAATAGAAGTACCTTATGTATGCTTCATACAGTAGAGCATAAAGCCGCTCCATCTTCTCATCACTTGTCATCATCATCTGCTTCTCAAGCTCATTAAAACCTCAATAACATGGCCATCTATAATCATCTCTACTAGTTAAAATAAAACATTCCCATTCTTTTGCTTAAGCCTCTGGCTTAAATATGAGTCCATGACTCTAGATGTTGCACCTCATCCCATTTACTAGCACTTTGAGCCCAATATATATTATACGTTATTGTGGTAAAATGTAATTTTTAATATTTTATATTTTCCATACTATTATAAGAGGTTGTGAAAAATTAGAATGATACGATATTAGATTTTCCAATTCAATATTACAATATTCAACTATAATCCTCTTAATGCTCTTTATTTCTATGATGCTCATATTTTCATAGTGTGCATCAGATAAGGTCTTTTTGGATCCTTTTTCATTTTTCAATGGTGTAATTATATAATCAAATGTATTAAACGACTTATATCATATGTAAAGTGTGGAAACTCTAGCAAAATGAGTGTATATTTGTACGTATAGGATGAAAATATATGTGCTTTGCGGTTTCTTATTTTTAAAATGAAATATATTTTTTCAAGTATTATTATTTGAAAGAATTCTAATATAACTTAATGAACCTCGTTCTCATTATTAATGCAAATTTCATCATCCATCTCATAAAAAGCGCAAAAACTAAAAGATAAAAAGTTACGTATTTTTCTAGTATGAAAATAATTAGTTTTGCACAAACCAAACTTTATGAGATCATTTTTTCAGTAAGTTACGTGTATTTATTTACAGCAACTTTTTTCGATTCCCGATACTCATTACCTCGCTAGAATTTTCATTTTTCACTTCTTATAAGAGATCAGTTTAGTTTCAGAACAATCATGTTTAGGGTAATGTGTTACACCTGGTTGGGTCATATCCTAAAAGATTGGCTATACCAAAAAATTGACCAATAGAAGTATAATTCATTCCTTAAAGACACTAATGGTGTTTCTTAATTGGGTATTATTTTATTATAAGTAGTTGTTAATTAGATGAGTTTCTTGGACATTACTAAGTTTGTTGTCTTAATAGAATTTTCAAGTTCTCTCGAATATTAGTCAATTTACAGCTGGATGATATTTTGTAAAAATAAATAGGGTTTAAGAGTTTGCACGAGTGTGCATTAAGTCATTATTGTAAAAGATGGGTCTCTTGCGGTCATTTATTATAAGTGATTGGTATAGTTTCCAAATAATCATGTTTTAGGATATGTCCTAAACTTGGTTAGGTCATGACGTAAACCTACTTGGGTCATGTCATAAAAGATTGGCAATGTCCAAAAATTAACCAATCGACTTACTATTCATTCCTACTATAAGATACTATGGTTGTTTCTTGGACATTATTGTATTAAAAGTAGCGGTTAAATGTGTCTTATCCATACAAAAATAGCCACTTTATTAAGTCAGAGGTCATTTTGATCACTCACCTTGAAGCTTCTTCCCGCAATTGGCCAATAAAATAAAAATCATTCTTAAAATACGTTAATGTGACTCCTTGTAACTTATTGGACACAAAATAATGGTTGAAGGATTTAATCCATAGAAAAGTTATCGCCCTACTCTTTTTATCATCTGTGTACGTTTTTCTAGTTCTTTTGCATATTGGTCAATTTACAGTTGGACCTTCTTTTGGGAAGAAATGCTCCAAGAGTTTGAACGTGCATAAATTACATCATTATTATAATAAAGAGGTATTTTGGGATAATTAATTAAAAGATACTGGTGAAGTTTTCGAACATTCATGTTTTAGGACATGTCCTACACTTGCTTGGATCATGTCCTAAAAAATTGGTGATGTCCAAAAATTGACCAATAGGAGTACAATTCATTCCTAAAAGACATGAATGGTGTTTAAAAACATTATTTTATTCAATATAATGGTTAGATGAGTTTCATCAATACAAAATTTAGTCACGATACCGAGACAAGGGTCATTTTGATCATCCATCATAATAGTTCGTCCTGAAATTGACCAATAACGATACAAATCATTCCTTAATTACGGTAATATCGTTCCTCGTTCTCGTCTTATACAAATTCATGGTCTAAGGGTTTCATCCATACAAAAGTTAATCATCGTCATGAGAAGCATGTCTTTTGTATCATTTGTTTCTTAATAGATTTTTCTAGTTCTTTCGCATATTGGTTAGTTTACAATAGACCGTATTTTGTGAAGAAATATTCCAAGGGTTTGAATGCTTGTAAATTAAGTCATTATTGTAATACACATGTCTATTGGGATAATTTGTTATAAGAGATTGGTTAGTTTCCGAACAATTATGTTTTAGGACATGTCTTCAACTTTCTTGGATTATGTCCTAAAAGATTAACCATGATAAAAAATTGACTAATTCAAGTACAATACATTCCTCAAAGTCACTAATGGTGCTTCTTGGAAATTATATTATAAAAAGTAGAGGTGTGATGGGTTTTACCAATACAAAATCTATCCACGATACTAAGATATGGGTCATTTTGATCATCCATCTTAATAGTTCGTCCTGAAATTGGCCAAAAACAATAAAAATAATTTCTAAATTATACTAACGTCATTCCATTATATCTTGTAATATACAAAGTAATGATTTAATGACTTCACCGACACAGAATTGATCATAATAGTATCTTCTAGTTATTTTATGTAGGAAAAATTCACAACAATAATCTCAAATATGACCACTCTTCCCATATTAATCCTAAATATATGTTATTCCAGTATAATCCAAATTATATGAGTTGTCTTCCCAAATTGATCCATTACCTATTATAACCTATTTAGCAGGTTACCTCATCCACATGGCGTAAGCTGGTTCGTGGATATTTTTTTTTAAAAACTATTTCTTTCTCTCTTCTTTTCTCTGATTAACTACCACTTCCACTATTGAAACACCACTACTTGTAACCCCCTAAAACCGACCGCACCCACCCCGAAAATCACCACTACCAACCTGTAGAATCTCTTGAAAGACAATACCACAATCCTTTCTTTTTCCCAAACCTTAATTAAACGATTGGAATTAAACGTTTTCAAAAGAGTATATCAAAATATTAACAATATCAAAATTTGAAAGTCAGAAAATAACTCTAATATAGGTATGATATTTATTAAGTTCAAAGATCTAAAATATAATTTGGAATAACCCAGAAAGTTTTGTAAATAATAAAACAGATACGTAGTACTCACATAAAAACAACACTTAATTGGAAAAGAACATAAAATATATACCGTCTCACATAATAACATATACTATCAAGCAATCAACAAATAAAATAATGCAATGCAACACACATGACTATATTAAAATAAAATTAAAGTTTATTTTTAAATTGCAAAACACAAACAAATTAAACACACAACTAAACCGAGAAGGCTATAAATTACTTCGCTTTCACTGCGCACTCTAATAAAAGAGAAAATAAATTACATGTAAGAGGCCCTGCAAATAAGATTAGTAAACTTGGTAAACTAATTCCACCAATAATACAAGTAACTATACATATAACATATGCTCCATAAGCATGAGAGCACACCACATTCCCATAAGGCTTCCCTTTACTTACTCTACCCATCACATTATAGTGAAACTACTAAACTTAATTCTAAACAAATTTTATCTCCTATGGTTAACGAATAATTCTAAAGAATCATTAGCAACTCTTTTTCAGAGTTTAGGAGCGTTTTGCTCTGATACCAACTGTAACACCCTAGAATTTCAAAGCGGAAAAGAAAGAAAGACTAATAGTATTATAGGACGATGGCGAAAACATCGTCTTCTGGGAATGTCACTACTACAAGAAATGCGTTTAAATAACTAAGTGATAAATTCATATTTGGAACAAAGCAGCTCTGGGCAGATATGTGTGGGAGATTAATGCTAAAAAAGATAATCTCTGGATTAAGTGGTTAAATGAGGTGTACATTAGGAATGAAGATTGGTGGGTGTATAATCCTCCAGTGGATTCAAGTTGGTACTGGAAAAAACTGTGTGAAGCAAAGGATCAATTGAAGAATGTTACTAATCAGGCTCAGTTGACAGTCATGAGTAAGTATTTGATTAATGCAATTTACAAGGTTATGGTAGGTTCTCAGCCTAGAGTTAGGTGGGATAAGTTCGTGTGGAATCGCTTTGTGGTTCATAAGCACAGGTTCTTTGCGTGGTTGACTTTGCATAATAGGCTCCAAACTACTGCTAGGTTGTGTAAATATGGTATAAGCCCTTCTTCATTGTGTCAGATTTGCTCTTCTGAAGATGAAACGAAGGAGCACTTATTTTTTAGTTGCTGTTACAACAAGCTGATTTGGTGAAAATTGTGTCTTGGCTGGGATTACAGGTGAGGAGTAATTATATTCCTCGAATTATTCAATGGCTACACATAAGCAAGTTCTCCAAGATGCAAAAACAGACAATTGCTACTGTTATTTGCTGTTATATATATGACATTTGGAGAGTGAGGAATGATGCATATTGGAATAGGAAGGTTGAGTTACAGAGAAGCATTGTAAATAGAATTAAACTTACAGTTATACAAAGATGTTATAGTATTTTACCTAGGAAAGCTTCAGATAGAGATTGGTTAAGAAATTTGTCTTTTGATCTGTAAGTATTGTTTGCTAGTTTTTGGAGCTGTTTTAGGTTGTAATTGGTTCTCTTTGGTGGTATAGATTACTTTCTTACTAAGCACAAAAAAAAACTAAGTGATAAAACCATCATAGATAAATAGTATAAATAAAATAAATTAATTAGATTATATCCAAAAGAGAAAACTAACTCTTAAACTAACTAAAAGTCTAGGCCTAAAACATCTAACATTTTAATGATCATATCTCAACCCGAGCCCAAAACCAAAGAAGATTCCCATCAACATATCCTGCAAAAAATTTACAATAAACTTCCACAATCAATGGGGAGTAACTAGCAGTTCTCCCAGAACAACTAGAATCAAGATAGCATTAGTAGATTAGCTTTAATCTTATAGAATCATCACATCATACATCACTTAAGATCAAATCATCACAAAACACTCCGACTACTAACTTACATGATAAAAACAACTCCAACATGAATTCTATCAATAAATAAAGAGAACATCATCATACCATCAAAATCTTAAATCACCATAAAAAAATAGTGAGGTAAAACATAGAGAAAAGTTTATGAGAACAAGAGCTGAACGCTAGTGGATCGCAACCCACTTCCTAAGGTTTGTCAGATCGCAACCTCCAGACAGCCTATGGGCTTACGTTCCCTACTGCCTGTGTACTAAGAATGACCAAACTCCCGATGCAGAGTAGTACACGCAGCACCCCCGACCTCTCGGACGACATCAATTAACTCAGGTTTACCCCTAGATCGCAACCTAGGTGGTTGGTATGTTCATCACCGGGGACTACATCTATCCCACCGGATTTCTTATATCTCAAAAATAAAACAAATACCACAACAGTTTCATCTCAAAACTTTTCATCATCAAATCAATATCAATAGGGATGCCCAATGGCCTTACACCCATAATTCAGCAGAAAAACTAGGATTGAAATCCAAGAGTCTCAATTCAACAATATTTATTCTTCTCAAAGTAATAGTGATAATAATACAAATAAAAATCATTTCGCCCAACCAAAAAGAATAAACACTCTTTAAAACATAATTATACACCAAATACACAATAAAATCAAATACTCCAAACTACTACACCCTCGTTGTCTGAGTTTGGGTACGAGGTTAATTACAACGTTAGTTATAATACCCTCGGTACATAACTCTTGGCGAAACGGTACTAAAGACATTATTATTCTCTCTCGAGTACTATAACGTCGACAACTTAGATATTGATTTACAAAATTACAACTTTATTAGACCCTTAATTTAATTACAAACAACACAAACTATCATAAAATAACTAATATTATCATAAACTTAAATGAACCACATTCCAAACTTTAAACCCAATTTCATCATAAAATATTACCACATGATACAAGCTCACCACAAAAATCACCTAACTTACTATACAACAATCTTTAACACACTTTGATAGTGACAACATTAACAAGCTAAAACTAATCAGACACATTGAGAAAATAAATTTACAACTTCACTACAAACAACTTAAAGCATAAGCCTAGTTAATGAAACATAACTACAACAATACCCTTAAGAAGTAAGAAGTAATACATAACATTATAAACATTAACAAAGATTTTTGCAGGCAACAAAGCAATAGCATCCTGTGAACAACGAAAACAACAACAACCCAACAGACCAACTTTGGCTTGCAAGACAAAGTAGTGTAGGCACCAATACCAGTGGTGCGGCACCAAAAATTCTACACACACTATATAATCATAAACAGAGAAAAATAAGATCATGCAATTCGAGACATGGATTCTACTATTAAGCCAAGAGGTTACCATGTAATTCTAATCATAGTATCGAACAAAGAATTCCATGAGACTGTCAATATCATCACACTAAACCATATAATTCATGAAAGCTCAACCAACATATAACATGAAATTATTCGCACCCAAATTCCTAAAATCATACTAACCCAACTTATGTATTAAAAACTAGATACATCCTAAACGAACTCTAATCGTACTCGGATCGCCGTTAGTTACCTTGATTTAGGTGGAAAATAATATTAGAATAGCAGAGAAAGAAGAGAATAACATCGCTCCCGAAAACTCCAGGTTAAACCGTTTGACTTGTCTGTTTGAAACGGAAACTGCAGTCACGTATTTCACTTTATTCAAAAAAAAATTACACCACGAGCAAGATCTTTCCGAGTAGTTAGATTTTGACTACTCACACGTCCAATTCCGATAAGAAACGAAGGAGATGTGATGCAAATAAAATAGGGGTGCAGAAATGGCCGAAAATGCGAAAGAGAGAAGAAGAGGAGTTGTTATGCACGAATTTCCTGACTTGTTTCCAGCATTATGGAGGGGGTTAAAGTGTAGCAGATGATGTGATTATTCACCCCATTAAGCAAAGGTTTAAGGGTGCATTAAGGTGGGTTAATGGGGGATTAATGGTGGTAAATAAAGAGGCAACCTTTGGTTAGATTTAACGTTACAAAACCATTGCTAAGATAAACTAGAATGCACAAGAAGGCTCTAGAAAACACTAGAATTCGGCCCCCTATCTTAAGTGACGGACTTAAGTTTTGTTACGTTGCCGGTCCAAAATATATAAAGTAGCATTATAAAAATAATTCGCAATACTAAACGCGCATAAATAATTATAACTAATGAAATACCTAAATAAATATACACACTTTAAATTAATAATCCCAACAACACAATACCACAATTAAACAATTATACATGATAAAAATAGTTTTAATAATAAATTATTTTATTTTTATGAAAAATATCATTTTAATGTAAACAAACGCAAAAAATAAAGGGTGAAAATTAAGGGGTATTATAATCATTCCCCCTTAAAAGAGTTTCGTCCTCGAAACTTCAAAACAACCAAGAGATCAAAAGAAAATACTCTAGATAAGGAACATTAAGATAAACACAAATCAATGGATCTTCGTTTAAGAGCTAGACAACTTGCGGGTATAAAATTTGATAACTCAAATAATATACATTTTATTGTGGAAGACTAAAAAAAAGAACTATGTAGTAAAGAAGGATAATAATAACCAACATTTATAAATGTGGAATAATCGAAGACAAAGATTAGAAAGTTTAAGGTAAAAAAAATTTTTGCACTAACAACTATAAGTAGCTTTTCAAATGAAGTAGGAATATATCGTTTAATAAAATTATAAAAGACTTACTCCGATCACCCACCATAAATATTTTCAGAAAAGGAAAACTAATGACGGAGCCAAAGTTCGTAAATCAAAAACTTATGTAATTTAATAGAGATGACCACGTCAAAATGCTAATAGTAAATAGGTGATTAAATAATAAATTATAAGCAACAATTATAAAATTTTCCAAGTCGACACAAATGTGCATGGAACCACCCATTGTAACCTCGTATCAACAAAACAATATTTGAAAGCCTTCTTATCAAATCGACATTAAAGTTTACCGGAATCACCCAATATAAACTTAATATCAACTCAAAAAGGATATTAAATCAAAATAGTCAAAATTAATGTGTCAACTTATCAAATTGACATACAAGTCAAAGGAATCACCCATTATGACCTAATATCAACTCAAACAAATTTAAGATTTAGACTAAGTATACAAATTTCGTTTTCAAAGAATATAAAACAAATCAGTCAAAATCAGAGAATTAAATAAGAAGTAATGAAAACAACCAAAATTTTGCTATGAAATGAGAAAGCACTAAATATCGAAAGAAGAAACAACAAATAGTAAACGAGATCCTTTTACGCATTTGCGCTTGAAAATAAAATTAATAGTAAAAGTAAATTAGCAAGTAAAATAAAAGTTGTCGAGAGATTACCTTTATAACAAAATAGTTTGCATCTACATTTCGATCTATAACACCAAAACAACTCATTAGGGTACTTTTATTTTCAAAGACTATGAAACCTTATTACCACAATTAAAGGCTGCATAAGGATTAACACGAAAATACAAATATTAAAAGAGAAATATATCTATATATAAACATACATGGTTAAAAGACGGTAAAAGTAATTTGTAGAATCTCTTGAATGATAATACCACAATCCTTTCTTTTTCCCAAACCTTAATTAAACGATTGGAATTAAACGTTTTCAAAAGAGTATATCAAAATATTAACAATAGCAAAATTTGAAAGTCGGTAAATAACTCTAATATAGGTATGAAATTTATTAAGTTCAAAGATCTAAAATATAATTTGGAATATAAACTCAAACCATAAAGTTTTGTAAATAATAAAACAGATACGTAGTAATCACATAAAAACAACACTTAATTGGAAAAGAACATAAAATGTATGTCGTCTCACATAATAACATATACTATCAAGCAACCAGCAAATAAAACAATGCAATGCAACAAATATGACTATAATAAAATAAAATAAAAGTTTATTTTTAAATTGTAAAACACAAAACAAAATTAAACATACAACTAAACCGAGAAGGCTATAAATAACTTCGCTTTCGCTGCACACTCTGATAAAAGAGAAAATAAATTACATTTAAGAGGCCCTACAAATAAGATTAGCAAACTTATTGGTAGACTAATTCCACCAATAATACAAGTAAATATACATATAACATATGCTCCATAAGCATGAGAGCACACCACATTCCCATAAGGCTTCCCATTACTTACTCTACCCATCACACTCTCATTATAGTGAAACTACTAAACTTAATTCTAAACAAATTTTATCTTCTATGGTTAACGAATAATTCTAAAGAATCATTAGCAACTCTTTTTCAGAGTTTAGGAGCGTTTTGCTCTGATACCAACTATAACACCCCAGAATTTCAAAGCGGAAAAGAAAGAAATAATAATAGTATTATCAGACGATGGCGAAAACATCGTCTTCTGAGAATGTCACTACTACAAGAAATGCGTTTAAATAACTAAGTGATAAAACCAACATAAATAAATAGTATAAATAAATTAAATTAATTAGATTAATATCCAAAAGAGAAAACTAACTCTTAAACTAACTAAAAGTCTAGGCCTAAAACATCTAACGTTTTAATGCTCACATCTCAAACCGAGCCCAAAACCAAAGAAGATTTCCATCAACATAACCTGCAAAAAATATACAATAAACATTCACAATCGGTGGGGAGTAACTAGCACTTTTCCCAGAACAACTAGAATCAAGATAGCATTAGTAGATTAGCTTTAATCATATAGAATCATCACATCATACATCACTTAAGATCAAATCATCACAAAACACTCCGACTACTAACTTACATAATAAAAAAACTCTAACATGAATTCTATAAATAAAGAGAACATCATCATACCATGAAAATCATAAATCACCATAAAAAAATAGTGAGGTAAAACATAGAGAAAAGCTTATGAGAACAAGAGCTAAACACTAGTGGATCACAACCCACTTCCTAAGGTTTGTCAGATCGCAACCTCCAGACAGCCTATGGGCTTATGTTCCCTACTGCCTGTGTCTAAGAATGGCCAAACTCCCGATGCAGGGTAGTACACACAGCACCCCTGACCTCTTGGACGACAACAATTAACTCAAGTTTACCCCTAAATCGCAACCTAGGTGGTTGGCATGGTCATCACCGGGGAAATACATCTATCCCACCGAATTTCTTATATCTCAAAAATAAAACAAATACCACAACAGTTTCATCTCAAAACTTTTCATCATCAAATCAATATCAATAGGGATGCCCAATGGCTTTACACCCATAATTCAGTAGAAAAACAAGGATCGAAATCCAAGAGTCTCAATTCAACAAAATTTATTCTTCTCAAAGTAATACTGATAATAATACTAATTAAATCATTTCGCCCAACCAAAAAGAATAAACACTCTTTAAAACATAATTATTTCGCCCAACCAAATACACAATAAAATCAAATACTCCAAACTACTACACTCTCGTTGTCTGAGTGTGCGTACGAGGTTAATTACAACGTTAGTTATAATACTCCTGGTACATAACTCTTGGCGAAACGGTACTAAAGACATTATTATTCTCCCTCGAGTACTATAACGTCGACAACTTAGATATTGATTTATAAAAGTACAACATTATTAGACCCTTAATTTAATTACAAACAACACAAACTATCATAAAATAACTAATATTATCATAAACTTAAATGAACCACATTCCAAACTATAAACCCAATATCATCATAAAATATTACCACATGATACAAGCTCACCACAAAAATCACCTAACTTACTACACAACAATCTTTAGCACACTTAGATAGTGACAACATTAACACGCTAAAACTAATCAGAGACATTGAGAAAATAAATTTATAACTTCACTACAATATATTTAAAGCATAAGCCTAGCTAGTTAATAAAATATAACTACAACAATACCCTTAAGAAGTAAGAAGTAATACATAACATGATAAACATTAACAAAGATTTTTGCAGGCAACCAAGCAATAGCATCTTGTGAACAACGAAAACAACAGCAGCACAGCAGACCAACTTTGGCTTACAAGACAAAGTAGTGCAGGCACCAAATTAAACCAGTGGTGCGGCACCAAAAATTCTACACATACTATATAATCATAAACAGAGAAAAATAAGATCATGCAATTCTAGACATGGATTCTACTATTAAGCCAAGAGGTTAGCATGTAATTCTAATCATAGTATCAAACAAAGAATTCAATGAGACTGTCAATATCATCACACTAAACCATATAATTCGTGAAAGCTCAACCAACATATAACATGAAATTATTCCCACCCAAATTCCCAAAATCATACTAACCCAACTTAAGTATTAAAATCTAGATATATCCTAAACGAACTTTAATCGTACTCGGATCGTCATTAGTTACCTTGATTTAGGTGGAAAATAATACTAGAATGACAGAGAAAGAAGAAAATAACATCGCTCCCGAAAACTCCGAGAAAAACCGGTTGACTCGTCTGTTTGAAACGGAAACTACAGTCACGTATTTCACTTTCTTCAAAAACAAATTACTCTACAAGCAAGATCTTTCCAAGTAGGTGGATTTTGATTACTCACACGTCCAATTCCGATAAGAAACGAAGGAGATATGATGCAAACAAAATAGGGGTGCAGAAATGGCCGAAAATGCGAAAGAGAGAAGAAGAGGAGTTGTTATGCGCGAATTTCCTGAGTCCTGACTTGTTTCCAGCATTATGGAGGGGGTTTAAAGTGTAGCAGATGATGTGATTATTCACCCCATTAAGCAAAGGTTTAAGGGTGCATTAAGGTGGGTTAATGGGGGGTTAATGGTGGTAAATGAAGAGGCAACCTTTGGGTGGATTTAACGTTACAAAACCATTGCTAAGATAAACTAGAATGCACAAGAAGGCTCTAGAACACACTAGAATTCGGCCCCCTATCTTAAGTGACGGACTTAAGTTTCATTACGTTGCCGGTCCAAAATATATAAAGTATCATTATAAAAATAATTCGCAATACTAAACGCGCATAAATAATTATAACTAATAAAATACCAAAATAAATATACACACTTTAAATTAATAATTCCAACAACACAATACCACAATTAAACAATTATATACGATAAAAATAGTTTTAATAATAAATTATTTTATTTTTAAGAAAAATATCATTTTAATGTAAACAAACGCCAAAAATAAAGGGTGAAAATTACGGGGTGTTATATTAGTCAATTAAAGCTGGACAATAATTTGTAAAGAAAAGGTCCAAGAGTTTGAATGATTGCAAATTAAGTCATTTTGTTCCTAGGGAATGACATTCACCAGCTTGGTCATGTTGTAAAAAATTGGCAATGCCCCAAAAGTTGACCAATCGAACTACGTAAAATTGCTAAAAGATAATGTTGTTATTTCTAGGACATGATAATATTCAACGTAGTGGTTAAACGTGTTTCATCCATACAAAATATAGCCATGTTATTAAGTCAGGGGTCATTTTGATCACCCGCCTTAATGCTTCTTCCCGAAATTAGCCAATACTAGTACAGAAATGAGGATTTGCGTCTGTCCATTTGCGTCGCACCCTCGAAGAACTGACGCAAATTGCAAATTTGCGTCGCATACCATTAATAGTCCGATGCAAATAATGTCACTAGAAGAGTAGGAAAGAACATATGCGTCGGACTTTGAGGACAAACGACGCAAAAACATATATCTGCGTCGCATGTCATTAGGGTCCGACGTATATGACTCTTCGTATCCAAAGCAGCCAACCAAGCATCTGCGTCGAACCCCATGGACATGCGACGCAGATAAGTCATCTGCGTCGCATGTCCTCAGGGTCCGACGCAGATGACTCCTAGTATGCAAAATTAGCCCAAGACACTATCTGCGTCGGCCCGTAGTGTCCATGCGACGTAGATGGGCCTCCACCACTATCTGCGTCGGACCCTCGTGCACGTGCGACGCAAATGGGCTGGTACTTTATTTCAAAGCCCAAAACTATACGGGGGTCAAAAACTCTCACCCTCTCTCACACTCTCTCACTCTCTCACTCCTGCGAACCGTCGACCTTCGCTGAACTAAAGTCCCGTTTGCACTCTCGCCAGCGACCGTCGCTTCTCCGGCAATTCCCGTTTCGTCGGCGACCGTCGCTTCTCCGGCAATTCCCGTTTCGCCGGCGACCGTCGCTTCTCAGGCAAATTTCGTTTTCGCTCGTCGTCGCTTCTCTCTATCTCGGTTTTGCTCGTCGGCTACCGCCGCTCCGTGAGTCGCACCGCCCGCCGCCGCACGCCCGGTGTCGCCGCGTCACACGCACGCCCGGTGTCGCGCCGCCGCCGCCGCTTCAATGTAAGTCATGTTTTTCATTTTCTCGTCTTTTTTTTTTTTCAATTTCGTCCTTTTTTTTTTGAATTTCCCTCTTCTTTTTTTTCTACAACTTAACCAAGGAGTTTATTACTACATTTCAATGTATTGAATCAATTTCTTGCATGTGTTTCTTGAATGCGCACTTTAGAATTATGTGTTTCGATTATGAGTTAGAATTCTTGAATGGTCACTTTAGAATTTCAAACTTATAAGAATTTATATTATAGTTTCCTATTTACATTGAATTTGTGAAATTTAGTAATATGTTGTGTGACTATCCAAACTCATCTCTTACAATGGTGTTGCATTCTCTCACTTTGCCTCTCTTCCACATTGTCTATCGATTGCCACCTTAGCTTGTGTCTTGTGCTCCTCGGTTTCTTAGGTTCTCCAAGCTCACCTCGTTGTGCTTGTCTTCGCTGCTCCTTGAGAGCAGAGGTATGTATTATACCTTTTGCTATTTTCTAATTTATGTTAATTTATGATTGGGAAAGTATATGTAAATTATTGTTTGGTTATTATGTGATTGGGAAAGTATATGTTGAATTGTGACCAAACCTATATGGACATACCTTAATGGGGTGGGGAGGGAAATCTAAGGAATGGATTGGTTTGTGATGTTTAATTGCAATGTGCATCATTTGCCTAGATACCCGTTCCAGGCTTACTCATTAGGAGTAAGTCTTGAATAGTCCCCGGTTTGGGACTGTCTTTGAGTTTCTTATCTCACTTAGGATGTGAATGAATGTTTGGTTTTCGATTCTAAGAAAGATCTAGCTCATTTCCCTAAGCGTTCTCTGGGTACATATGTTGATAGTTTACCTACTATCTTCATCGTGTACTTGGAGAACTGTAGGGAAGTGCTGCCGGATTTTTCTTAGAATTGAAAACCAAACATTCATTCACTAGTGAGATGAGAAACTCAAGGATGGGTTAGGTTGGAGTGATAAGGACTTAAATGTTCATGACTGCATTTGATAAGACACTTTGAATGATGTGATCATCGATATATTGTGTTCTTGTTTGGTGTCTCTAGTGTATGAATATGGATCGAACCTGGATGTATGGTAATCGAATTTCGGCGACATTTCTACAAGGGGTTGATGAATTTATCAGGGTTGCATTAGAACATCCATCGCAGAATGAGTCAAAGTTAGTCTTGTGTCCTTGTTGTGATTGCAATAACTCTAGAGGGTATCGTGATGTGGATCAAATTAAGGATCATTTGATTCGTCGTGGGTTTAAGAGCAACTATACTAGGTGGACATGGCATGGAGAGTTTTATGATCAGGGGTGAATGTTGATCACATTGATGATGAGGTTGAGGTTGATATCGAAAAAGGAGAGGATAATAATGATAATGATAGGGTAGATGATGAGAATGATAGGGTGGATGATGAGAATGATAGGGTAGATGAGATGTTGTACAATTTGGAGGATGAAGGAACTGATCGTCCGAATATGTATGATAATATTTTAAGTGCAGCGGACAAACCTATGTATCCGGGGTGTAAGAATTTCACTAAACTTTCTGGCATCCTTACATTGTTCAATATGAAATCGAAGCATAGTTGGACAGATAAAAGTCTAAGTGAGTTGTTCACTTTTTTACAAGAATTGCTACCTGATGGGAATGAAATTCCCAACTCTACCTATGAGGCAAAGAAATTGTTGTGTCCATTAGGTATGGAATATGAGAAGATACATGCATGTCAAAATGATTGTGTGCTGTATCAAAATGAGTACAAGGATTTGGGTGAGTGTCCAAGGTGTGGAGAGTCTCGGTACAAGACAAAGGAGGATGATGAAGGGGTGAGAAAGAAAGAAACTCCGGCGAAGGTTCTTTGGTATCTTCCAATCATTCCGAGATTTAGGCGTTTATTTTCGGATGAAAATAATGCTAAATTATTAAGGTGGCATGCGGATGAGAGGAAGAAAGATGGGATGCTTAGACATCCGGCCGATTCTCCGCAATGGAGAAATATCGACCGAAAGTTTTCCAGTTTTGGTAAAGAACCTCGAAATCTTAGGCTTGGACTTTGTACGGATGGGATGAACCCATTTGGCACCCTAGGTACCCAACATAGCACTTGACCGGTTCTACTAACCATTTATAATCTGCCCCCTTGGTTATGTATGAAGCGTAAGTTTATTCTGCTATCGCTTCTTATCTCGGGTCCTAAGCAACCCGGAAACGACATAGATGTGTATCTTGACCCACTCATTCAAGATCTGAAATTGTTGTGGGATGAAGGTGTTTCGATGTTCGATGCGCATGCGAAAACCGACTCACATTACGTGCCATGATATTTTGCACGATTAATGATTTCCCGCTTATGGGAATTTGTCCGGTATACAGCTTAAAGGAGCAAAGGCATGCCCTATTTGTGATGAGGATATGATTGATGAGCGATTACATCATTGTGGGAAGAATGTATACCTGCATTATCGTACATGGCTTCCTTTAGATCATCCATTTCGTAAGAAGAAAAAGTTGTTCAACGGAAAAGTGGAGATGAGAGAAGCCCCTGTACCTTTACGTGGAAAACAGGTTTCTAGGCGGGTAAAGGATATTGAAACAGTGTTTGGCAAGCCCTTTAAAAGTGTCTCAAAGAACTTATACAAGAAAAGGTCTAAGTTCTGGGACCTCCCATATTGGGAATGTTTAGAAGTCAGACATTGTCTTGATCTAATGCACATTGAGAAAAATGTTTGTGATGCCATTGTCGGCACATTGTTGAATATGCCCGGGAAGACAAAGGATGGAGTTAAAGCTAGGAAAGACATGGCTGAAATGGGCAGACCAGAACTAGCACCTCAGGAGCGAGGACAACGCTATTATCTTCCACCAGCTTGCTACACTTTGTCAAAGAAGGAGAAAACGAGTTTTTGTGAGTCTCTGCATAGGTTAAAGGTCCCTGCTGGATACTCGTCAAATTTTCGAAACCTTGTCTCACTGAAGGACTTGAAACTCGTTGGTTTGAAATCTCATGATTGTCATATCTTGATGCAGCATTTATTACCAGTTGCAATACGAGGAATTTTGCCTTCCCATTGTCATATCTGCGTCGAGAGCTGTGCCGTCGGACCCATGTCCGACGCAAATGGCCGCCTCACATCCGACGCAAATCCTCATTTCTGTACTAGTGAATAAAAAAAGGAAAAATTGGCGCGAACAACACCAACTATTAGTTAGGTGCTTAAAAAAGCACGAACTAAACAAGGTGCGGTGCACAACACAAACTGCATAAGCTGGGTGCACATAACAACATCAATGAATATTTTGGCCTGAGATTCCATTTACGCCGGGGAATTTTCAATATTTTAATATTTTTAGGGAATCTCTCCCACTTAGTCAATTTTCCTTTTATTTTCCCTCCCTCTTTCTCCAAAAAATTACGTGACCCCTAAATTCAACTCTTTGAAACTCCCTAATTCATTTTCCCTTAAATTCAACTCTTTTTCCAGTCTAAGAAAACCCCCAAATTGATTTTCTCTTTAAAACCATAGAAATTGAATATGAGTGCCAGATATTAAGCAAATTCAAGGAAGAAGGCAAAAAGCTATGGAGGATGCTCTAGTCAAATACGATGCAGCCATGGATTGCTCGTTGTTCTCCAAACAACAAAGAAGTTAAATAAGAATCATGGCAAATGATGGCAGCCCAAAATGGAAGGAAGATGATTGCCATTTTTTGATTGGTATGACACTGACAAGTATGAACCTCGTGCTGTGGAGATCATCTTGGAATATGCTGAGAAGAAGTGTAACACCCCAGAAATTCAAAAGCAGTTAGAAAAAGAATTAATATATTTTATAGGACGATGGCGGAAACATCGTCTTCTGGGAATGTCACTACTACAAGAATAGTGTTTAAATAACTAAGTGATAAAAACAAACTTAAGTAAATACTATAAATAAATTAATTACTTAGATTAAAAATGAAATGAGAACACTATCTCAACTAAAAAGAAGTCTAGAACTAAAACACCTAATAGATTATTTCTCGCATCTCAACCCGAGCCCAAAATCAAAGAAAATCCTTATCAACAAAACCTGCAAAATATACAACAAATATCCACAATCAGTGGGGAGTAACTAACAGCTCTCCTAGCCCAATATTGGGTTCAAATAGCAATTTTTAAGTAAAGTTAAAATAAATGTTACTACACAACAACATGCTTCTAATAACAATAAGTAAATCAACAATAATGAACTTAAGATAATCATACAAGATCCATAGCTTAAGCCTCCAAAATAATTAAACAAAATAATATAATTGGTTTTGAGAAAGAGCAGAACGCTAGTGGATCGCAACCCACTTCCTAAGGTTTGTCAGATCGAAATCTCCAAACAGCCTATGGGCTTACGTTCCCTACTGTCTGTGTCTAAGAATGACCAAACTCCCGATGCTGGATAGTACCCAGCTCAGTACTTCCCAACCTCTCGGACCACAACAATTAACCCAGGTAAGACCCCTAAATCGCAACCTAGGTGGTTGGCATGTTCTTCACCGGGGACTACGTCTATCCCACCGGATATCTTAATCTCAATAAAATATTTCTACAAATAAATACAATAATATATTCATCCATTAATCCTCAAATATAAATAATAAGGATGCCCTTAAGGCCTTTCACCCAAAATCAGCAGAAACTAGGATCGCAATCCAAGAGTTTCAATTCAACAATATTTATTCTTCCCAAAGTATTAATAATAATAATACTAATAAAATCATTTCACCAGACTAAAAAGAATAGACCTTCATTAAAACATAATTATACACCAAAAACACAGTATAATCAAATACTCTAACTACTACACTCTCGTTGTCTGAGTTTGGGTACAGGGTTAATTACAACATTAGTTATAATACCCCCGGTACATAACTCTTGGCGAAACGATACTAAAGACAGTAGTATTCTCCCTCGAGTACTGTAACGTCGACAACTTAGATATTGATCAATGAAAGTACAACATTATTATAATCTCAATTTAATTACAAACAACAATACCATCATAAAATAAATAAGACACTCACAATATAACTATAAGTAAATATATCATTCAACTCAATAATAAAAATAAATAAATAAATAAAACATGCAACAATTCTTCAAAAAGCTCCATATATCAAGATTTCACCTCAAAACAAGTCTTAACATGCTTCAACACAACAAGGTACGCCTTTTGAAATTGTTTTAAATATAAGCAGCAACTTCAAATAGACATAACTTTCAGACTACACAGTATTTTTATGGAATTCCAAATGCATGTTAAAGCTTATCTCAATAGCTTTCCAAAAATTGGTCATATGCTCAATTCCGAGGTAAAACGACTGAGATATGACACTTTGAACATACACAGTCCAAACTGGTCGTGGGTCGTGAAATAGATCGCGGGCCGCGAAAGGCCTTCCGTTTCTTTTCCTCGTGCACAACAATATGCAATTTCACCCAAATTTTCACCACATATACTCATACATCAAAATGAAACATACTCAAGCGAATATATGATTACACCATAGAAATTAACTAGTTTAACATGAGGATTAACATGTAACATAAATTACATAGCCTCCAAACATGATAATTCAACATAAAATAACTATTCTAACATGATTAATCACAAATACATGAATCATAGCCCAAAATAAATAAATTTTCAGATTACTAAAACCACAAGATTTCATCAAAAAGCATAAACAACATTCAATAAACATGCTTAACCATAACCCTAACATCATGCTACTAATTTTTCACAAATTCCTAATACTTTCATGATAATAATGCATATAACATCACAAGCATAAAATTAGGCATGAAGAATAACATTTATACATTCTTAACATGATACTAACAATGAATAAAAATAACAAGAACAATTCTAATAGCACCCTAACATATTCCTAAGCCTAATAACATGATTTCTAGCCTACTAACATAAATCCTAACAATACCAAAATCACTACTCTAATCCTAACGTGCTAGAAGAGATGCTAGTTACCTGGATTTTAGGTGGAAAATAATACTAGAATGGCAAAATAAGAAGAGAATAACATTGCTCTCGAAAACTCCAAGAAAACCAGATGAGTCGTCTGATTGAAACGCAAACTGCGACCAATTCTTGGAGTGTCTTCAAAAACCGATGACAGCATGAGCAAGATCTCTCCGAGTAGATGAATTTCGACTACTCACACGCCCAATTCCGATAAGAAACGAAGGAGATATGGGGCAAACAAGATGGGTGCGCAGAAATGGCCGAAAACGCGAGAAGGGAGAAGGACTCTTTGTCTTTCTTTCTAAGGCTGACGTGAAGGGAGGTTTTGAGTGCAGCAAAAATAATGTGATTGTTCATAACATTAAGCAAAGGTTTAATTGCATTAAGATGGGTTAATGGGGGGATGGCTCTTCACCTTTTGGTGGTTACAAAGAGGGATAGAAGATGCTAATACTATGCTTAATACTCCTCTAAATTTCGGACACCATAAGAAGGAAATGGGCTTGCAAAAATTCCGCTACATTAGTCGGTCCATAAAATATATTTAACGCTTAAGATAAAATCACACGCTACTTAAATTTATAAAATATAAATTACTATCTATATTATAAAACAAATACGCACATTAATAATAATAACAAATGAAATTCCTAAAAAAATATATACACTTTAAATTAATAAACACAACCACATAATGCAACAACTAAACAATTATGCATGTTTAAAATCGTTTTAATAATAAATTATTTTATTTTAACGGAAGATATCATTTTAATGTAAACAACGCCAAAAAATAAAGAGTGAAAATTACGGGTTGTTACAATCACTCCCCCTTAAAAGAGTTTCGTCCTCGAATCTTCAAAACAACCAAGAGATCAAAAGAAAATAGTCTAGTTAAAGAACATTAAGAAAAACACACATCAATGGATTTTATGAAGAACAAAACAACTTTGCGGGTATAAAATTTGATATCTCAAAAAATATATATTTTATTTTTGGAAGACCAAAAAGAGATGTATTGTAAAGAAGTATGGTAACAACCATCATTTATAAATTGTGAAAGAACCAAAGACAAGTAGGTAAAAACGCTTCCACAATAATCTATAGGTAATTTTGCAAAAGAAGCAGGAATAAATATTTATGTAAAATTATAAAAGAATAAATACGAACATACATAAATATTTTCAGAAAAGAAACGAAGAAGCAAAAGTTCGTAAATTGATAGCCAAACCAATTTAAATAGAGATAACCACACAGGCTTATACTCCACTTAAAGAGATAAGAACACTTTAATAAAGAGTAGCTATATGCTTTATTAAAATTGCACGTACGAACTCAAGTCAAGACATATGTTATAAGAGCGTACGCCTCCTAAACATATATATGAAATTTTAAGTTCGCAAAAGAAATTGATAACTTTAAAATAAATTTCACAACAATGAAACACTAATACTAAATAGGCGATAAAATACAAAATAATAAACAACAAATTTTAAAATTTGCCAAGTCAACACAAATGTGCATGGAACCACCCATTGCAACCTAGTATCAACAAAATAATATTTGAAAGCCTTCTTATCAAATCGACATTAAAGTTTATTGGAATCACCCAATATAAACTTAATATCAACTCAAAAAGGAAATTAAATCAAAATAGATAAACGAGATCCGTTCACGCATTTGAGTTTGAAAAATAATGCTAATAAGAAAAGTAAATTAGTAAGTAAAGTAAAAGTTGTTGAATGCTAACCTTTAAAACAAAATAGTTTACATCAACATTTCAATCTATAACCCACAATAGCTCATCAGGGTACTTTTACTTTCCAAGACTATGAAACCTTATTACCACAATTAAAGGTTGAACAAGGATTAGCATGAAAATAAAAATATTAAAAGGAAAATATTTATAAATATAGATGCTCAAAGACGGTATAAGAGAAATTTGAAGAATATCTTAAAAGACAATTTCAAAACCGCTTTCTTTTTTTCCAAACCATTATAAAACAATTGAAATTAAATGTTTTTCAAAAGAGTATGTCAAAATATTAACAATCACAAAATTTGAATACCACAATATAACTCTTATATAAGTATGAAATTTATTAAGAGAAAAGATCTAAAATAAAATTTGGAATATAAACTCAAACTAGAAAGTTTTGTAAATAATAAAACAGATATGTAGTACTCACATAAAAACACCACTTAATTGGAAAAGAACAAAAAGTATATACTGTCGCACATAATAACATAAACTATCAAGCAACCAGCAAATAAAAATAAATGCAATGCAACACACATGACTATATTAAAATAATATTAAAGTTTTTTTTTAAATTGCAAAACACAAAACAATTTAAACGCGCAACTCGACCTATAACCTGAGGGCTATAAATTATATCGCTTTCGCTGGCAACTCTGATAAAAAGAAAAATAAATTACATGTAAGAGGCCCTGCAAATAAGATTAGCAAACTTGGTAGACTAATTCCACCAATAAACAAGTAACTATTCATATTATATATGCTCCACAAGCAAGAGAGCACACCACATTCCATGAGGCTTCCTCTTACTTATTCTACCCATCTTTCTCTCATTATAGCAAAACTACAAAACTTAATTCTAAATAGATTTTATCTCCTAAGCTAACTAATAATTCCAAAGAATCATTAGCAACTCTTTTTCAGAGTTTAGGAGCGTTTTGCTCTGATACCAACTGTAACACCCCAGAAATTCAAAAGCAGTAAAGAAAAAGAATTAATATATTTTATAGGACGATGGCGGAAACATCGTCTTCTGGGAATGTCACTACTACAAGAATAGTGTTTAAATAACTAAGTGATAAAAACAAACTTAAGTAAATACTATAAATAAATTAATTACTTAGATTAAAAACGAAATGAGAAAACTATCTCAACTAAGAAGAAGTCTAGAACTAAAACACCTAATAGATTATTTCTCGCATCTCAACCCGAACCCAAAATCAAAGAAAATCCTTATCAACAAAACCTGCAAAATATACAGCAAATATCCACAATCAGTGGGGAATAACTAACAGCTCTCCCAGCCCAATATAGGATTCAAATAGCAATTTTTAAGTAAAGTTAAAATAAATGTTACTACACAACAACATGCTTCTAATAACAATAAGTAAATCAACAATAATGAACTTAAGATAATCATACAAGATCCATAGCATAAGCCTCCAAAATAATTAAACAAAATAATATAATAGGTTTTGAGAAAGAGCAGATTGCCAGTGGATCGCAACCCACTTCCTAAGGTTTGTCAGATCGAAATCTCCAGACAGCCTATGGGCTTACGTTCCCTAATGTCTATGTCTAAGAATGACCAAACTCCCGATGCAGGATAGTACTCAGCTCAGTACTTCCCAACCTCTCGGACGACAACAATTAACCCAGGTAAGACCCCTAAACCGCAACCTAGGTGGTTGGCATGTTCTTCACCGGGGACTACGTCTATCCCACCGGATATCTTAATCTCAATAAAATATTTCTACAAATAAATACAATAATTTATTCATCCATTAATCCTTAAATATAAATAATAAGGATGCCCTTAAGGCCTTTCACCCCAAATCAGCAGAAACTAGGATCGCAATCCAAGAGTTTCAATTCAACAATATTTATTCTTCCCAAAGTATTAATAATAATAATACTAATAAAATCATTTCACCAGACTAAAAAGAATAGACCTTCATTAAAACATAATTATACACCAAAAACACAGTATAATCAAATACTCTAACTACTACACTCTCGTTGTCTGAGTTTGGGTACAAGGTTAATTACAACATTAGTTATAATACCCCCGGTACATAACTCTTGGCGAAACGGTACTAAAGACAGTATTATTCTCCCTCGAGTACTGTAACGTCGACAATTTAGATATTGATTAATGAAAAGTACAACATTATTATAATCTCAATTTAATTACAAACAACAATACCATCATAAAATAAATAAGACACTCACAATATAACTATAAGTAAATATATCATTCAACTCAATAATAAAAATAAATAAATAAATAAAAACATGCAACAATTCTTCAAAAAGCTCCATATATCAAGATTTCACTGCAAAACAAGTCTTAACATGCTTCAACACAACAAGGTACGCCTTTTGAAATGGTTTTAAACATAAGCAGCAACTTCAAATAGACATAACTAGAAGACTACACCGTATTTTCATGAAATTCCAAATGCATGTTAAAGCTTATCTCAATAGCATTCCAAAAAGTGGTCATAAGCTCAATTCCGAGGTAAAACGACTGAGATTTGACACTTTGAACATACACTGTCCAAACTGGTCGCGGGTCGTGAAATAGATCGCGGGCCGCGAAAGGCCTTCTGTTTCTTTTCCTCGTGCACAACAATAGGTATGCTATTTCACCCGAATTTTCACCACATATACTCATACATCAAAATGAAGCATACCCAAGCCAATATATTATTATACCATTGAAATTAACTAGTTTAACATGAGGATTAACATGTAGCATAAATTACATAGCCCCCAAACATGATAATTCAACGTAAAATAACTATTCTAACATGATTAATGACAAATACATGAATCATAGCCCAAAATAAATAAATTTCCAGATTACTAAAACCACAAGAATTCATCCAAAACCACCTCCCAACCATAAACAACATTCAATAAACATGCTTAACCATAACCCTAACATCATGCTACTAATTTTTCACAAATTCCTAATACTTTCATGATAATAATACATATAACATCACAAGCATAAAATTAGGCATGAAGAATAACATTTATACATTCTTAACATGATACTAACAATGAATAAAAATAACAAGAACAATTCTAATAGCAACCTAACATATTCCTAAGCCTAATAACATGATTTCTAGCTTACTAACATAAATCCTAACAATACCAAAATCACTACTCTAATCCTAACGTGCTAGAAGAGATGCTAGTTACCTGGATTTTAGGTGGAAAATAATAATAGAATGGCAAAGAAAGAAGAGAATAACATTGCTTCCGCAATTCAATATAGTATTACAACTTGACAGACAACCATGTTCAACTTCAATTGACTACACCCATTCCCAAAAAAATTCTATTGACTCGTTTTATAAACCAAAAAAAAATTGTGCCTAACATAACTTAAGGCCTAACATCTAGAAGTCATAATGCTTTTATTGAGTCAAGTAAGTGTTTATGCCTTTTCTTGGCCTTCCCCTTCCTCTAGGCTTAACTGTTGGTTAAGAGGTTGAAACAATATTATGGGCAGATGTTGAGCTTGTCTTGGTTTTGGTCTGAGTGCCTGATCTGGTGTGATTGCATGTGTTGTTCTCAGAAATTAGTGCTTCTGAGCCCTTCTTTTGGCTGTTGTTGCTGCTCATAAAACCCTGCATCATAGAGATAATTTTAGTTACAAATGAATGAAGAACAAGTATTTCATTTCCAAGGTAAGTTTGACTCACTTTTTCACCACTTTTTGGAGTCTTTGCTTTATTTTGTGGGCATGTTTTCTTGTTGTGTTTGGTTGACTTGCATATACTGCATCTCATAACAACTCCATGCTTGTTAAACTTTCCAGCCTTGTCCTCTCTCTCATGTGCTGCCTTTATTTTTCCTCACTTTTCTTAGTCTTCCAGCACCCACCTTGATGTCAGGGGGCAACAAGGGGAACTGATCTCTCCCCCAATACTTCTCACATGTAAGTGGTTTGATTGATCCACTATAGGACAGTAGGTATGTCTCTTTTTGCAAACTGCTATGAACGTACTGTTCACATGGCACTCTTAGCCAGTTGCAACATGCAATTGCATGTGAACATGGGTATCCAGTTAGGTCCCATCTATTGCATGTGTATGTGAGTTTCTCCAAATTAACAGCTAATATAACCATGCCACACACAATCTCAAATGAACTAACAGGTGAAGCAAGCACCTGACGGTTCCTTGCATAGTCTTTGTTTTTTTTCCAATTTCTTCCTAACTCTAGTTTTTTTCTTTCTTTTCTAACATGGGTCTAATAATGTTTTTTTTCCAATACTCCAAACTACTAAACTCTCGTTGTCTGAGTTTGCGTACGAGGTTAATTACAATGTTAGTTATAATACTCCTGGTACATAACTCTTGGCGAAACGGTACTAAGGACATTATTATTCTCCCTCGAGTACTATAACGTCGACAACTTAGATATTGATTTATAGAAGTACAACATTATTAGACCCTTAATTTAATTACAAACAACGCAAACTATCATAAAATAACTAATATTATCATAAACTTAAATGAACCACATTCTAAACTATAAACCCAATATCATCATAAAATATTACCACATGATACAAGCTCACCACAAAAATCACCTAAGTTACTACACAACAATCTTTAACACACTCAGATAGTGACAACATTAACACGCTAAAACTAATCAGAGACATTGAGAAAATAAATTTATAACTTCACTACAATATATTTAAAGCATAAGCCTAGCTAGTTAATGAAACATAACTACAACAATACCCTTAAGAAGTAAGAAGTAATACATAACATGATAAACATTAACAAAGATTTTTGCAGGCAACCAAGCAATAACATCATGTGAACAACGAAAACAACAACAGCCCAGCAGACCAACTTTGGCTTACAAGACAAAGTAGTTCAGGCACCAAATAAACCAGTGGTGCGACACCAAAAATTCTACACATACTATATAATCATAAACAGAGAAAAATAAGATCATGGAATTCTAGACATGGATTCTACTATTAAGCCAAGAGGTTACCATGTAATTCTAATCATAGTATCAAACAAAGAATTCCATGAGACTGTCAATATCATCACACTAAACCATATAATTCATGAAAGCTCAACCAACATATAACATGAAATTATTCCCACCCAAATTCCCAAAATCATACTAACCCAACTTAAGTATTAAAATCTAGATACATCCTAAACGAACTCTAATCGTACTCGGATCGCCGTTAGTTACCTTGATTTAGGTGGAAAATAATACTAGAATGGCAGAGAAAGAAGAGAATAACATCGATCCCGAAAACTCCGGGAAAAACCGGTTGACTCGTCTGTTTGAAACGGAAACT
Source organism: Beta corolliflora (assembly GCA_947648045.1). Taxonomy (NCBI): domain Eukaryota; kingdom Viridiplantae; phylum Streptophyta; class Magnoliopsida; order Caryophyllales; family Amaranthaceae; genus Beta; species Beta corolliflora. The sequence continues at coordinate 295,328 of CANSZD010001739.1, read as the reverse complement.
GCAGTCACGTCTTTCACTTTCTTCAAAAAACAAATTACACTACAAGCAAGATCTTTCCGAGTAGATGGATTTTGAATACTCACACGTCCAATTCCGATAAGAAACGAAGGAGATATGATGCAAACAAAATAGGGGTGAAGAAATGGCCGAAAATGCGAAAGAGAGAAGAAGAGGAGTTGTTATGCACGAATTTCCTGACTTATTTCCAGCATTATGGAGGGGGTTTAAGTGTAGCAGATGATGTGATTATTCACACCATTAAGCAAAGGTTTAAGGGTGCATTAAGGTGGGTTAATGGGGGGTTAATGGTGGCAAATGAAGAGGCAACCTATGGGTGGATTTAACGTTACAAAACCATTGCTAAGATAAACTAGAATGCACAAGAAGGCTCTAGAACACACTAGAATTCGGCCCCCTATCTTAAGTGACGGACTTAAGTTTCATTACGTTGCCGGTCCAAAATATATAAAGTAGCATTATAAAAATAATTCGCAATACTAAACGCGCATAAATAATTCTAACTAATAAAATACCAAAATAAATATAGACACTTTAAATTAATAATCCCAACAACACAATACCGCAATTAAACAACGGTTATTTCACCAAATACCCCTGACAAATAAATTAATTCACCAAATACCCCCACTTTTTTTCGAATTCACCATATACCCCTGACTTTTAAAAAAATTCACCAGATGCCCTTGTTGACTAATGGAGTTAACTCCGTTAGTCATTAACCCTAATTAATCCTAAAAAAATCCTAATTAACCCTAAAAAAACCCTAATTAAACCTAACTAAACCCTAAGTAAACCTAAAAACCCTAACTCTCTCTCTCCCTAACCCAACCCCACCCCCCAACCCTAGAGCCGCCCCACCACCCAACCCCAAACCCCACCAGCCCCCACCCCCCCCCCCCCCCCGGCGGCCCACGCAGGCCCCTCCCCATCCCCTCCCCCACCCGGCGCACCCCACACATACCCCCTCCCCAGCAGCCCCCCACGCAGCCCCCCTCCCCTCGACCTCCCTCACGCCTCCCCCTCCCCCTCCTCCCTCCCTTCCTCCCCCCCCCGCCCGCCGCGCCTCCCCCTCCCGACCACCCCAACCCCGCATCCCCCTCCCCTTCCCCCAAGAAATCGGTTGCCCCACCCCTCCCCTTCCCCGCGAACTCGCCGCTCCCCCTCCCCTCTCCCCGCCGCCCCCCAGTCCACCGCGCGTCCCCCCTCCCCATCTCCCACCCCTTCGAATCCCGCGCCTCCCCCTCCCCCCCCCCCTTCGAAGCGAATCTCGTGTCTCCCCCTCTCCCACCCTCGTTTCACCCCAAAAAGAAACGGCTAGAGATTTTGCCGAGATCAAGGTTCTGGGTTGGTGTTCCCGCGCAATTGCCGAGATTTTGCTATAACGGAACACTAACGGAGGATCGGAGGTTGAAATTGCGCAGTGCGGGGAGGAGGGGGTTGTGGGCCGCCGACGAGAGTGAGGGAGGAGGAGGGGGGCGAGTGCGCCGGCGAGAGTGAGGGATGGGAGGCGCCGGGGGGCAAGTGGGGAGGGGGAGGGGGCCGCGCGGGGGAAGGGGGCGGGGGGCCGGGGGGTCAGTGAGGGGGGGGTTGGGGTGAAGGGGAGGGCTGGGGTTGGGTTAATTAGGTTTTAGGATTAATTAGGTTTAGGGTTAGTTAGAGTTTTAGGGTTTTTAGGTTTAATTAGGGTTTGATTACAGTTTTTTAGGTTAATTAGTTAATTAATTAACGGAGAACTAACGTCCGTTAGCCAAAAAGGGCATTTTTGGTATTTTTTGAAATGTCAGGGGTATCTGGTGAATTTTTTTAAAGGTTAGGGGTATTTGGTGAATTTTGAAAAAAGTGGGGGTATTTGGTGAATAAATTTATTTGTCAGGGGTATTTGGTGAAAAAACCGATTAAACAATTATACACGTTAAAAATAGTTTTAATAATAAATTATTTTATTTTTACGAAAAATATCATTTTAATGTAAACAAACGCCAAAAATAAAGGCTGAAAATTACGGGGTGTTATAATCACTCCCCCTTAAAAGAGTTTCGTCCTAGAAACTTCAAAACAACCAAGAGATCAAAAGAAAAACTCTAGATAAGGAACATTAAGATAAACACAAATCAATGGATCTTAGTTTAAGAGCTAGACAACTTGCGGGTATAAAATTTGATAACTCAAATAATATACATTTTATTGTGGAAGACCAAAAAAAAAGAACTATGTAGTAAAGAAGGATAATAATAACCAACATTAATAAAATATGGAAGAATCGAAGACAAAGATTAGAAAGTTTAAGGTAAAAAAATGTTTTGCACTAACAACTATAAGTAGCTTTTCAAATGAAGTAATCGTTTAATAAAATTATAGAAGACTTACTCCGATCACCCACCATAAATATTTTCAGAAAAAAGAAAACAAATGACGGAGCCAAAGTTCGTAAATCAAAAACTTAAGTAATTTAATAGAGATGACCACTCAGGCACATACTCCACTTAAAGACATAAGAAAATAAATTTCTCAACGACAAAATGCTAATAGTAAATAGGCGATTAAATAATAAATTATAAGCAACAATTATAAAATTTTCCAAGTCGACACAAATGTGCATGGAACCACCCATTGCAACCTAGTATCAACAAAACAATATTTGAAAGCCTTCTTATCAAATCGACATTAAAGTTTACCGGAATCACCCAATATAAACTTAATATCAACTCCAAAAGGAAATTAAATCTTAATAGTCAAAATTAATGTGTCAACTTATCAAATTGACATACAAGTCAAAGGAATCACCCATTATGACTTAATATCAACTCCAACAAGTTTAAGATTTAGACTAAGTATATAAATTTTGTTTTCAAAGAATATAAAACAAATCAGTCAAAATCAGAGAATTAAAATAAGAAGTAATGAAAACAACCAAAATTTTGCAATGAAATGAGAAAGCACTAAATATTTAAACAAGAAACAACAAATAGTAAACGAGATCCTTTCACGCATTTCCGCTTGAAAATAAAATTAATAATAAAAGTAAATTAGCAAGTAAATTAAAAGTTGTCGAGAGATTACCTTTATAACAAAATAGTTTGCATCTACATTTCAATCTATAACTCCAAAACAACTCATTAGGGTACTTTTATTTTCAAAGACTATGAAACCTTATTACCACAATTAAAGGCTGAATAAGGATTAACACGAAAATACAAATATTAAAAGATATATATATATATATATATATATATATATATATATATATATATATATATATATATATATATATATATATATATATATATATAAACATAGATGGTCAAAAGACGGTAAAAGTAATTTGTAGAATCTCTTGAAAGACAATACCACAATCCTTTCTTTTTCCCAAACCTTAATAAAACGATTGGAATTAAACGTTTTCAAAAGAGTATATCAAAATATTAACAATAGCAAAATATGAAAGTCAGAAAATAACTCTAATATTGGTATGAAATTTATTGAGTTCAAAGATCTAAAATATAATTTGGAATATAAACTCAAACCAGAAAGTTTTGTTAATATTAAACAAGATACGTAGTACTCACATAAAAACAACACTTAATTGGAAAAGAACATAAAGTATATACCGTCTCACAAAATAACATATACTATCAAGCGACCAGCAAATAAAATAATGCAATGCAACACATGACTATATTAAAATAAAATTTAATTTAATTTTTAAATTGCAAAACACAAAACAAACAAAACACACAACTAAACCGAGAAGGCTATAAATTACTTCGCTTTCGCTGCGCACATGTAAGAGGCCCTGCAAATAAGATTAGCAAACTTGGTAGACTAATACCACCAATAATACAAGTAACTATACATATAACATATGCTCCATAAGCATGAGAGTACACCACATTCCCATAAGGCTTCCCTTTAATTACTCTACCCATCACACTCTCATTATAGTGAAACTACTAAACTTAATTCTAAACAAATTTTATCTCCTATGGTTAACGAATAATTCTAAAGAATCATTAGCAACTCTTTCAGTGTTTAGGAGCGTTTTGCTCTGATACCAACTGTAACACCCCAGAATTTCAAAGCGGAAAAGAAAGAAATAATAATAGTATTATCGGACGATGGCGAAAACATCGTCTTCTGAGAATGTCACTACTACAAGAAATGCGTTTAAATAACTAAGTGATAAAACCAACATAAATAAATAGTATAAATAAATTAAATTAATTAGATTAATATCCAAAAGAGAAAACTAACTCTTAAACTAACTAAAAGTCTAGGCCTAAAACATCTAACGTTTTAATGCTCACATCTCAACCCGAGCCCAAAACCAAAGAAGATTCCCATCAACATAACCTGCAAAAAATATACAATAAACATTCACAATCAGTGGGGAGTAACTAGCAGTCCTCCCAGAACAACTAGAATCAAGATAGCATTAGTAGATTAGCTTTAATCATATAGAATCATCACATCATACATCACTTAAGATCAAATCATCACAAAACACTCCGACTACTAACATACATAATAAAAACAACTCTAACATGAATTCTATAAATAAAGAGAACATCATCATACCATGAAAATCATAAATCACCATAAAAAAATAGTGAGGTAAAACATAGAGAAAAGCTTATGAGAACAAGAGCTGAACACTAGTGGATCACAACCCACTTCCTAAGGGTTGTCAGATCGCAACCTCCAGACAGCCTATGGGCTTATGTTCCCTACTGCCTGTGTCTAAGAATGGCCAAACTCCCGATGCAGGGTAGTACACACAGCACCCCTGACCTCTCGGACGACAACAATTAACTCAAGTTTACCCCTAAATCGCAACCTAGGTGGTTGGCATGGTCATCACCGGGGAATACATCTATCCCACCGAATTTCTTATATCTCAAAAATAAAACAAATACCACAACAGTTTCATCTCAAAACTTTTCACCATCAAATCAATATCAATAGGGATGCCCAATGGCTTTACACCCATAATTCAGCAGAAAAACAAGGATCGAAATCCAAGAGTCTCAATTCAACAAAATTTATTCTGCTCAAAGTAATACTGATAATAATACTAATAAAATCATTTCGCCCAATCAAAAAGAATAAACACTCTTTAAAACATAATTATACACCAAATACACAATAAAATCAAATACTCCAAACTACTACACTCTGGTTGTCTGAGTTTGCGTACGAGGTTAATTACAACGTTAGTTATAATACTCCTGGTACATAACTCTTGGCGAAACGGTACTAAAGACATTATTATTCTCCTTCGAGTACTATAACGTCGACAACTTATATATTGATTTATAAAAGTATAACATTATTAGACCCTTAATTTTATTACAAACAACACAAACTATCATAAAATAACTAATATTATCATAAACTTAAATGAACCACATTCCAAACTATAAACCTAATATCATCATAAAATATTACCACATGATACAAGCTCACCACAAAAATCACCTAACTTACTACACAACAATCTTTAACACACTTAGATAGTGACAACATTAACACGCTAAAACAAATTAGAGACATTGAGAAAATAAATTTATAACTTCACTACAATATATATAAAGCATAATCCTAGCTAGTTAATGAAACATAACTACAACAATACCCTTAAGAAGTAAGAAGTAATACATAACATCATAAACATTAACAAAGTTTTTTTGCAGGAAACCAAGCAATAGCATCCTGTGAACAACGAAAACAACAGCAGCCCAGCAGACCAACTTTGGCTTACAAGACAAAGTAGTGCAGGCACCAAATTATACCAGTGGTGCGGCACCAAAAATTCTACACATACTATATAATCATAAACAGAGAAAAATAAGATCATGCAATTCTAGACATGGATTCTACTATTAAACCAAGAGGTTACCATGTAATTCTAATCATAGTATCAAACAAAAAATTCAATGAGACTGTCAATATCATCACACTAAACCATATAATTCATGAAAGCTCAACCAACATATAACATGAAATTATTCCCACCCAAATTCCCAAAATCATACTAACCCAACTTAAGTATAAAAATCTAGATACATCCTAAACGAACTTTAATCGTACTCGGATCGCCGTTAGTTACCTTGATTTAGGTGGAAAATAATACTAGAATGACAGAAAAAGAAGAAAATAACATCGCTCCCGAAAACTCCGGAAAAAACCGGTTGACTCGTCTGTTTGAAACGGAAACTGCAGTCACGTCTTTCACTTTCTTCAAAAAACAAATTACACTACAAGCAAGATCTTTCCGAGTAGATGGATTTTGAATACTCACACGTCCAATTCCGATAAGAAACGAAGGAGATATGATGCAAACAAAATAGGGGTGAAGAAATGGCCGAAAATGCGAAAGAGAGAAGAAGAGGAGTTGTTATGCACGAATTTCCTGACTTATTTCCAGCATTATGGAGGGGGTTTAAAGTGTAGCAGATGATGTGATTATTCACCCCATTAAGCAAAGGTTTAAGGGTGCATTAAGGTGGGTTAATGGGGGGTTAATGGTGGTAAATGAAGAGGCAACCTTTGGGTGGATTTAACGTTACAAAACCATTGCTAAGATAAACTAGAATGCACAAGAAGGCTCTAGAACACACTAGAATTCGGCCCCCTATCTTAAGTGACAGACTTAAGTTTCATTACATTGCCGGTCCAAAATATATAAAGTATCATTATAAAAATAATTCGCAATACTAAACGCGCAAAAATAATTATAACTAATAAAATACCAAAATATATATACACACTTTAAATTAATAATTCAAACAACACAATACCACAATTAAACAATTATATACGATAAAAATAGTTTTAATAATAAATTATTTTATTTTTAAGAAAAATATCATTTTAATGTAAACAAACGCCAAAAATAAAGGGTGAAAATTACGGGGTGTTATATTAGTCAATTAAAGCTGGACAATAATTTGTAAAGAAAAGGTCCAAGAGTTTGAATGATTGCAAATTAAGTCATTTTGTTCCTAGGGAATCACCTACACCTGCTTGGTCATGTCCTAAAAAATTGGCAATGCCCCAAAAGTTGACCAATCGAACTACGTAAAATTGCTAAAAGATAATGTTGTTATTTCTAGGACATGATAATATTCAACGTAGTGGTTAAATGTGTTTCATCCATACAAAATATAGCCATGTTATTAAGTCAGGGTCATTTTGATCACCCGCCTTAATGCTTCTTCCCGAAATTAGCCAATAAAAAAAGGAAAAATTGGCGCGAACAACACCAACTATTAGTTAGGTGCATAAAAAAGCACGAACTAAACGAGGTGCGGTTGACAACACAAACTGCATAAGCTGGGTGCACGTAACAACATCAATGAATATTTTGGCTTGAGATTCCATTTACGCCGGGGAATCTTAAATATTTTAATATTTTTAGGGAATCTCTCCCACTTAGTCAATTTCCCTTTTATTTTCCCTCCCTCTTTCTCCAAAAAATTACGTGACCCCTAAATTCAACTCTTTGAAACTCCCTAATTCATTTTCCCTTAAATTCAACTCTTTTACCAGTCTAAGAAAACTCCCAAATTGATTTTCTCTTTAAAACCATAGAAATTGAAGATGAGTGCCAGATCTTAAGCAAATTCAAGGAAGAAGGCAAAAAGCTATGGAGGATGCTCGAGTCAAATACGATGCAGCCATGGATTGCCCGCTGTTCTCCAAACAACAAAGAAGTTAAATGAGAATCATGGCAAATAATGACAGCCCAAAATGGAAGGAAGATGATTGCCATTTTTTGATTGGTATGACACTGACAAGTATGAACCTCGTGCTGTGGAGATCATCTTGGAATATGCTGAGAAGAAGAATGCATTAGAAGAGGAAGCCCAGCAGTTGAAGAAGAGATTGATGGGATGGAAAGAAAGAAAAAGTGAAGACATAACAATGGAAGAAATTCAGAAGCAGTTGAAGGCAATGAAGACCGAGAACAAGAAATTAAAAGAGCAAGGTAGGACACTATGGGGAGTAGTAGAATTGGTTATTGTAATTGTCCTTATTTCATGGATGTTTAGTGTATTATTTTGAGAAGTTGTAATGTGGGAAATGATTGTGTTATTGTAATGAAACTGTTGTTGAATGAAATGGAATGTTGCCTTTGGAATCAAAATACTCATTCACAGTTGCAAATGAGTTGTTCCCATCAACTTGAAAAGGTAGATTTGCACCAAAAGTTAAACCTTATAGGATTTAAAATATAATAATACTGCAATTCAATATAGTATTACAACTTGACAGACAACCATGTTCAACTTCAATTGACTATACCCATTCCCAAAAAATTCTATTGACTCGTTTTTATAAACCAAAAAAAATTTGTGCCTAACATAACTTAAGGCCTAACATCTAGAAGTCATAATGCTTTTATTGAGTCAAGTAAGTGTTTATGCCTTTTCTTGGCCTTCCCCTTCCTCTAGGCTTAACTGTTGGTTAAGAGGTTGAAACAATATTATGGGCAGATGTTGAGCTTGTCTTGGTTTTGGTCTGAGTGCCTGATCTGGTGTGACTGCATGTGTTGTTCTCAGAAATTAGTGCTTCTGAGCCCTTCTTTTGGCTGTTGTTGCTGCTCTTAAAACCCTGCATCATAGAGATAATTTTAGTTAAAATGAATGAAGAACAAGTATTTAATTTCCAAGGTAAGTTTGACTCACTTTTTCACCACTTTTTGGAGTCTTTGCTTTATTTTGTGGGCATGTTTTCTGGTTGTGTTTGGTTGACTTGCATATACTGCATCTCATAACAACTCCATGCTTGTTTAACTTTCCAGCCTTGTCCTCTCTCTCATGTGCTGCCTTTATTTTTCCTCACTTTTCTTAGTCTTCCAGCACCCACCTTGATGTCAGGGGGCAACAAGGGGAACTGATCTCTCTCCCAATACTTCTCACATGTAATTGGTTTGATTGATCCACTATAGGACAATAGGTATGTCTCTTTTTGTAAACTGATATGAACGTACTGTTCACATGGCACTCTTAGCCAGTTGCAACATGCAATTGCATGTGAACATGGGTATCCAGTTAGGTCCCATCTATTGCATGTGCATATGAGCTTCTCCAAATTAACAGCTAATATAACCATGCCACACACAATCTCAAATGAACTAACAGGTAAAGCAAGCACCTGACGGTTCCTTGCATAGTGTTTTTTTTTTCCAATTTCTTCCTAACTCTAGGACATATGTTATGTGCAGCTCTTTCCATGAAAATCCTGTTATAGAACAGTCTTTCCATACAAGCTCTCCTTATATCTTCAAGCATATCATTTATTGGCTTACTTCTAGCTTCAAATATCCACCCATTGAAAGTCTCAGCAAGATTTTTAACAACAAGATTGCATTTTTTGTAACCATACCTATAGAAAGTAGTGGGGGTCAATGCCTTGAAATTAGCAACAACCTTAGAGGACAAAACCTCCATCTCAGTAAGAGCTTTATCAAAGTTTTCCTTGTTGTATGCATAAACAGCTTCCCAAAAAATTTCCTTCAAGCCTGCTACTTTGTTCTTAGAGTGCCATGGGGGGTAAATATGCCTAGCACAATTCCTATGCTCTGCTTGAGGAAAAACAAGTTTCACACCTCTCATAATTGCCTAAAACACATGCAAGAAGGTCAAAGGTGTGCACAAATATATGTAAATACAAGGACAATAAGTAATCTGGGGTATTCATAGTGTTGGTATGAGATGATGGTGTTATCTTCTCCTCCAAACTCTGGGAATTCCCTCTTCATGTTTTCCAGAAACCCTTCCCATGATTCATTATTCGTTGCTTCTACCACAACCCAACAAATTGGGAACATCTGATTGTTGCCATCTTTACCAATTGCACTAAGAAGTTGACCACTTAGGAAAGTCTTCAGAAAACAACCATCTATGCATATAACTTTCCTACAACCCCTCATAAAACCCTCCCATAATGCAGGAAAGCTGAGGTACAATCTCAAGAAGACATGCCTTTTGTCCTTTTCCCTTGCTACTGTTTGTAGCTTAAATATGAAGCTCACATCTTTGTGCTTCAACTCTTGTAGATATGAAGCAAGCTTACAATAATGCTCTGTTAAATCACCATGTATGATTTTGTGTGCCATTGGCTTCACCCTATAGCATCTCCATTTGCTTAATTTGACACCAAAATTCTGCATCACCTCTCATTGCAGCTGCTTCATAGGAAATTGTGGGTTGTGCTTGAACTGCAGCATGAATTCCTTAGCCAACCATCTTGACTTGCATTGAATACTCTCACAATATGCCCTCTTGCACTTGTGATTTGGTTGACAAGATTTAACAATAAATAATTTCTTTGGTCCATCCAAAGATGCATCTAATTTTCAGTCACAACCCTTTTTGCATCTTGCTTCTATTTTATTCATATTCTCACTTCTAACAAACCTCACACAATAACCAACAACTACTGCATATATTTCAACCATATTCTTGAATGCCTCTAGACTTAGGAATGACATACCTACTTTCCAAACAAGTTTCTTAAAATCTGCGTCTATGTCTACAGTAGGTGCTTTAACTTTCTTCCCTGCAAAGTCCTCATCTTCAGTGTCAACATCTGAAGGTGGGATGAGATCATCATCACTCTCATACTCACTTTCCCAACCACTGAAAGAAGTTCCCCCTAGACACTATGTGTCTCCTACACTTGCAACCACCTTTTTCTTTCTCTCCAACACATTTTTTCTACTTTTTAATTAAGTACTCCTCATCACTTGAGGTGCCTAAATTCCCAGTCTCAAAGTAGTCCATATCTTCACTGTCATCATTTTTATCACTACTCTCCACTTCTCCTGATGACAAGTCTAAAATCAGTTTCATTTCAATGTGCTCAGTTTCATCAAAATCTTTGTCTTCATCTGACTCATAATCATCACAACATCCCATCCAATCTTCCAGTGCTACATAGTCATCAACATAGTAAACACTCTCCTCATTTGTCATTGGTTGTTCAGTGGTTTTCAATTTTGTAGGATTTCTTCTAACTTTAGTTTTTGGATGTTTCCTTGGGCTTCTCCTTATTTCTGCTTTAGAAATCTCACTTTTATCTCACTCTGATGGGCTTCTCCTAACATCTGCAAGTGTTATGACCCTAGGCGTTCCTACTTTTTTTTGGTAGCAACCATCTTTCTTCATGAGTGGGGTTTTTGTTTTGTGATGTGGGCTTCTGTGTAGGTGGTGATGTGGGCTCACTAATACACTTTGAGGGGGGCTCAGAGTTGGGTTGTGAGGGGGGCTCACTAGTATTCACAAATATGGGCTCAGTGTTGGGTTTTATTTTGGTGGGGCTCGTGTTGGGTTGTGAGGGGGGGCTCGTGAGTAAACGCAAATGGTTGCTCAATGTTGGGTTGTTGGGGGGCTCAGTGTTGGGTTGTGAGGGGGCTCACTAGTAAACACAAATGTGGGCTCACTGTTGGGTTGTGAGGGGGGCTCAGTGTTGAGTTGTGAGGTGGGCTCACTAGTGCACTTTGATGTAGGATCAGTATTGGGTTGTGAGGAGGGCCCAATTATGATCTTGACATGGGTTGACTAGGTTGTGAAACTTCAAGCTCTATTATCAATTGAGGTTCATCAACATGATGGACCACATACACATCAACTTCCCCAAATTGCAAACCTATTTAACACATACCCAATATCTATAACATACCCACTCTTCAAATTACTTCCAGGTTCACAATAGTAGAACTCAAACTCAGCATTGTACATTACCCCTTTTTCCTTCAATAAATCTATGAAATCAAAGTAGCTCATAAAATCTGGGTCTACTTTATCCCAACAACGAACATTACCCTCATATATATATGTCCCATTTTCAGCCAAACTGCCTCCATGTGTCAATTTAATGGTGAATCTATATCTTCCATAGTCTAATAGACAACAATTAAAACACACAATAGCAAAAAGGTCAACAAACAAAACAGGCAAACCAAAATTATGAAAAACCAATGTTCAAATCCCTAAATTAAAACATTAAAAAAAACCCAGTTACGAACCCTATACTCATACGGAAATTTCCAGCACCCACTTATGATTTTGATCATACTTAGAGACAATTTGTGAAAACTTACAGAACTTCTGCGACAATGGAGCTTGGTGTTCTGCTATAGGAAGATGATGAAGATGAAATGGTAATTATTTTGGGGTTTAGGGAAATAAGGAGGGTCATGTGATTTTTGGGAGCAAAAGCGAGAGAAAATAAAAGGGAAATTGACTAAGTGGGAGAGATTCCCTGAAAATATTTAAATATTGAAGATTCCTCGGCGTAAATGGAATCTCAGGCCAAAATTTTTGTTGTTACATGCACCCAGCTTATGCAGTTTGTGTTGTGCACCGCACCTCGTTTAGTTTGTGCTATTTTGTGCACCTAACTAATAGTTGGTGTTGTTCACGCCAATTTTTCCATAAAAAAATTATTCCTAAAGTACACCAATGTATCCTTGTAACTTATCGAATACAAAATAATGGTAAAAGAATTTCATCCATAAAAAAGTAAATTATCGTCCTAATAAGAAGGTATTTTTTATCATCTATGTAAGTCTTGATAGATTTTTCTACTTCTTTTGGATAAAGGTCAATTTACAGTTGATAGGCTATCGTACACTTGTCAAAAATAATTCCTGCAAAACCTTCTAACAATGTAATAGGGGAAGTAGGGTCGAATCCACAGAGAGATGGTTGTTTTAATCTAGTTTCTAAGGTATGAATAAACTAAACAAGATCAAGATTATTATAATTAAGGTTTTAAACTAATAAAATATAAAAATCAAACTAAAAGGATCTAGGGCAATGGCCCACCATGTTTATAACTATAATCTATCAAAATATCACCAATAGTTCAATTAATCATATATCTAAGGCATAGATTAATCCTACGGTCGGGTCTTAATACTCTCAAATCAACATATGCAGTACGGTCGTTAACATAATCAGATATGCTAATTGTAGGTAAGCCTCTAAAGAGTACTATCTCTCGATCTATGACTCAATATTAGCAATATTTAATCAGATAATTGATCAGATTGCAAGATTAACAATAAAAACACTAATCAATTAGAAAAATTGATGACAAATCAAACCATCAATAAACATCAATCAAGATTCATAGCATATAAACATGGATTCCCAAACCCTAGAAATAAAAACTACTCAATCATGAAATAAATAATAAAATCTAAATCTACAAAGTAAAACATAATTAAAGAAAACAATGAAAAAAAGAGAAGGAACTAATATAACTTATGAAAAATCAAGAACAAGAAAAACTAGGGTTTACTACTACAAAGCTAGAGAGAAAAGAAGAAAACTAAACTAAACCTAAGAAAATAGAATAAAATTCACGTGAAGAGAGAGAGAGAGGAAGAGTTCTTCCTCATCTAAATAATATTCAATAACCTAATATGACTCGTAAAGTATACAAGATAACGAAAATCTTGAATAAATCATTAAATGGGCGGATTAGTGATCCGCGCGTACGATGACAGATTCTGGCAGAAACAGTTCCAACTTCGGAAAGGCATAACTCCTTGACTAGAAGTCTCCTCGGGGTGTGCCACCTATCGTTGGAACGCTATTAAAGTCTAGTTTCCAGATATGCTGGAATTATATGATTCTAAGAATCACATCAAAAGTTATGATCAGAAGAGTAGACGTGACTCCTTTTTCACATTTCTTCTCATGATTTTCCTCTTTGTTTTCGCTCAAACTCGTACTATAAAATATTCGTAGAGATCCTTATGCATTGCACCTTCCTTCCAAGTGGTCCTAATCCTCAAGCGTAGCTAATTATACTCCAAATACGTTCTCGTTACCTGAAATTCATTAAAAATAAGAAAACATACCGAATAGGAGTAGAATAACATAACTTAAGAATATAATGCAATAATGAACCTAAATATGAATCTAAATACTCTAAAATGCAACCTAAATGCACCTAAAAACTATATATAAATATGACTTATCAACAGTCGTACCTTCTTTTGTGAAGAAATGCTCCAAGAATTTGAACGAGCATAAATTGCATTATTATTCTAATAAAAAGTTCTCTTGGGATCATTATTAATAAGAGACTCATGGAGTTTCCGAACATTCACGTTTTAGAACATGTTCACTTACTTGGATCATGTCCATAAAAATTGGTCATGCCCAAAAATTGACTAATAGAAGTAAAATTAATCCCTTAAAGACATTAATGGTGCTTGTTCGATATTATTTTATTAAATATAGTGGTTAGATGAGTTCCATACATACAAAATTTAGTCACGATACTAAGACAAGGGTCATTTTGATCATCCATCAAAATTGTTAGTTCGTCCTAATATTGACCAACAACAATACAAATCATTCCTAAATTATGCTAATGTCATTTGTCGTTCTTGTCTTATACAAATTAAAGGTTAAGGGTTTCATCCATATATAAGTGAATCATCGTCATGAGAAACGAGGTCTTTTGTATCATTTATGTCTTAATAGATTTTTTTAGTTCTTTCACGTATTGGTTAGTTTACAGTAAACCGAATCTTGTGAAGAAATGCACCAAGAGTTAGGACGATTGACAATTCAGTCATTATTTTAATACACAGGTCTATTGGGATAAGAGATTGGTTTAGTTTCCAAACAATCAAGTTTTAGTACATCTCCTCAACCTACTCGGTCATGTCCTAAAAGATTGGTCATGCTCAACAATTGACTAGTTGAAGGGCAACTCATTCCTTAAGGACACTAATTGTGTTTCTTAGACATTATATTATTCAAAGTAGTGGTTTGTTGGGTTTCATCCATACAAAATTTCTCCATAATACTAACACATGGGTCATTTTGATCATCCGCCTTAATAGTTCATCCTGAAATTGGCCAATAATAATATAAATCATTTCTAAATTATATTAATGTCATTCCTCCTATCTTGTATTATATCAAGTAATAGTGTAATGATTTTACCCACACAAAAGTTATCATAATAGTGTTTTCTCGTTATTTTGCCTATTGGTCAATTTAGAGCCAGACCGTCTTTTGTGAAGAAAAGGTCCATGAGCTATAACGAGTGTACATTAAGTCATTATCCTAAGACAAACATCTCTTAAGATAATTTGTTATAAGAGATTGGTTCAGTTCCAAACAATCATGTTATGGAACATGTCGCAAACCTGCTTGTGTCATATCCTAAAAGATTGGTCATTCTAAAAAAAAAACGAATAAAGTACAATTCAATTCTAAAAGACACCAACGGTGTTTCTTGGACATTATTTTATTCAATATAGTGGTTAGGTGGGTTTCATCAATACAAAATTGAGTCACATTACTGAGACAAAGCTCAATTTGATCATCCTTCTTAATAGTTCGTCCAAAAATTGGCCAATAACAATAGAAATCATTCCTAAAATACACTAATTTCGTTCCTAGCATCTTTTCGTATATAAATTAATGGTCTAAGGGGTTCATCCATACAAAAGTGAATCATCGTCCTGAAAAAGAGGTTCTTTATATCATTTGTTGTCTTAATAGATTTTTCTAGCTATTCGCATATTAGTCAATTTACAGCTTGACGGTATTTTGTAAAGAAAGGGTCCAAGAGTTTGAATGAGTGTAAATTAAGTCATTTTGTTCCAAACAATCATGTTTTAAGACACGTTCTAAATCTGGCTAGGTCATGACCTAAACATGATGTGGTCATATCCTAAAAGATTGACCATGGCAAAAATTCACCAATCGAACTACGATTCATTCCTAAATACAATTGTTGTTTCTTGGACATTACTATACTCAAAATAGCGGTTAAATGGATTTCACCATACGAAATATAGCCACTTAATTAAGTCAGAGATCATTTTGATCACCCCGCCTTAATGGTTCTTCCGGAAATTGGCAACTAAAAATAAAAAGCAGTCCTGACGCACACTAATATAATTCCTCGTAACTTATCGTATACAAAATAATGGTCATGCATAAAAAAGTTAATCATCGTTGTATTAAGGAGGTCTTTTTTTATCATATGTGTCTTGATGGATTTTTCAAAATGTTTTTGCATATTGGTCAATTTACAGCCAAACCTTCTTTTGTGAATAAAACTCCAAGAGTTTGAACAAGCATAAATTATATCATTATTCTAATAAATAGTTCTCTTGGGGTCATAATTTATAAGAAATTGGTGGAGGTTCCGAGCAATTATGTTTTAGCACATGTCCTGCACTTGCTTGGATCATGTCCTAAAAAACTGGTCATTCCCAAAAATTGACCAATAGAATTACAATTCATTCCTAAAAGACACTAATGATGTTTGTTCAACATCATTTTATTCAATATAGTGGCTAGATGAGTTATTATACAAAATTTAGCATCAATACTAAAACAAGGGTCATTTTAATTATCCATCTTAGTAGTTCGTTCCGAAATTGGCCAATAATAATACAAATCATTCCTAAATTACACTAATGTAGTTTCTCGTTATTATCTTATATAAATTAAAGGTATAGGGGTTTCATCCATTCAAAAGTGAATCATCGTCCTCAAAAACAGGTCTTTTATATCATTTGTGTGTTAATAGATCTTCCTAGTTCTTTCGTGTATTGGTTAGTTTACAGTTAGACCGTATTTTGTGAAGAAATGCTCCAAGAGTTCGTACGATTGTAAATTAAGGCACTATTCTGATACAGAGGTCTATTGGGAGAATTTGTTATAAGAGATTGATTTAATTTTCAAATAATCATGTTTTAAAACATGTCCTATACCTGCTTGGGTCATGTCCTAAAACATTGGTTGTACCAAAAAATTGACAAAGTGAAGTATAATACATTCCTTAAAGACACTTGTCGCGTTTCTTGGATAACATATTATTCAAAGTAGTGGTTAGATGGGTTCCATCCATACAAAAGTTAGCCACGATACTAGACATGAGTCATTTAGATTATCCGATTTAATAGTTCGTCCCGAAATTGCCAATAACAATTCAAATCATTTCTAAAATGTACTAATGTGATTTATCCTATCTTGTCTTATACAAAGTAATGGTGTAATGATTTAACCCACACAAAAATGATCATAATAGTTTTTTTTAGTTATTTTGCGTATTGATCAATTTAGAGCCAGACCGCCTTTAGTGAACAAAGAGTCCATAACTTCTAACGAGTGTAAATTAAGTCATTATTCTAATACAAAGGTCTCTTATATCATTTTCTATAAGATATTGATTTAGTTTCCAAACAATCATGTTTTATAACATGTCGTATGTAACACCCGAGTCGAGTCTATCACCACCAATGTGCATC
Organism: Beta corolliflora; assembly: GCA_947648045.1. Lineage (NCBI taxonomy): Eukaryota > Viridiplantae > Streptophyta > Magnoliopsida > Caryophyllales > Amaranthaceae > Beta > Beta corolliflora. Next base: position 278,008 of record CANSZD010001739.1, on the reverse strand, counting down.
CCTGGCCATCAATTGCCCTCAACAACCAATACAAGTTCTTCCGGTGCATTTTGCACCCCGATAAACTGCCTAGGAGGTCACCCATCTTTGAATATGCATCCAAGATTACAGTCGATGAATTTGAAAGGAACAACCTGTAATTATATATTTAGTTTTTTTTTACTTTAGGTGGACTTCTAATAGAATCAAACCCTTATATTTTAGGGCCCTCTGCAGTTGCTCACCCTGCACCGGGCCTTAGCCGCCCCTGAGTACGAGAGAAAGAGCGAAGCAGAGGGAGGAAGCCCACCTCTAAGATTTCCTCCAACAATAATTATGCAGCAGCACATGGGTGGTTCATCGTCATCAAGTGGTGCTGCCAAACCCAATTCCAATCAGAAATCGAATTCTCCACAATTGAGATTACAGGGGATGAAAGGGGAAGAGACATGGATGGATGCGCGAGGAGGGGAAGGGATAGGCGTGTCGCGCACCTAACAAAAATAAATAACCTAACTTACCTCGTAACTATGTAGTAGGGTAAGTCAGGGTCGAAAACAAAGAGAGAAAGTTGTTATATGATTAGCCTTTAAAGAATGGTAAAACTAAAAAAAGATTAATATCAATGTATTTAAACTATATTGATAAATTTAATTGGATTTAAGTTATTAATTCTTTAAAGTATTGACTATTTTTTAAAGTCAAAGGATTATTTAATGTTATTAAATAATCAAATATTTTATTGGATTTTACTTTGAAAGTCATTTAATAATTTAATTAGTTTGAGTTGAAGTACAAAAGATTTTAATTAGCTTTTCATATGACCATCTTTCATTAAACTAACCCATCATGCCCAGTTTTCTTTTGGACCCTAATGGGAACCTATAAATACTCTTCCATCTCACAAATTTCGCCACATAAACAAAGCCCTAATTTTCTCTCTCTCACGGCACTCCAGTCTCTCCCCTTCGTCCCTAGGCTACCGGACACCGCCGGATGACCGACGCCAGCAGTGACAGCCACCGCCAGCAGCAGCCAGCGCCGGCGTCTCCTCCTCCCTCTCGGCTGCTGTGTGTTTCCTCCTCCCTCCTCTTGGTTTAATTCTCTCTTCCTCCTCTATATTATTTCAATGATGAGTTTTAAGGTTTTAAGTATGGTTTTAGTATTTTAATAATTAAAATTTGTATCTTTAACAATTATAATATTAATTTCAGATTATATAATTAGTTTAGTAGAGTAATAAATTTTAGATTTAATACATATGTTTAAATTAGGTTTTTGAGCATGAAAGCATGGATTTTTGATGTTTTTAAGAGTTAGAATTATAGTATTATGTTATAGTATATGAGATTGAGTACTTTAAATCTTTGGAGCTATGTTAAAGTTACTTTAAAAGGGTTTTAAGGAAATTATATATTGCTGGAATTTTTATTAGTATACTTATGGTGGATTTTAAAGGTTAAAGTATTGATTTTTAAGGGTTTTTAATGGCTAGTATAGTAGTACTATACTAAGGGATACTGAAGATTGAAGTCTTGTTGCTTAAAAGAGTTTTAAAACACTTTTTATGTGAGTTTAAAATATTCCAAAGTTGCTGTAATTATTATTAGAGTATTAATACTTGAATATTTTGGTATTTGGTAGGCGAAGACTTTACTTTGAGTGATTTCTAAGGTTGAGAAAGTGATATCTCATTTTGTCTACAAAAGGTACGTACATACATATGTGTTATTAGACTAGTATCATGTCCTAAGGTTAGGATTGAATTAGTGTCATGTGTAGGGAACTTTCTATAGCTCATATGTGGCTTATATTTAACTGATTTTGCATGTTTTATATCGTTGTGTGAAGCATGTTGCCTATGATGAATATTATATGTTTGTATGGACGATTGATGCAAGCATGTGGCTAGGGAACATTTATTTTATTAATTCACATGAGGGATTAATAATTATACTGTTTATTGGATCATGAAATGTATCATGTTGTTCCCTTCGATTATAATATTATTTACTTTATAAGGACAGTGGGCCTTGTTTAGTAAAGCTGGATATTCACCTACTGACAGGTTGGTTGATTGTTGATTTAAGTCAACAAATAAAGAATGGTTGGTTATTAATTAATGAATGGGATTATTCCTGGATTAATTGAGTTGTTTGATCACAATAGTTAATCCTAATATAAAAATGGGGGTTTTGTGTATCCATGATATTTATATTGGTTGTCTTATTGTTGTGAGTCTCAGCACTCAAATAATTTATTAATACTTAAAGTGGAAGTGAATAGGAATAAGCTTTAGATTGGTGCACGTCTGAAGTGTTGGACTAGTATGAGTTGGAGTACATGGTGGTAGCCTATGGCTTTTCTTGGGACCAGATTGAACATCGTGTCCTATTTTTGTTAATTAGTACCTCGATATCGTTGGTCGCTGGAGTACGGAGTCGCGCCCGTACTTCGTCTTCTAAATTGAAAACAAGTTTTGGTTGGACAACTCTATCCATTGACTATTTAAGTTATTAATAATTAATCTATTAGTTTTGTGGAGTCAAGTTCAGTACAGTGAGTCTGATATTTTATTATGATATTATCTATCTCTAATTTAAATGCTTATTAGTATCATGTTAGGTTATATGTTTTATTTATTACGTGCTTTTTTGTGTGTCGGTCATGGATGTGCCTTATTGATCATGTGATGACCCATTTGGTGAGCAGTCCTTCAGGATCAATAAAGTATCGACCATTTCAGGTTTGAAGATGATGCATCATTGGGTTTCGGGGAAATCGTTTGGAAAGCTTGTGTTTAAGCTTCTTTAATACTTAAGTAATTTTGGTCTAGTTCTGGTTTTAATAGTTTGACTTTTATGTTGGTTTGACTTTTGTTTGGTTTTGGAGTTGACTTTGTGGTAAATTTATACCGCCCTCCCGGGCCGGGCCCGCGGCGGCCCGCCCCGTTCTGTTTTTGGGGGGGGCGGGGTGGGTTTTTTTTGGCTCGGGGGGGCCCACCCGGCCCGGGCAAAAATTTTTTTTTTATGACTAAGTTTAATTATGTTTTCAAAGTTCTTTATTTATTTCCGCGGCAAAATTCCGAATAAGCCGATACGTTATCACGCGGGCGATAATACTTTGGTAATTCTCTATGTTTTGTGGGAAAAATGTATTTTATAAATTAGAGAATTGTCGGGGTGTTACAAAGTGGTATCAGAGCTTAGGGTTTTATTGGCCTCTCGTGCTAAAAAAAATTTTAGGCGCCTAGTTATTTAAAAAGAATTTCCAAAGAAAACAAGTTCCTACTTATTCGTTGTGCTTAAATCACTTATGTTAAATTCGAAACACGTTTTCAAAAGGGTTCGAAATTTTTATAAAATTCAAAATTTTATTTTTTTTAGTCCAAATGTTTTTTATTTTATTTTCCGATTTTTCTATTTTTTCAGAAATTATTAATTTTATTTTTTTAGTTGTCTATTTTCGGTACTCTTAGTTTTCAATATTTACTGTATTAATTTTGTGAGAGATGGGTAGAATAGGAAGGGCATATAGGATAGAAATATTATATGTCTGCATTTAAATGTTTTGTTCAGCATGTTCAGTGGTTTTCTTCCCTACTCAGCTATATGATGTTATTACTGGCTTTAAGCTATATATTTATCTGCTTGTTATTTATTATTGGGATATACTCTAAGATAGAGTATTATTCTTTATAGATGTCGAGTTCAACTGTAAACGGACCTTTAGGCATGACTGATAGTGAAGCTGCCCGAGTAGGAAGCTACTCCAACCCTATTGTGCTTAGTGATGATGAGTCTGACGTGGAGTCTGTTAATGAGAGCTATACCAGTTTAGACCTTATTCTGCGTCGTATCCTGAAAGTAGGCATACCTGATAGTGATGATGAGGTAATTCAAGAGTTTGACCGTGTAATAGGGCAAACCAGAAAAGACATTTACAGTGCTACCTGGAGATCTTATCTGGACAAGGATTGTGATACAGAGTCGGAAGAGGATGAACCTCAACCCAAAAGGATTCGAAGATCTACTAGAGCTGAAGAGCCAAACTACCAGTATGTTAGTGAAGACACTGAAGATTTTGAAGATGAAATGTTTACACCAGAGAAATACAAGGAAAATAAGGACAGAAATGATAATGTTACTCCATAGAGTATTTATACATGTTCCAAGATTAGTTAGTTGAATAAGTAGCTAAGCTACAACAGTTTAAATTTCTTTTCTTTAGCATCTTTATCTTGTTGAGGAATAAGTTTGGTTATTTTGGATTAGAAAAATATCATTATTACCGTTTTGAGGAATAAAAGTGATTATTTAGTTATTTGAGTTGAGTAAGAATTTATTTAAGTACGTGAATGGGAAATATTTCATTTACTTATTGTAATTGATTTCATTTGATCCTTATGTGATTATCGATGTGAATAATTAAGCATAAGTGAATATACGATGGTTTATGGTTTATAGTGTTGAACCTAGTGCTATTATAATTCCATAGAATTTTATTTTGATGCGATCTTATATGATCAAATCAATTTGACGCCCTCGTAGTAAATGACAAGTAGTTGTGAATCGAAACCTAAAGTAGACCTACGTTAAATTTCAGGTCGCGAAGTAGAATGTCGAACAACGAAACCGCTTTAGCTTCTGCTATTCGCCTTTTGGCTGAGAAACTGACCCAATAAAGGACAGAACGTCCTGATCCTGCGGATTATATGTTTGAAAGGTTAGCTAAGATTAAGCTGCCATTCTTTAAAGGGCAAGCTGACCCTATGTTCTTAGAAAGCTGGATTAGAGAGTTCGATAAGATATTTGGGGTTGTGAATTGCCCTGAGGCAATGAAAGTGGGTCAGGCTGTGTTGTATTTGAAGGATGAAGCCGATTTGTGGTGGAAGGAAAATGGGGATAGGATTAGTGTTGTGGAAGGTTTTAATTGGGATTCCTTTACTTCTGCTTTGAGAGGAAAATTTTACCCTGCTTTTATGAGGAAGCAAAAGGCTCAGGAGTTCATAAACCTTAGGATGGGGAGTATGACTATTTCAGAGTATTATAGCAAGTTCATAGCGTTGTCTAGATTTGCACTTGAGGTTGTAGCGACCGAAGAATTGAGGATTGAGCAAGGGTTGACTGAAGAGATTCAATTGGGATTAGGAGGTGAGACCTTAGTGTCCCTAGATGTTGTTTATGGGAGAGCGGCCCATATTTATGGACTTCAATCAAGGCATGATAAGAAGAATGTTGTGGTAGGTGAGAAAAGGAAGGATTTCAATGTTGATGGAAATCAGGAAAGTTTAAGACGAATAGGAATGGGAATGAAAATTTCAAAGGAAGGAATGGTCAAGGTCTTAATGGTAAGGGCCAGAATGAGAGAAGTTACAATTGCAAGAGGTGTAACAAGAATCATCCTGGTAGAGACTGCAAGGGTAAGCTAATGACCTATCATTACTGCCAGAAGAAGGGGCATAGGGAATTTGAGTGTTTCACCAAGCAGAAGAAAGAATAGAACGGTAATGATAATGGTAGTCAAGGAAGGTCTGGGTTCAATCAAGCGAACAACCAAGGGCCGAAGCCTACGGGATTGCAGAATGGTCAAGGAAGCTACGGAAAGCCTGCTAATGAGAACAACAACAGCAACCAGAGCAAAGCTCCGGGGAAGTTGTTTGTGATGAGTCGCAATGAAGCTGAAAAGTCTGCCGACGTAGTTTCTGGTACTTTTTCTATTAACTCCGTTCTAGTTAAGCGTTATTTGATTCTGGATCGACCTATTCATTTATTTCGTCGTCCATCATAAAGAGTTTGGGTTAGTAGACTTTGAAGTAATTGACCTACCCATAAGTATACCTATTGGAGAAGTTATAAGGTGTTCTAAGATGTATAGAGACTTACCTTTGAAGGTAGGAGAGTGTGTTTTTCCTTCTAATCTGATAGAGTTCAATCTGGGAGACCTAGAAGTTATTTTGGGGATGAACTGGTTAGGTTTCTATAAGGCCAAGATAGATTGTGAAGCTCAGAAAGTAGTGCTGAGAAGTCCTTTAGGGAAGTTAACTTCATACCGACGATTTGAGAAGCCTAAGAGTTTTGGGATCAATTCCGCAATGCAAGTAAAGAAGTTAATAAAGAAGGGGTGTGAGTTGTTCTTCTGTAGTGTGCAAGATGTGAGCAAAGAAGTTGAGTTAAGGATTGTGGATGTACCGATTGTGAATGAGTTTATAGATGTGTTTCCAAGCGAGATTTCTGGTATGCCACCTAAGAGAGCCGTTGAGTTCACCATAGACTTAGCTCCTGGTACTGCACCTATTTCTAAGGCACCGTACAGAATGACACCTCTTGAGATGAGCGAGTTGAAGACGCAGTTGCAAGAATTGTTGGAGAAGGGTTATATTAGGCCTAGTGTGTCTCCTTGGGGAGCTCCTGTGTTATTTGTGAAGAAGAAAGATGGAAGTATGAGGTTGTGCATTGATTATAGGGAGTTGAACAATGTGACAATTAAGAATAAGTATCCTTTGCCTAGCATAGATGATCTATTCGATCAATTGAATGGAGTAAGTGTGTTTTCGAGGATCGATTTGCGTTCGGGGTATCACCAATTGAAGGTAGCCGATAAGGATATACCTAAGAATGCGTTTAGGACGTGTTATGTTTATTATGAGTTTACAGTGTTGCCGTTTGGATTGACCAATGCTCCGGCTATATTCATGGACTTGATGAATAGAACATTCCATGAGTTTTTGGATAAGTTCATCGTAGTGTTTGTTGATGATATTTTGATCTATTCGAAGAGTGAAGAAAAGCATGATGAACATTTGAGGATACTTTTGGAGACGCTTAGGAAGAACCAACTGTATGCAAAGTTCTCTAAGTGTGAGTTCCGATTGGAGAAGGTAGCATTTTTGGGTCATTATGTATCTAAAGAAGGAGTTTATGTGGATCCTGCGAAGATTCAAGCTGTTAGTGAGTGGCCTACACCGAAGAATGTGTCGGATATTAGGAGTTTTCTGGGATTAGCTGGCTATTATAGGAGATTTGTGAAAGATTTCTCGAAGATAGCAAGGCTGATGACTAATCTGATCAAGAAAGAGTCAAAATTTGAGTGGGGTGAGAAGTGCGAGGAAACCTTTCAGACATTGAAGGAGCGTCTGATCTCCGCACCTGTTTTAACCCTGCCTGACGGAAATAAAAGATTCGAGTTGTATAGTGATGCTTCGAAGAACGGATTGGGGTGTGTTCTGCAGCAAAATGGGAAGGTGATCGTGTATGCGTCGCATCAGTTGAAATCGTATGAGTCGAATTATCCTACCCATGACCTAGAGCTCGCTGCTATTGTGTTTGCATTGAAAATTTAGAGACATTATTTGTATGGAGCGACATGCAAGATCTTTACTGATCATAAGAGTTTGAAGTATATGTTCACCCAGAAGGATCTCAATATGAGACAGAGAATATGGTTGGAATTGATTAAGAACTATGACCTAGATATTCAGTACCATAAGGGGAAGGCGAATGTGGTCGCCGATGCTTTGAGTAGAGATTTGAGTCATAGCATGAATGTGTTGGTAGAACCTGATGAGTTATACCGAGATATGCAAAGGCTTAGCCTTGAAATTTTGAATCCTGGGGAGATTGAAGCAAGATTGAGTACTTTGTCGTTGGAATCGTCGATTTTCGATGAGATCAAAGAGAGTCAAATTGGAGACGAGCACCTAGATAAGATTAAGGAGAAGATGATGCAAGCCAAGGAAGTTGACTTTAAGGTTCATGATGATGGAAGCTTGAGGTTCAAAGGAAGGTGGTTGATACCACAGAAGTGTGAAGAGCTTAAGAGGAAGCTTATGGAAGAAGGGCACAATACTCCATATTCTGTGCACCCTGGTGGTGATAAGCTGTATAAGGATCTTAAGATGATTTATTAGTGGCCGAATATGAAGCGAGAAGTCGCCGAGTTCGTGTCTGACATGTCAGAAAGTAAAGATCGACCATAAGAGACCAATGGGGAAGGTCCAATCATTAGAAGTCCCTGGATGGAAGTGGGATTCGATATCAATGGACTTTGTGACTGCTTTGCCGAAGACGAGAAATGGCAATGATACTATTTGGGTTATCGTGGACCGTCTGATGAAATCTGCCGTGTTCATTCCGATCAAACATGGAAGAAGAAGCAACTTGCCAAGACGTATATCAAGCACGTGGTGAGACTGCATGGAGTCCCGAAGGACATTATTTCAGATCGTGATTCGAGATTTCTCTCGAAATTTTAGCAAAAGGTCCAATTGAATCTTGGAACGACGTTGAAGATGAAATCTGCGTTTCATCCTGCGACCGATGGCCAGACTGAAAGGACCAATCAGACCATGGAAGACATGTTGAGAGCGTGCGCGATTGATTTCCAAGGATGTTGGGAAGAGCACTTGGATTTGATTGAATTCTCATATAATAATAGCTACCATTTAAGCATCAAGATGGCTCCATTTGAGGCGATGTATGGAAGGAAGTGTAGAAGTCCCGTATGCTGGAATGATTTTAGTGAAAATGTGGTGTTAGGGACTGAAGTTATTGAGGAAACTGTCAGGAATGTGAAGTTGATTCAAGTTAGAATTCAAGTTGCCTAAGATAGGCAGAAAAGCTATGCTGATTTGAAGCGAAGAGAAGATGAATTCGTTGTTGGTGATAAGGTGTTCTTGAAGTTGTCACCGACGAAGGTGTGATGAGATTTGGTAAGAAGCGGATATTAAGTGCTAAGTATGTTAGCCCATATGAGATTTTGCAAAGAGTTGGGAAGGTAGCCTACAAGTTGGCTTTACCAATGGAATTTGAGAAGATGCATGATGTATTTCACATGTCTCAACTTAAGAGATATATCCCTGATCAGAATCATATACTGGAACCCGAAAGAATCCAAATAGATAGTAGCCTCATATATGAGGAAAGACCTGTGAAAATCTTGGATAAGAAGGTGCATAGTACACGCAATAAGGATGTGAATATCGTGAAAGTGATTTGGTCTAACCATGAGTCCGAAGAGGCAACGTGGAAAGTCGAAGATGAAATGAAGAAGAAGTATCCTGATTTGTTCATTGAGGTGAGTTACGAGGGCGTAACTCGTTTTCTTTAAGGAGCGTAGAATGCGATAGAATTTCGCGCTTTTTGCCTTATTTTATGATATTTTTATGCATTTTTATGCTTATTTTGTGTTGGTGCAAAATAAATTGGTTTCCGCCTTGGAAAGTGTGTCATTGAAGTGACACAAGTGGTTTTAAAATTGGTAAAGTGCGCACATGTTGTGACACAAGTATTTCCAGATGAGAGGTTAGAGTTAAAATTTTGAAACTGTGAGGGTTTTCGTGTCAAGTTTCGGGACGAAACTTCTTTTAAGAGGAGTACATTGTAACCCCCCATAATTTTATGAATTTTGTAAATATATTTAAAGTATATTTATAAATATTTTAGTATTTTAGTTATTAATTTCTTAAAGTGTTGACTATTTTTAAAGTCAGAGGATTATTTGATGTTTTTAAATAATTAAATATTTTATTAGGTCGTACTTTGAAAGTCATTTAATAATTTAATTAGTTTGAGTTGGAGTACAAAAGATTTTAATATTGGGTTAGAGGAGACCAAACCTTTGTAGCTTTTCATATGACCATCTTTCATTAAACTAACCCATCAAGCCCAATTTTCTTTTGGACCCTAATGGGAACCTATAAATACTCTTCCATCTCACAAATTTTGCCACATAAACAAAGCCCTAATTTTCTCTCCTATCTTCTCTCTCTCACGGCACTCCTCTCTCTCTCACCCTATTTCTCTCTTTCTCCCCTTCGTCCCTCGGCTGCCGGACCACCGCCGGACGACTGATACCAGCAGCGCCAGCCACCGCCAACAGCAGCCAGCGCTTGCAACTCCTCCTCCCTCTCGGCTGCCGTGTTTCCTCCTCCCTCCTCTATATTATTTCAATGATTAGTTTAAAGGTTTTAAGTATGGTTTTAGTATTTTAATAATTAAAGTTTGTATGTTTAACTATTATAATATTAATTTCAGATTATATAATTAGTTTAGTAGAGTAAATAAATTTCAGATTTAATATATATGTTTAAATTAGGTTTTTTGAGCATCAAAGCATGGATTTTTGAAGTTTTTAAGAGTTAGAATTATAGTATTATGTTATAGTATATGAGATTGAGTACTTTAAATCTTTGGAACTATGTTAAAGTGACTTTAAAAGGGTTTTAAAAAAATTATATATTGCTGGCATTTTTATTAGTATACTTATGGTGGATTTTAAAGGTTAAAGTATTGATTTTTAAGGGTTTTTAGTGACTAGTATGGTAGTACTATATTAAGGGATACTAAAGGTTGAAATTTTGTTGCTTAAAAAAGTTTTAAAACACTTTTTAAGAGAGTTTAAAATATTCAAAATTAAAGTTGTTGTAATTTTTATTAGAGTATTAATACTTGAATATTTTGGTATTTGGTAGGCGGAGACTTTACTTTGAGTGATTTCTAAGGTTGAGGAAGTGGCATCTCATTTTGTCTACACAAGGTACGTACATACCTATGTGTTATTAGACTAGTATCATATCCTAAGGTTAGGATTGATATAGTATCATGTGTAGGGAACTTTTTATAGTTCATATGTGGCTTATATTTAACTGATTTTGCATGTTTTATATCATTGTGTGAAGCATGTTGCCTATGATGAATATTATATATTTGTATGGACGATTGATGCAAGCATGTGGGTAGGGAATGTTTATTTTATTAATTCACATGAGGGATTAATACTTATATTGTTTATTGGATCATGAAATGTATCATGTTGTTCCCTTGGATTATTATATTATTTACTTTATAAGGACAGTGGACCTTGTTTAGTAAAGCTGATATTCACCGACTGACTGGTTGGTTGATTGTTTATTTAAGTCAACAAATAAAGAATGGTTGGTTATTAATTAATGAATGAGATTTTTCTTGGATTAATTGAGTTGTTTGATCACAATAGTTAATCCTAAGATAAAAATGGGAGTTTGGTGTATCCATGATATTTAGGTTGGTTGTCTTATTGCTGTGAGTCTCAACACTCAAATAATTTATTAATATTTAAAGTGGAAGTGAATAGCAATAAGCTTTAGACTGGTGCACGTCTGAAGTGTTGGACTAGTATGAGTTGGAGTACACGGTGGTAGCCCATGGCTTTTCTTGGGACCGGATTGATCACCGTGTCCTATTTTATTTAATTAGTACCTCGATATCGTTGGTCGCGGGAGTACGGAGTCGCGCCCGTACTTCGTCTTCTAAATGGAAGACAAGTTTTGGTTGGACAACTTTGTCCATTGACTATTCAAGTTATTAATAATTAATCTATTGGTTTTGTGGAGTCAAGTTCAGTATAGTGAGTCTGATATTTAATTATGTTATTATCTATCTCTAATTAAAAAGCTTATTAGTATCATGTTAGGTTATATGTTTTATTTATTATGTAAGTACTCAGCTTTGCTGATTACGTGCTTTTTTGTGTGTTGATCATGGTTGTGCCTTATTGATCATGTGATGACCCATTTGCTGAGCAGTACGTCAGGATCAATAAAGCATCGACCATTTCGAGTCTGAAGATGATGCATCATTGGGTTTCGGGAAAACGTTTGGAGAGCTTGTGTTTAAGCTTCTTTTATACTTAAGTAATTTTGGTTTAGTTATGGCTTTAATAGTTTGACTTTTATGTTGGTTTGACTTTGGTTTGGTTTTGGAGTTGACTTTGTGGTTGACTAAGTTTAATTATGTTTTCAAAGTTCTTTATTTATTTCCGCTGCAAAATTCCGAATAAGCCGATACGTTATCACACGGGCGATAATACATTGGTAATTCTCTATGTTTTGTGGGAAAAAGGTATTTTATAAAATAGAGAATTGTCGGGGTGTTACAACCACTTTCTAATGGGGGACAACGTCCTCGGTGGCACCCGCATTATGGCATTATATGCCACCTTCTGATGGGGGACAATGTCCTCGGTGGCTCTGCCTTCTGTTACTAATGGCATTATATGCCACCTTCTGATGGGGGATGAATGATCCCGGTGGCTTTGCCTTCTGTTACGTTCTAATGGCATTATATGCCACCTTTTGATGGGGGACGAATGTCCTTGGTGGCTTTGCCTTCTATTGCGTTATATGGCATTATATGCCACCTTCTGATGGGGGACTTACGTCCTCGGTGGCTTTGCCTTCCACTGTACTCAATTGATTAATGAAATTTTTTCTGATAATGAATAAGTTGATGAAGGATGATAATGATCTATGACAATCTGTACGATTTAGTTAAACGTTTATGAAATGGTTTGCCTATATTCTCTTCTCTCTGTTTGCAACTAAAATTAATTGAAATGCTTTTACGATGTTAGGCTAGTATGTTATTGAGCCTCGGCTCATGACGTTTTGTTTTCTATTTTAGGTATGGCAAAGCAATTGCAAGGGTGCTATTATGGATTGTGTTGAAGTGACTCTGTATAATTTGGGATATTTAGGATATTATGTATTATGGGTAACTACTATGATGAGCATTTGTATGTCTAAAAGACCATTTTAGGCTATTATTTTATTAGTGGGCCCTGACCCACATGCTTAAGTTATATTTTCGCTGCCAAATTAAGGTTATGTATTTTCGGGGGGTTACAAAATGGGTCAAAAAGTACTTTTTAAAAAGCTTGAAGGTGACATTACCTATAATCTTGTGCAAAACACAATGTAGCAATTTAAAAAAACGGAGGGAGTATGTGGGAAAAGGTGTTAGTTCCTCCGTTTCTAAATACACGTACACAACATTTTCTATCTACACGATATTTAATACACTATTTTGTTCCTTAATATTTTTAATTATGTAGAAGTAAAAATTATATAAATAATTGGTATTACAAAAGTATGCATTAAATGACTCAAATAAGATCACACTTGACTAGATTTTTTTTCCTTACATATTTATAAGAGAATATGAGATAAGATTGCATTGGTAGATGAATATGATATTATGCAAATGTTGTATGTATTTAAAAATGGCGGAGGAAGTAATATTTTTTATAAGTAAAACTAGAGAAAGTTTGATATATAACATTTGCCAATTATGAAAGTATATAAAGCAAATAAGATTCCAATTTGTTATATTCTCTCTTATACATTTGTGAGGGAATATGTAAAAAGGTTGGTAAGTGAATGATGGTTACTATGCAATTGTTACGTCATAAAAAGAATGGAGGAAGTATCTTTTAAAAATAGTTGTTTTTTAAAAATAGTTTTTGAAAATTGAAAGTATGTTGTCCCGCATAAAAGATTTGGGAAGAGTTTTACTTGATAACTTGATTTAATAGTGAAGTGGAGTGTTTAAAGTGCTTACATTATGGATTGGGATAGAAGTGCGTGGGAAACCCATGAGAGCTACCGTAGTCTAGCCTAGTCGTATTCGTGTTTGCGGGTTACATTACTAACCGTCCAAACAAAGGTTAAACTAGAGGTGATCAATATAGGTCCGGCCTGGCCAGAAAATGGGCGGGTTTTGGGCACGATTTTTCGGCCCAAGGTCGGGCCCTGCCCGATATTTTGTGCAAAAAAACTAGGCTACAAGCGACTTAAATATGAAAAATTTGGCCAATTTTTTGCCCCGCTCAAAAAATCCCGCCTGGCCCGTCCCGAATTAGCGGGTTTTGGCGCAAGAATTTCGACCCGAGGCTTTGGTCTAAAACGGGCCACTTTTTTTGCCAAAGCCCGGCCCATGCTCACTTCTACGAATTTCTGGAAATTTGAATACAAGTCTTCACGTTTGTCTCGAATGATTGTCCTTTTTTCTTTCTTGCTGTTGGGTTGTATGACCCAAATTTTATAGCCTAATATTTTAAGCTTAAATTTCAGTTGGTCCATGTTAAAATGTCGGTGCTCAAGATTATATTGCTAGATAATTCTAGCATGCTTATTGACTTAAGATAATGTCGGCTAATTGAGGATATTTCTAGATATCATGATGAAGAAGCATCTCCATATTTCTGGGACATTTTAGCCGACTTTAGATAACCGACATCAAGAGCATTACATAGCTATATATAATGTAATGTTGGGCATACTTTTGGAGGCAATCCACCAACTACAAGACTTCTACAAATCGAAGAAGCCATACATACTAAGCCTTCCTACCATATTAACCCTCCTTGTTTACAACCCACCTTGTATAATTAATCCATTATTCTTCTTTGTAATATTTTTTTGTAAGTTTCTTACTATAGTGAGAGTTTTATTGTATACTCACCCTAATAATATTTAGGGTTCTTGTACTCTCCTATTTTCATATAGTGGATTTTGGGTACTCGTCGTCCGTGGGTTTTTTGCCTCTCTTTGAGGATTTTTCCCACGTTAAATTGTGTGTCCATTTTTACTACTCTTCTTGCCACATATTTCCAACTCCATTTATTATTCTCAATCTCTACATCTTTAATCTGCTTCCGCTACGCACTCACAACCCTAACAAGTGGTATCAGAGCCAAGGTTGTTTATAGTGTTTTCACATTAAAGATGTCTTCGATAATGAAGCTCGAGATTGAGAAGTTCGGCGACAAGATAAGTTTTACATCTGGAGGATATTTATGAAGGTCGTTCTGACTCGGAGCGGATTGGGAGCTTGATGGCGTACATAAAAGCCATTTTTGGTGGATTCATTACTCAACCTCGATTGCCGTTGCGTCCTCGTCAAACGAGTTCTGGTATGTCACAATATTTTCTAAGCTCAAGCTACATTCGGGTCAATATGTGGGTGACATACATATCTTTCTTATACCCTTTTGGGTTTCATACGACGAGTAAACAAAATTTGGTCCAAGGTGGAGATTATTGGGTTGTATGGCCCAAATTTTATGGCCTAATATTTTAAGCTCAAATTTCAGTTGGTCCATGTTAAAATGTCGGTGCTCAAGATTATATTGCTAGATAATTCTAGCATGCTCATTGAATTAAGATAATGTCGGCTAATTGAGGATATTTCTAGATATCATGATGAAGAAGCTTCTCCATATTTCTGGGACATTTTAGCCGACTTTAAGTAACCGACATCAAGAGCATTACATAGCTATATATAATGTAATGTTGGGCATACTTTTGGAGGCAATCCACCAACTACAAGACTTCCACAAATCCAAGAAGCCATACATACTAAGCCTTCCTACCATATTAACCCTCCTTGTTTACAACCCACCTTGTATAATTAATCCACTATTCTTCTTTGTAATATTCTTTTGTGAGTTTCTTAATATAGTGAGAGTTTTATTGTATACTCACCCTAATAATATTTAGGGTTCTTGTACTCTCCTATTTTCATATAGTGGATTTTGGGTACTCGTCGTCCGTGGGTTTTTTGCCTCTATTTGAGGATTTTTCCCACGTTAAATTGTGTGTCCATTTTTACTACACTTCTTGCCACATATTTCCAACTCCATTTATTTTTCTCAATCTCTACATCGTTAATCTGCTTCCGCTACGCACTCACAACCCTAACACTTGCAATTCTATAACATTCAATTGGATTCTCGAATTTCCATTCAATTGGATTCTCGAATTTCCATTCAATTATGCTATTTGATATTGAATTTTCTTGAAATTTCCATTGAAGTTGCACGCTTTACAGAATTCGACAAGAAAATTCACGGTAAATTCAATTAGAAAAGTTCGGAGCCGGACCAAATTGTGGAGAGGAGTTTACTTGCCTTGTTGGACGCCCTATCCCTCTGCCTTATTGGGGTTTTGGTAACCTCTCTCTCTTTCTCTATTGCTTTTTATTTACTTTTGTGTTATAATGATTGTTATTGTTTCTTGATTTTTAGTTGATGATATTCATGTTTCATATTTGCAGTCTTGGTTGTTGTAGCTCAGTAAGCATGGCAAAGTGCATTTGTAATTATGTAATATATGATTGAGAACGTGGGTTGACACTTGATAGTAGTTTGGACGTTTGTAAATTATTTGCTTCCAATGTGGCAAGTTGATTATATGTTGTGTAAATTATCTATGATGATGTGTCCAACAATTATATCAAATTGGATGCATAGTAGAAATTGTACTTTTTGTGACCCAGTCCAAATCTAACCTTGCATCTACTTTGACATAGTGAATTCGTGAGTCTCTATGCAGGATAGTAATCACCTAGAATGAGTACTGTGTATCCCTGGATGATTTCATGAGTTACTCTTCAATGCTCCATGCATGTTAGGAGTATTACTTAAGCTTTTTTGCACATGTCATATGTGAGATGAAAATCAAGTATTCTCTATGGGCACATGCTCTAAAATTTTAGTTGTGTTTTGCTGTATATGTTATGATGCATTGTGTCAATTATGGGACCTTGGGGGTTTGCGTTTCTTGATCTCAGTTGTCTCGTCTCTTTCAAAAATAAAAACGAAACTGTTATTTCATTGGCGATTTCAAATCACCCTTGTAATGAATGTAAGATTATACTTCCACCATATTTTTCCTTTCTACTATGAAATAAATTTTGCTGACCTATGCCTTGTGATAAAAACAGGGGAAATAGGGAAAACACGCACACTTTTTACTTTGTTAATTATACCAGATAAGTGTTTGACTAATGTACTGCCATTGGCTAGTTAGTAGTTAGCAATCCAAGAATACTTTCTCTTTTCTCTCCTTTTTGTTTTCTATTAGTGGTAAGGTATACATCTTAGGATTTGAAGGTTATTGGTGAGAAACAAGGCTAGTTAACGAGTTAAATTGAGTTGTGTTTGCTTGGGCAATAAAAACAGGTTGAAAATTACCTAACACGAGCTAAACCATCCAACAAAGAGATTGGAAACTCAACCTAAAACCATTAACTTATAGTTTTACCCATTTGATCGTCATTATCTTTGAAATTAGAGTCTAAAAATAATTATTTAGATATTTTGTGATTTTGACCAAAGTTTTTCATTTACTAAACAATGTGATGGAATTTCTTCAGTTAAGTAGGTCAAAACATGTTATTTTCGAGTTGGAAACGACACAATTTCTCCAAATTCATATTATAATTTCCCGATCCTCGTTTTGCTATGTAGTGTATAACACAATTAGATTCCAATCTACTATTTTAAAAGAGCAATGTTAGTTTTTTGTGTAGTTCGTTTAGGTCATGTTTTGTGTGAATTATTTGAAGATATATGTTCATATTTTTTCTTCTTAAGATGGTTCTTATTTGTTATTGTTTTTTTTTGTAGACATGGATTATAATTGGATAGATTTACCAAAAGGCCATCCTGCTTACTATAACGGTTGCATGAAATTCTTAGAGCTTGCTAAAGAGACTCTTGTAGAAGGAAAAACTCGATGCCCATGTAATAATTGCAAGTTAAATAAATGGTTTCAGTTGGAAAAAGTAAGAAGCCATATTTTATTGTACTGTTTTTATAAGAACTACTAAAACTGGATTTTTCATTGTAGTCGTCAAGTGAGTAACAAATAAGACCTCCCTAGTGATCAAGCAAAGGGAGTAGGTCGAGATGATATTGATGGGTTACTAAAAGCAGCTTTTAGGGTTGGTAGTCCACAATCCACTAACGAACCCCCGTTATTAAGTGAGCTAGATTCTGATGAGGAAGATTTAAATGAGATGCATGAAAAGGTAAATTTTCAATACGAGATAAGTATATTATTTGAATTGGAATATTGGGTACATAATCTTCTTAGACACAATTTAAATGTTATGCACATTGAGAAGAATGTGTGTGATAATCTCTTCGGAACTCTTTTAGAAACTGAAAAAAGTAGAGATGATAAGAAAGCTAGGGAGGCTCTCAAAAAAATAAATATAAAATCTCATCTTTGGCTTCAAACTCATCCTAATCGTGTTAAAGAGTATATGCCTCCAGCTTCATACAACATGCATAAAGAAGAAAAAGAACGGTTTTTGGAAGTCTTGAAAAAGCTCAGAGTTCCTGATGGTAATGGATCAAATTTGCAAAGATGTGCGAATATGAAGGAGCGTAAACTTATTAATATGAAAAGCCACGACAATCATATACTCTTGCAAGAAATCCTTCCTGTATGCTTTAAGAGCATCAAATGCCACAAAAGTTATTGACTTACTTGAGGAGTTGTCGTACTTTTTTAAGAAGATTTGTTCAACCGCCATTGATAAAGGAGATTTAGATACCATTAAGTCAAAGCTTGTGTTGACCCATTGCAAGATGGAGAAAGAGTTCCTACCAACATTTTTCACAATTATGGTTCATCTATTAATTCATTTAGTGGATGAGGTTAAACTCGCGGACCTGTTCATTACAGATGGATGTATCCTATTGAAAGGTCATTATTTCATATTTCTAATTTTCTTCTAAGTTGTTATTTTATCATTTAAATATAAAAGTCCACCGTTAAATCTTCTCTTATCTCTTTCATACTCTCAATCTTCATATATTTTAAGGTACTTGGCCTTTTTGAAATCTCATGTTAGCAATAAAGCACAACCTGAAGGGTCCATAGCTGAAGGGTTCCTTTTATGGGAGATAATTACATTTTGCTTGAGATATTTAGAAAGTGTTGAGACCATGTTCAACAGACCGAAAAGAAATGATGACATGGTTCCACACATCAATAATTATCTATACAACTCGGGTTGCTGCGTCATTAGAAAGAGAGAAAAAGTTCATCTTGATGACAAAAGTTTAAAGCAAGCACATCGCTATGTTTTACTTCATTCGGATGAGATCAAACCGGTGTTTGAGTAAGTACCATTATGGGTTATTTAGTAAATGTATCAATAGTTAAAACTTTAACAGTAATTTTTTTCAAATTCTTAAGTGATTTCTTGCAACTAAAGCGGCAAGAGCATCGAGTCGGCGGAACCGAAGCAAATGAATATAATGAAAATCAGTGGATACTTAACGAATTCTCTAATTGGTTGCAAAACCAGGTTATATGCTTTAAAATTTCAGGTTGCCTTAATTATTTTATATATCAATCCAAGTTTAACTTCATATTTTACCTGGAATTATAGGTCCATAACCTAGATGATAGCACAGTAGAAAGAAAGTTAAGAAAAGCGTTGGGTGGTGGTTTAAGCAATCGCGGTAAAAGGATGAAAAGCGTCATTATTAATGGCTATAAATTTTATACCGTGGATCGTGAACGATTTCAGAAGACACAAAATTCTGGAGTGATAAATGGTTGAAGCCGATGGCCAAGAGTATTATGGAAAAGTCAAAGAAATAGTTGAACATGATTACTATGAACATGTTTCGTTGTGACTGGGTTGACATTCGTAGGGGTTTAAAACATACCCGAGTGGCAGAGTAACTGTCAACTTCTCGAAGTTGATGCACACTGGTCGAAATTTGCATGATGATCTATTTGTTTTCTCTTCTCAAGCAAAACAAGTTTTTTATGTCGAGGATGAGATACAAAAAGGATGGCTTCACGTAATTAAGACTAAGTTTAGGGACTTGTTTCATATACCCGAGGGCGATGAGATTTTAGCATAGAAGGGTTTTGGGTTTTTAGAATTTTATCATTGTTCATTTGTATGGATTTATGTTTTGATTCTGGATTCGAGTTCTTAACTTTTATTTAGTGGTACTACTTTGTCTACTCCAAATTTATCTTTCTTATTATTCCTCTGTTTGCTTTTCCCTCTTGACTCTGTAAATGACTTTGATATGTGGATTATTTTGTTTCGGTGAAAGCTTTGCTGAGGGTATTGATTATTGTTATCATATTAGATTGATTTATAGTATAAGCCACTTAATTAGGCTCCTTTTTTTGACATGGATAACCGTAAATGTTCTACTGTCACTTCATATTGATTATCTTCTGATTGTGAAATAATTGTCTCTATTGCCTTTTGAGATTTGAACTTTGATTGGTGATCTCTTTCCAAATATTTCAATTAGATTTATAAAGATATACTAATATCATGGGAGCTGCTTAAGTTTGGCTCTGAAAATATTTTGAGAGAGAAATTGTCAAAGTTAGACCGCAAAAGCCAACACTAGCAACTCTTCAAGATTGGAGGTAGCATTTTTGTTGTTATTTTTTTGGTTAATTGCTTCATGCTCTCAAAACTTTTGATGTGCAAATTACTATTAATGTATGTGGAAGTTTATGATTGCTAAGTAGAGCTTGATCTTTAATCTCCAGAATTAATAGTTTCTATATGTCTTATTTTAATCTTAAAGGACGTTATTATGGTGCCTCTGAATACAAGGTTGTTGTGATTTGCGTAATGTTTCCTTTGAACCTAGCAGATAAGAAGTGATAATGTACCCTATTTCTATTTGGCTTGTCTTGCAGTGATATATTATAACAAATGACTTATTGAGGTAAGAGAACGAGGGACATACGTGCAGTGAAAAATAAGCAGCCTAGTTCATTGTCTTCACAGTCACCACGTGCTGCACATGTAGCAGCACGCACTTCCGAGCTGCTAGCTAATCACGCTTAACATTCATAATTCTCAATTATCATTTAATAAAGCTCAAATTACATTCTCTTACAAAATTACATTCCCTTACAGTGGAAACATAACTTACAATCCAATCTTGGACATGTGGGTCATGGGCCCACAAAATTAATATCTTTAAATAACTTCTAAATACAAATCTTCTTTAATCATCTCCAAATTGTATGATAAGAAACCATAGGAATCATTATGTGTTGACCACCAAACTTGCTTCAACATCTCACTCAACAATTAACTTTCAGTATTCCTGATCTTTTATCTACCCTTGAAAATACATATTACCTGCAAAATAACTAAGAATAAACTCTACCCCTACCAGGACAAGTTCCAAGAACAAAATCAGAGAAACTGAGTACACACTGTCCAACCAGAAAATCTTTTTGGTGGCTTAAAACGTTTTTACGTGGTTAAGCTTCTCTTAAAAAATATTTAAAATTAAGATATAGAGAAGTCATAAAGAAAGAATAATATAACAAATACTTGTACATTATTTACAATGTTACTTGTTTAAAATAGTAATTTAAGTATCTCACATAATAGATAACATATATTTTCAATTAGGAGAACCACAAGAATCCCATAGAAACTAATACGACCTTCCAAAATCAATTATAAGACATAGCAGTATCTTCCACTCTTGTATTTCAAATATAATAACCTTTAATCCAAATATATAATGTAGGTAACTCCTTTAGTAAATTTCTATCAAGGTTCTTAGTAAATTATTCGCATATTCGGCTCATGAATTCCTCAAACTCAGGCGAGTAGAACATTGCTCAGAAATAAACTTTGAGATAACTTTCCACGATATCATTTATATATTTAAATACATATTCTATATTTTTTTTCACAAATCATACTATACTGGGGAAGAGAGCACGAATAGAGTTGTCATCCAGGCGAATTCTCTAAACTTTTACAAGGGACGTCTCCCTCTTCCGTTATGTACTACTTGCAAGACTTTTCAAGACGTGTCCCCATAATACAGAATATCATAATACAGAATGTTGTTCATCACTGCTCTAGCAGCTTCTTACCCTCACAAAAACATAATTCATAATTTATTATTTTCTAAAACTTAAATTCATACTTCTCGAGTCAAATATATCATAATCTTATAACATAATCGCACTTGGGTTTATATACAAGCTCAATTTGTTTGATAAACACATTATACTCGAATTTCTAGTAACTTAGTATATATCCATCATTTATAAAATCCATTTGCTCAAACTACTCAAATACGGACTTCAAAGAAATATAGTCCAATTCCATAAGTTTATCATAATTGAAGCCTAAAACATAGCTTACCAATCAGAATCCCAAAATAGAAATTACATCTTGTATAAATTTTATATCTTAGCTACAAAAGTTCTCTGCTGAGATTTATCTTGCAATTTAATGCTATTTAGCAACCTATACAACTTATATTTTATTATTATCACTAATGCTTCCTCTAACACGATTTGGTGCTTAACATACATTTTAATACTTGGATCTCTCATACTTGAACTACTAATCTTCTAGTAACCCCATGGTGTAGACCCTAAAAATTTCCATAACGTAATTGGAATCAACTCTATTACCCTAAGTTCAACATACACAAATGATATTTGTATCCCCAACCTTATTTTCTCTTCTTGCCTCAATTATTCGTTTGGACTTGTAATCCTATATATATTTAAGCTTAACACCCATATTAATCTTATTTTTAATTTCCTTCATTATCATATCCTACAACTAATTTTACAATATTCCAACAAGAGATTAACATTACTTTAACTCCTCTTTACATTAACCTTACTCCTTCAAATTAGAAAATGAACATCTAGTATCTATTATTTATTATTTATTCTAGTTCGATATTCATAGGATAAGATTCCCAATTCGTATAATATTACATCCTCTATTCCTCTTACAATTCCCATAACTTAGGTAATATATAGAAAATATGAAATTACTATTTAATACTCCTTCAACTCTTCAAATATTTGACTCTTATATTACCATTATGGCATTCTCAACCATAATATTACTTAATTTGATGTATGTTATTCATGACATACCATTAGTAGTTAACTCATCTTTGAGACTCATGATGTTCTCGCACAATTTTTATAAACCCATCAAGGGGTATTTAGACTCTGAAACTTATTCCCGAATTACAACTTTAATCATCAAGTCGACTGCCTCATACAATAATTTATATTCGTAACTGAACTCCGCAACAACCAAGTCATTACCCAAATACTTTAACATGTACCAAACCTAACTTCCTCAAAGTTCCCTCAAGATATCTCTACATGATTTAATTTAACTTTTATTCTGAATTTCTTTTCCACACGAAACAAAATTATTGTAATACTTAGTTCATAGCTTCTCAAACTCGTAGCTTCCAATAGTCAAATCCATGTATCTCAAAGTTTCTTATTATATTTAAAATCTTATTCCATATTCAGGTCGGAATCGATATACGAAACTAAAACCTCCTGTCAACCACAATATACTCGAATTCCCGATAACTTGGAGTATACAGACTCTTTGTAACCACTTAATATCTATACATATCCTAGTGTAGATATAGCCATGTCCCATACATTTTCAAATATTCTAAAATAGTGCTCACTAATTATATCGAACTTACGTAATTACTCCATTGAGTTACCATAATTATCATCATAATATTAAACATATTGCGAATCTCTAGATAATATAATTTACCCTTTTATAATACACATTTAAGATACGAATTACTATACTATGCTGTTTCTAATAATCTTCTCCCATAAAGTTCATATTCGACTATTTGTAATTATGAAATCTCTATACAAATCCTTAGGTCACATAGCACTTAACAACATTGTGTTCTTGAAATCCCATTAACGAATAAACTGTAACATTGAAACTCCATAATCTTAAAACCTTGTAAAACAATATCTCATTGGAGGCTTAATCGAATTCCTCAAAATTCAACAGATTACTTAATATTGCTATACGAAGTCGTTCAATTTAGAAAATCACAATTATAATTACATTGATCGAGATTTTTTTCCTAAATATTTGCCCATAACTTATATATCATATCTTAATACATAGGTGGTTGAGTTACTTACAATATTAGATCTTAAAAACCAAAATATACTCATCATAATTCATGATCAAAGATTTGCTATATAAACCTTGGTATTTACTATTTACGATGCAACTATTAAAACAAATCTTCATGCATTTACCCAAATATATACATATTCCATAAAAAACCAAGTTCAAGGTGAAAACTAATCCTTTCATGTAATCGGAGAATCTCAAAAGTACCAATTCTAGTTCGAAGGTGGTAAGACAATGTGTGCCTTTACCCAACTCTGAATATTGCTTCATTAGCATATAATCCTTGCATACCAACTAGACCTGGTTATTGGTCGAGTCAGGGTCGGTGCGGGTCGGAAGTGGGTCGGGTCTTAAGAGGGTCACATCATGTAGGGCCGATAGCGGGTCGGGCCAAATAGGTAGCGGGCCGATAGCGGGTCGATAATGGGCGGGTCGGTAAACGAGCAAGAAAAACAAGGAACAAAGAGAGCCAAAAGTGAGTATAAATGAATACGAATTCGTACATATAATATTATTTAAAAAATCTATTTTCTTTTTCAAAATTATTGGGTTTTTTTGTTGGCCCAATAACGGCCCTGTCCAATAACGGCCATTTCCAATAAAGCTCGGTCCAATAAAAGCCCTATAAATTTGACCCTAACCCTTTAGCCATTGGGCTACCCTGTCCAATAACCAGGTCTAATACCAACCGATATATGAACTCCACAATAATTCACCACAAAACACTAGCTATCATTACAGAATATATAAAATGATTAAACTTCCCAAATACAATTCGTTCACTTAGCTAACTGAAATCCCATAAACAAAACCCATGGACTAATTTATAACTCCATGACTCAATCCCGATATCATTTTTGTCATTAAAATATAACAAGACCTCATATATCTTGCAAAACAAGCTTACAATGATGATCTCAATTACTTATGTCTTAAGATTCTATAAACTGATATAGCATCGCTTATTCATCATACTACACCAACCAAATTCAATCCATAAACAAAGGTGAAAATGTATAAACTGATCATGAAGTTGATTTAAGTAAATGAAACTAGTGCGCACTTGTCCCGTGAACTCAATTGAAATCTTGGATAAAGAGACTCTAGTGTGTAAAACTCCATACATTATAGTATTGAAATATTTCAAGCATAATTAACAAGATTCTATTTCATAATTTATTTTGTGTAGAAATCATACTGAACCTGAATAATAAGTCACAGTAAGTTTTAACTCAAAAACTAATCATTTTCTCAAAAATCACAATGAATAAAATAGATTTCACATAAGCTTATTTTTTTTATCAATAAGCAAGATAAGAGCCAAACTGAATTGAAGAAGAAGACTATCCAAGGATTAGATCACTATGACCAGATTTGATTTTTACCATTTCATGGAAATAGGTAGTGAAGATGTCCACTTATGCCAAACTCATAATCGGATTATAGGGAAATGATGAAACAACTTAACACATATTGTAAGATAATTGATTCCTCCATTGTCTCATTAACATAGGAGAGTATATATACAAGCTAAACTTGCCTAATACAAAATATTACTGAAATATTCAGATCCCTAAATATGAATTTTAACATACACAATAATATTTACATATACTCTAATACACCCCCGCAGTCGTAGCGGGAGGAGGACGTATGCTAAGACTGTCCCGAAAACCAGTGAAAAGGATAAGCGGAAGCCCCTTGGTGAAAATATCAGCAATCTGATAACGAGATGGGACATGAAGGACGCGAACTTCACCGCGCGCCACTTTTTCGAGTACAAACAGAATATCCAACTCAATATGCTTAGTACGTTGATGTTGGAAAGGATTACCAGAGAGGTAAACAACACTAACATTATCACAATACACCAAAGTGGCCTTCTTAATGGGACAATGAAGTTCCAGAAGAAGGTTCCGAAGCCAACAAGACTCGGCAACGACGTTAGCCACACCACGATACTCAGATTCTGCACTAGAACGGGACAAAGTGGCTTGACGTTTGGAGGACCAAGAGATCAAATTAGCACCCAAAAATATACAATAACCAGATGTGGAACGGCGTGTGTCAGGGCAGCCACCCTAATCAGCATCTATGTAAGAAACAAGACCGGTGATAGAGGAGGGATACAAATGTAAACCAAGATGAAGAGTACCCTGAACATAACGCATAATGCGTTTGAGAGCATGCATGTGCTGCTCCCGGGGGTCATGTATATAGAGGCACACCTCTTGGACGGCATAGGAAATATCAAGCCGCATGAAAGTCAGGTACTGTAAGGCACCTACAAGACTGCGGTAAAGAATAGGATCCGCAATCGGTGAGCCAGAAGTGGCACCCAGTTTAGATTTAGAATCAACTGGGGTAGCAGAAGGCTTACAGGAAGTCATACCAACCCGTTCAATAATTTCCTGTGCATATTTTCGCTGAGAGAGGAAAAGACCATTGGCATGACGAGTAACTGCAATGCCTAAAAAATAACTCAGAGGACCCAGATCTTTCATGGCAAACTCAGATCCAAGATGAGTAATGATAGACTGACGAAGAGTGTCCGAAGATGCAGTAAAAATAATGTCATCAACATAAAGAAGAAGATAGGCCATGTCCTTACCCTTTCTGTAGATGAATAAGGAATGATCAGATTTGCTGTGAGTAAAACCCATAGTGGCAACATAATCGGCAAAACGCTGATACCAAGCCCGATGAGCTTGCTTAAGGCCATAAAGAGACTTCTTCAAGAGGCAGACATAATCAGGATGAGTAGAATCGCGGAAACCAATAGGCTGATGCATATACACAATTTCTTAAAGATGCCCATGTAAGAAGGCATTTTTGACATCCAGCTGATGAATACCCCACGATTTAGAAAGAGCAAGACTAAGAACGGTGCGGATGGAGGCCGGCTTGACAACCGGACTAAAAGTCTCACCACAATCAACTCCCACCTGCTGAGACCTGCCATCACCAACAAGACGAGCTTTGTGTCTTTGAAGGACACCATTAGAGTCTTCTTTATGAGCAAAAATCCACACACAACGAATAATATTAACATTAGAAGGACGGGGCACCAACTCCCACGTCTTATTTTTAATAAGAGCATCATATTCATCTAGCATGGTTGCTTTCCAATTAGGGTCAAACAAGGTTGTGATGGGTGTCTTAGGAAGAGGATACTTTGTGACACTGGAGGTGAGATTAAAAAGCCTTTTGGGCTTAACTATGCCATTTTGCAGCCTAGTAGTCATGCGAGAGGAATGGGAAATGGTGGGAAGAGGTGGGTGGGCCACGGGTGAAACGGGCCCAAAGAAAGCAGGGGACGGAGAGTTGATGTTTGTGGGGTTGGGGTCTGCTGAGTGTAAAGGAGAGAAGGGAGTTGTAATTTGTGGGCTGGAGGATGTAGATTGGGCCAAGGGGGTAAGAGATGGGCCAGGAGCTGAAAGGTGCGGAGTAGAAGGGGGGAGCAGCGAGGAGTCCCACGTGGGGGAGGGACCAGAAGCAGGAGGCCCAAAGGCTGGCCCCATGTCAGTCGGTCCAGCTGGAGGAGTTTGGGCCGAGACAGGTTGGTCTAGGATTGGGTTTGTGGAGGCAGACCAAGGTAATGCGAAAATGGGAGAAGTGCTAGGACCCAAAAAATCATAAGTAGAGGAAGTAGGAGTATGAATTTTGGCGAATAGGAAAGATGATTCATCAAAAACCACATGACGTGAAATGATGATTTTACGACTCGGAATATCATAGCACTTATAACCCCGATGATTAGACGGATAGCCTAAAAACACACAAGGAGTGGACCTAGCTTGAAGTTTAATGGTCGTAGTGGAAGGATAAAGAGGGTAACACAAACAACCAAAGACCTTCAAATGTGAGTATATAGGATCACGTCGATATAGAATTTGAGTCGGAGATTTATTCCCAATAACCTTAGAAGGAAGGAGATTGAGCAAATAAGTGGCCATTTGAAGAGCATGATGCCAAAAGGAGGGAGGCATAGAGGCATGATTAAGCAAGGTACGCATGACATTGTTTATAGACCGGATTTTTCTTTCGGCTTTGCCATTTTGGGAAGAGGTATGAGGACTTGAAAAACGAAAAGACATGCCATAGGCCTCAATAAAAGAACGAAAGGGACCATTGTCATATTCTTTACCAGTATCACATTGAAAACACTTTATTTCCCGCTCAAATTGAGTCTTAACAAAAGCACGGAAAGAAATGAATAAATCACGTACTTTAGACTTGTGCGAAATAGGAAATGTCCACAGAAAATTAGTGTAATCATCAAGAAAGAAAACATAGTATCGGTGACCCGAAGTGCTTAACACAGGTGAGGTCCAAACATCACTATGAACAATATCAAATGGCAAAGATGTAGAAGACAATGAATCATATATAAACTGGCAATTTTATTTGCTTTCCCAAAGGACAAGATTGACAAAAAAACGAATCCGGAATCTTATTACATTGAATGAAATGATCCTTGCTAAGAGAGCGTTAAACAAGAGCTCCGGGATGGCCTAATCTATCATGCCATAAAGAGGGAGATAAAGCTGCAAATGTGGTGGGCGAAGTGGGCCGAGCTGGAGAAGTGGTAGTAAGAGGATAAAGGTCACCCAAGCTATTACACCTCATGAGAGCCATCCCCGTCCGAAAATCCTTCACAGAAAACCCAAAGGGATCAACCTCAACAGACACCCAATTATCATTAGTAAACTAACGAGCAGAAATGAGATTTTTTATTAGTTTAGGTGCATGAAGGACATTTTTCAAAGATAAGGGAGGATGGAGAGGAGACAAGGATGATTGACCACAACCCAAAATAGGAATAGCATGACCATTGCCAACAATAATATTGCGGTTATTGCTCAAATTAAAATAAGACGTGAGAGTACCTTGATTTGCAGTCATGTGAGAGGTGGCATCGGTATCCATATACCACTGTTCATCAGGTGGAGTAAGAGTGAGAGTGTGCATGGCCTGCTCAATATCAGTAGGCGCATAAGAATATGGAGCACCCATGGGCTGTTGACTCATTGTTGCAGCGTGGGCTTGCGGAGGTTGCTGGCCCATCAAACCAGGAGCACGAACTGGACGCCAGTTTGTGGGAGTAGTAGGGTAGGGACATGGTGGGCTGGCCCAAGGTTGCTGCCAGGCCCAACCATACCACCCTTGGTTCTGTTGTTGCGTCCATGAGGGCTGCACTTGCCCATGATGCTGCTGCTGAGTACTACCACGTCCACCGGGGCCACGCCCCTTGCCACGACCACCACTGCCACTCATCCCTTTGCCACCGCTGCCCCGGTAGCCACCACCACCGCCCTTTGGTTTTTGATTATTATGGTGACCACAGTGAGAATGTTGAGGGGGATAAGAAGCCCCATCATTAGTTGTGGAAGGAGTGACAGTAACAAGAGCCGAGTCATTATCGGCGGCGGCCCGAATCGTCATATTTTGTTCAGCCAAAAGAAGAGTGGATCGGGCTTGTTCAAATGCTGGAAGAGGATTACAATGTTCAATGAGCGGAGCCACGCTATTATAAGTGTCCGTAAGACCACCACAAAGGCGTAGGACTAACCTTTGATTGTTAACTAGTGCGCCGACATTCGACAATTGATCAGCAAGAGTCTTCAACTTTTGACAATACGCAGCCATGTTAGGGAAATCACGATGTTTAATAGCCGAGAATTGTTGTTCGAGAATCACGGCCCGAGATCCCTTATTGTCAAGAAAAATATTCTCCAACCTTGTCCATGCTTTGTATGTCGTAGAACTGGGCTCAAGTATGGCATAAAGGAGGTCCAATGAGATGGTCCCATACATCCATTGAAGAACGACCGCATCGAGACGTTCCCACAGTTCTTTATCCTCCGCGAATGTCGGCGCCGGAGTTGTGTTCTCCTTGCTTGGAATAATGTGGTCTAAAACTTGGTAGACCTTGGCATGTATTTTAAATAATTTTGCCCAAGAAGCATAGTCCACCTTCTCAGTTTCAAGAGTGATAGGAATAAAACTCTTGATGTTGTTAACAGTAAGGGCGGGGTGTATAACAACCTTAGTTTCAGTCATGGTGGGGAATGCGATGAGCTGCGGCAGGTGCACAGAAAAATGGCACGGCTAGGGTAGGATTGAAAGGAGAAGAAGGAAACTAACCTAGGCAAGCCAATACCATGTAAGATAATTGATTCCTCCATTATCTCATTAACATAGGAGAGTATATATACAAGCTAAACTTGCCTAATACAAAATATTACTGAAATATTCACATCCCTAAATATGAATATTAACATACACAATAATATTTACATATACTCTAATACATATGAAATCAGAATTTGAGTGCTTTCAATTAAAAAAAAGAGATGGAAGTCTGATTATACCTTGATAAATGTAGCTCAAACTGAATTTGGTTCTTTTATGAACTTAATGATGTCAAAAAGCAAGAGAACACCAGCATACGGCAGCAACAAAACAAAACAGAAAGGAGGGGGGGAAGATATGTGCAGCAACGCAATTCGGCAGAGGAGAGAGAAACGCACCACCACAAATACGAAGAAGAGAAGATTTGAGACAGAACAACAGCAAAATCGCGCCATGGCGGCAACGCAATCATCAGCAGCATAGCCAAGAAACAGACAACAGCAAAGCCGAAGAGAGAGATTTTAGCGAGAGAAAGGGGACTGGAGATTGAGAAGAAATCGGGGCTTCTTTTCTTTTGGGTTTTTCCTATCTCAACTCAATTTGGGGTAATTAATCTCAAAATCTTCAAAGCCACAATTGACAACTCAAAAGAATTGGGATATTTGTCTTCAGGAGATGATGACACAAATGAGGAGAAAGAATGAGAGAATTGTTGTTTTTTTTTTCTTTCCTCTTTTTTGAAATTGATAAGGGCATTTTTGTAATATCAAATTATAGATCAAAAATCTTAGTTTGCTCCAAAATATAGTTAAACTTAGAAGTATAAATGTAGATTTTAAATACTTAATTAAAATAATAATTACAATTACCTTTTAATAAAAGTTGGTTAAGAATTGGGCTATTACAGCACACACCTCTCCTTCGACCGAAATTGCATCACAACCAAACAAAAAAAAACCCTCCAATCACAGCCATATGAAGTTCCTTCTAATGATAGATTTGGACCATTTCGTCCATCAAGGGTCATTGTAACAAAGGTTATGTCTCTGTGTTCACGTACATAAAGTGCAACAACTAGCAAACCAATAGCTACATGGAAAAACCCACCTTATATTACATCAAAACCAGTCAAAATCCCTTATACTTCTGGTCATATCTCACCTCTCAGCCCATCTAATGTTACATTAAAATAGCTCAAAGTCCCTCTTACTTCCTCCGTTCATATCCCACCTCTCAATACATCTACTATTACATCAAAACCGCTCAAAACCCCCACTGGTTCCTCCGGCCATATCTCACCTCTCAACACATCTACTATTACATCAAAACCGCTCAAAATCCCTCATCCTTCTTCTAGTCATATCCCACCACTCAACCCTTCTACTATTACAACATAACCGCTCAAAATCCCACATCCTTCTTCTGGTCATATCCCAACACCTCTCAACCCATCTACTATTACATCAAAATCGCTCAAAATCCCTCATCCTTCATCTGGTCATATCCCACCACTCAACCCTTCTACTATTACATCAAAACTGCTCAAAATCCCACATCCTTCTTCTGGTCATATCCCAGCACCTCTCAACCCATCTACTAGTACACTAGTGGAAAAAAGCCCATCCGATGCGGTCAAAATAGGGCTTACTGATTCGGTTTTGGTCCGCATCGGGTGGGCTCGCAGCAGTTTGTAAAGATTAACTGATCTGGTCCTAAACCGGATCAGTTAATCATTTACTGATCCAGTTTTGAAGGAAAATCGGATCAGTTAATCATATTAACTAATCCGGTTTTCCCTCAAAACTGGATCGATAAACCCCCCCCCAAAAAACCAAAAAAAAATATTTTTTTTTTGCATTTTTTCATTATTAATCGAATATACCAAAACTCATTTTATTAAGCATATTATGCTTAATTGAAGCATAAGCATAAATAATTAGATACATAAAAATATTAAATACAATTTTAACATCATACTCAACGAGCTCGCTGCATCCTTCAATAGCATAAAGATAGCAGAAGCATATGCATCCTCAGTCATTGAAGTAAATCCAAGGCTTCTCAAGTCTTGAACCACCTTTCCAATGTTCTTGATTAATAAACTGTTCTCTGAGAGTTTCTTCCGATTATAGTGTTCATCAATATCCATCTCACTAATGTTTGTTTAGGAATTAAGAGGCACTTTTCTACTTGTACACATTGAAGAGAGCATGAGCAAAACAATTGACTTGTTCATTGCCATGGTCACCGGATACCAAGTCTGACAGGGAAATAAAAATCACCAAGGTTAAGTTGTTAACACTATCTTGTAAACATGCCAGCCTCCAATGGTGAAACCTTTGCTGAATGCAAAACCTTTAAATATTATTTACCAAATCTGCTTTTTCATATGGTTTAAGCACTGAATTGAATTTGGTATCTGAAGAACCATTGAGCCATAAATCTGTTGAGGCTTCGTCTCCCAGAATAACAGGCATCCTATCTGTACATCAAAATGAAGTATATAACAAGTCAACAAACATAACTTTCATAGCCCTTTATCTCAACAACGACCAACATAGGCAATAAGGTTGCAGTAACAAGATATAGAAATCACAAACAAGAAATGATCTCCATCTTTATACAGGATTATTGGAGATAAAATGAGGCAGTATATTTTCCAACATGTAAAATAGATAATGTTAAATAACAATAAACTTTAGGGTATTTCACCAGCTATAAGAGGCAGAGCCTATTTTCCATTAACAGAATTCCCTGTTGTCACGTATAATAAAGAAGGCAATTGTCCCATACTAAAGCTCACACTGCATCATTGAGAAAAGAAGAAAGAAACAGAGAACACAGCTAAAAGAATCAGTTAATCAAGTCCTGTTACATTGTATATTACTCAATATGTCACCACCAGTGTACGACAACCGTCAGCCTACATGCATCAGATTAAAATAGCAAGAGTAAGTAGAAAGTGACCTTTATCAGCACTCTCATTCTGTCTAGCAAAATTATTGATTTGACAATGTGCTTCAGAGTCACTGAATACTACCAACATGTAACCCACCTGATGTTCTCCTTTTCACTTCTTCAACCCCCTACCCCTCTCTCCCCTCCCCCCTCCTCCCCCGCCTCCCCCCGATCCCTCCAACTAACATTGAATCAAAAAAAAAAAGAATACCATCTCTAGTAAGCAGTATCGGGAAATTGAATACCATGTAGCCACTTTAGATTTGATGATGAATCGGAAGTTATGATGGTAATTGTGTAGATAATTTCTCCTGCAAGATACATTAAAAAAAAAGATGTAAGAGACTATAGGGGGCAAGGACATCCAGATCTGTTCAATACATATTGCAAAGTAATATAAAGATAAACATGTAGAATAGTTCAAGAATAACATGAACCCATATCTTTCCTTCTTTGACCAAGGTAAGGAGTAACAACACGCAATTATAGATCAACATGGAGAATTAGAGAGTAATGAATTGAGTGGTGACTGATAAATCACATGCACATTCCAGGTATTTGATTCAAAGTATAACAAAGACCGAGTAATCTAAACCCACATAGAACTCTGGATAAAGTAAACTTTACACATTGAACGGAACTCCACAATTTGTAAAGAAAGTAGAATATGAATTGACCTTCATAATTTTTCCAGGAATATAATCATAGAGGGCAGCAAACACTAGAGGACGATCATCCTTAAAATGAATGTAATATGGCTGCTTCTTAGGACCTTTCTTCCTCGTTGACAACATACCTGATGCAGTCGCCATTGATGACGAAACGGAAAAGAAATCCATGTTGAAACAAAATTCACATAAGCATCACCAATAACCGCAAAAGATTTGCCACTACAAGTAAAGGCCATTTGGCTCATTTCATAACACACCTCAAACACAATTCACCCTAATTTACATTCAATTCCGACCAAACTCCAATTAAACAACACAACCACCAAAATTCACATAGATAGCAACAATCTTTATGTAACATTTACGAAAACTCCACTCCAAAAAAGGAGCAGAAAAACAAAATCGTTAATTTTTTCTAAGCAACATGTTTCATAACATCATTATTTCAGATCCAATAGAAAGAGTTCCACTCTACTGATCAAACATCAATACAATTTTTCCAATTCTTATTCCAATTTATGATAACAATCGACAAAAAAAAACATATATTATGAATCAGCACCTTCAAGAATCAGTCGATTAAATGATGAAGTTTTGACGACTGATAGGGTTCATCACCACTGGAGGTCCAGCAGTTCGCAGCCATGCCTGGAATTTCTTGTTCGTTTTTTCAAACCATTCTTTGTTTGATACAGTTGATGGCGTCGTTCCTAGAAATAATCAAAAATTGATTTTTTTCAAATTTTCTCATATTTCGCTAGATCGAGAAAAATTGCGATTTATGTTAAATTTGAGTTGAATTTACCTCCGAAAATCTTCTGGTCAGACATTATGTAATCGCAAGCATAAGCAATGACAAAGGATCCGACGAGAGATCCGACGATGTATTTACCCGCCATAGCTTAACTTCAAAGCTGTAGAAATGGTGAGGTGGTCGGCGCTGTCGATGAGAGGGAAGGAGTGAGGGTGAGAGAGGGGAAAATCGGATTAGGTTTCGCGGGATATGAAAGGAGATAGATGGGCTGATAAAACACGAAATGAAAGGGGAGTGGGCTTGGGTTGGGTGAAGGAGGGAAACGAAGGTTTTTCCTTTAGAAAAATAACGGAAAATCTGATCCGGTTCACTAAAGGACCGAATCAGATTTTCCGCCCAGATTTCCCTCCTATTTTTTTTAATGATTTTTGGATGCGGTTTTCTAAAAACCGAATCTGTTACTAAGTGACAAATAAGGTTTTTTCCACTAGTGGTACCTCGCTCAAAATCCCTTCTAATTCCTTTGATCCTATCCCACCTAGTATTTTGCCTTCTAGTCATAACTCCCCTACTATCTTACCTCTTAACCCTTCAGAATCCCGTAATAGTCAAACAAAGCAAAAAGAGGGTGAAGAATCATTAGAGAAGTCTAGAACATCAAAATCTATACGGTCAACGTCGTATTCGGTGTAGCCTTCAAATTTACAATTTGATAAGAAGGAAGAGGTTATGACAAAGGGTAAAGTCTTTCCTTGATGGTTTACTAGGATTTTGACTTATATTGGTAACTATTATATCTATTTATGCTATTCTAATATGTTTTCATGCAACGTCATCCCCTTATTTTATTTCTATGCAGATGCTAAAGGTAACGTTGCATTGGTGAGTGGTTCTATTCCAACAATCGATGTGTGGAGTAACAACGGCGTCAAATACTGTGTTGAATTCAATGAGTTTTACCAACCGCTTAGGAAAGGTGGAGATATCTTGGTTAGATTCATTGGTAGCATTGCAAAGGTAGTGAATTGGCATGACGTCGATGAGAATCTGAAAGCTAAGTTGGTAGATGCGATCAAAGTAAGTATAAATCTGTTAAGGTTGTTCTCTTTTGTCTGTAGATTTTTCCTGAAATTTTGATTGCTGTCAAGATTAGGGATGTACAATTTATAACGTTAAAAAATGAAACACAGGAGATAAAAATGAACATATATGATAATAGTTTCGGTGCAATTGTGCAAATATACATGAGTTTGCAGATCACTCAATGTGTGATTCTAGCAACTTTGTTGTTGTTCTTGGGGCTGGTTAGTTGATTTATTGTTTAAGGCCCTTTCATTGCATTTTAGTGTTCTAGTTTAGTGCTATTACCATAATTTCATAGTGCCTGGGTTACTGCTGTGATTATATCTTTGTACTGGGGTTCATTCCCTTTTCTGACTCGCTTTCCTGTGTGCACTTAAGCTTTGTACTGGAGCTTCATTTCCTTGTTCATCCATGTGAGCAAGTCTTCTCTAGTGATTTTAATTCCTTCAACCAAAGATTCCTTATACCCTCTCAAATCGTCATGACTTCAATAAATTAGTCATTTTTTATCCACTAAATATCAAATTATCCGCATTAACCAACTCCCCTCTCTTAAACAATCTCATAACTTCTCTTAGCTCCTTATTTGTACATTCCTCCACAAGTAAAATACTGAAACCCCCAATCCTAACTGTCCTCTCCATCTCATCAACAAACCTAATGCTTGTTACCAACAGAACAGACGTCAGAAGATGTTCTCATTTCAACAAAATCAAACCCTTCACAATGTGCAGTGAAGTCAGTCATACCAATGATTGGTCAAAGAAACCACACCACAATGACAAAGTGAGATACAAACCAAGCACCACATCACAGAAGCTTTCAGTCATGTTTGGGTGGTAGACCTTACCAGGTAATGACACCCTCCACAACATACCAATTGCTCACTATCCAAGATTCCTAGCTGCTCCCAAATATGATTCCAAGCTAAAAATGCATTACCTGAAAAAATTGGAGCACTTATGCAATAGGGCTAGGGTGCATTCTTTTTAACTACGTAAAATTAATGTGCTTTTTTTGGATAAGATGATATTAGTGTGTTAAATGAGGAAACCTTCATTGAAACAAAAGCTTGGTTGCACAACCACCAGATATTAAAAAGATGTGCAAGTGAATAACTTGGTATCGATGACAAACTAGATAATACCTAGATAACAACACACAGCTCCTAAAAGTGAGCACTAAGGAAAATTCAAAATTGAAGTATCTATATAGCAATCACTAGAGAAACAAAGGCCAAGGGCTGCGGTTAGGCCACTTTTGACCGCAGCCCTTGGCCTAGCAGCCCTAGACATTTTGAAAGGGGGTTGCGGTTGTTGACCGCGGCCCTTAATAATTAAGGGTTACGGTTTTCATCAAAACCGCAGCCCTTTATTAATTAAGGGAAACTGCAGCCCTTTATTAATTAAGGGCCGCGGTTATCTCTCAAGACCGCAACCCTTTTTTTTGCATTTTTTTGTCCTAAATGATCCCAAACAGTTATATATATATATATATATATAAAAGGAAAAATTGATTTAATCAGTCCCAACTATGGGCGTCCTGACAAAAACAGTCTCAACTATAGTTTTTTATTGTTCAGTCCCAACTTTGACCCCCCCTTTACACTGGTGGTCTGAGTGGACTGGTGACTTGCTAAACCAGTCAAAAAACCCCTATTTTCCTTTTTACTTTTTTTCACCTGTTTCTTCTACCACCTCCTGCAGTCTTTCTCTCTCCTTCCCCTGCCACCCTTCCTCTTCCCCCTCCCTTCCACCCAAACGACACCTCTCTCAATCCAGTGTCGGCGCCGCCACTGTCGTCCGTGCAAACTCCGAAAGCTTCTACCGAAAAAATCAAACTTTCAGGTGGTTTCGAGGTGAAAGGGTGGGGGTTTCGAGAGTTGGGAATGGAGTTTTAAGGGCGGGGTAGTGGGTGGAAGGGGAAGGGGTTGGGTGGCAGAGGAGAGGTGGAGGGAGTAGTGAAGGAAGGAGGGAGAAAAAGATAGAAAAAAAATGGCAAATTACCTACTACAGCAGGTTAAAAACCTACTGGGAATACTATTGTAAAACACCCTTCAAAATTGGGACTGAATAATAAAAAACGATAGTTAGGACTTTTTTTGTCAGGACGCCCATAGTTGGGACTGATTATATCAATTTTTCCTATATAAAACTATCATTTTTCATTGCAAATCATGTTTTTTATACAAATATAGAATCATTTCCCAATCTAATGTTATAAATTAAACAAATGTTTGCATTAATACTTGAAGAACACCAGACACTTAAGATAAATGTTTCAGTTTTCAACAAAAATGGATCTTTGGGATCAAATGGCTTTGTCCAAGCCACATCAATTCTCGAACATCCCAAGTGACCTGACTTGAGACCTTGAGCAACAGCATCATGATCTAGGAGATCTCCACGTGCAACATTTATCAGATAAGCCCCCTGCATATCAAAGTGAAATGAGTCGATATGATTGGCATTTATCGAAATGAACGATCCAAAAGTAGAAAAAAAAAACTGAACTGAACTATAGTTTTCTCATTCCAGAGCCTCTGCTTCTCAGTAGAAAGTGTTGACATGCTGATTATTTACAAGAGGGGAAAGGATCAGCTAAGTCAAGTCAAAGACAAGAATTGTACCTTTTTCATGGATTGTATGAATGAATGGTTTATGACTCCAGCTTAAGCATAAACAAAAGCTTGGTCAACACTCTTTGTGGCAAAACAGAAGTAGTCAATGCAAGCAAGTTGATATAGAAGGTAAGCTTACTGTCTCACGGTTCATATTTAGGCAACAAACAACTATATCTGCCATGCCTGCATACTTATGTATATCATCATGGCTACCCGTTTCATCAACAAAATCATCCGATTAACGAGAGGTCCAACTACGTTTTGTCGCAAGGATTTTAACATCAAATGGTCTCAAGCGTTTTGCCAATTCACGCCCAATATTCCCATAACCCAGATAGAACACCTGCATTGATATATAAAAAATTTATGTGAGATTGGGATTGTTATGTTATTCTTAGAGATAGCTGGAAACAGATAACCAAACAAGAAGAACTAAGTAGAGTAAAGGAAGAAAAACAGCACTAAGCAATCTTCTTTATATTCTGCTACCAAAGTCCATAAAATGTATCCAATAGTTTAGTACTAAACAAGCTTTTGTTGAGCATGTTTACTACAACCATCAGAACCCAGCATTAATAAACGAGCTGCACTTTCCTTCAAAAATAAAGAAACAAACAAACAAGTTGCACCATGTGACATCAGATGATTAGAGTCTAAGGACAGACTTCAGCTCATATCTGAACTAAAACATAGGAATTCCGAAGACTAGGCAGCATACAAGACATTGAGATGCTTTCAAACCCTTCAAAATTTAATCTAGCAAGTCCGTAGACTCTTCAAAATTTAATCCATCAAATGCAGTACTTGTGAAGGATACTAATACAGAAAGTTGGATTCTTTTTCAGGGTTTTGTGATGTTCAATACTCCTCTATAAATTATAAATGATAGTATCACCAGACTAACCATGCTATTTCAATAATGCAAAAATACAATCTAAAATCCTTAGCTAAGAAATTTGAGCATGCATCTTCTATTTCCAACTCCTAAACTCTCCTGATTACTTCCCTAATCCACTTTTTTCCTCACTCTCAGTCTACTACATGTATGTCAATAAATTGAGCAACTTTGGTGATCGTATGTGTCAATGTGTTTTTACCTTTCCTCATCTTTATCTTGCGTTCTAATTTTCTCTATTTATTCTTCTTATTACTTTTACTAACAAAGGTCATCTCCTTCTCTGGTACAGTACTAATTACATCCATTATCATAACATAATATCATGGGGATATACATATAAATGCCAGAAAGAATCCCAAGTATTTCATAGTTGCTGGTTCATAGCATTGCACTTTTTCCTTATGTCTTTGTCTTCCCCTTGTCAGTATCTGCTCAGATATTAAGACTAATCATAATTGAGAAATTGCAACAATCAATCAATGTATATAAATAAAAGAGGAACTTTTCGGGAGCAGAGAGCTCCTCAAGATTTCAAGGCCACAGAGCGCGCCACGTAGGATTGCCACATCATCAAATTTTATTTTTATATCTTATAGAAATAGAGTTCTATATAGATTTAAATACATATAAGGATTCTAGATAAGCTAAAATTAGAGTTTGGTTTTGAATGAACAACTTAAATTATTATATTATATAAATTGTGTATAACTTTTGCTACGTAATTCGGAATATTATAATTTTTGTTCCATTGGATAGTGCTCGAAATATGCTCCGAAATAAGATCCATTTACAATATAGTTATACAACTTATGAGATAGAGAGCGCCAGATAGGATTGTCATATCATTAATTTTTATTTTAAATATTTTAAAAAATTGAGCTCTTCATATATCTAAATACATAAAAGGAGTTTTGGATAACGAGAAATTAGAGTTTCGTTTCGAATAAACAACCTAAATTATTATATTATGTAAATTGAATATAACTTTTGCTACCTAATTCATTTACAATATAGTTTTACAACTCATGAAAATATATTTAACTAAATGAACGATAAGGCATTATTTTTGTCTTTCTTTTAGATAAATATAATAATGGCTATAACTATAGTGTACTATATGTGACTATAGCATTTTACAGGAATATACATATTATCTTTCAAAACCTCAGCCTTATAAGTCCGGATCATCTAGAGTTTTAATAAATTTCTACAAGGTAGATTTGTATACGAACCATACATTTCAGAATCAAGGGCTCATATTGGTGGAAGAGGGGAAATAAGGGGGGTGGATTTTGATGAGAAAAAATATAGGGGGTTTTGGAAAGATAATATATGAGCCATTGATTTTTTATTCAATGGTTGATATTGCTCAAACTCTACAGTGTAGAGTTCTTTTAGAACTCTAGAAGATCCAAACACCATCCTTACTAAACTGAACCAAAGCAATTTAGTATTGCAACTAAATTTATTAAGGGAACTTTGTTGTTACAACAAAAATTAAAATCTATACCGATAAAGTTACATATATATATTAGAGTTTTGGATGATGAAAAAATTAGAGTATGATTTTAAAAAGCAACCTTAGAATATTATAGAGAGCTCTACCTAAGAATGACATGTCATTCTTTTTCATTTTTAATTTTTTTTAAAAGTGTTTAACATAGATATAAAGACATATAAGGTGTTTTTAATAAGTGATGATTACACTCTAATTTTAAATAAACAACCTAAATTATTCACCTATGTAAATTGAATACTCCCTCCGTTTCTTTTTAATTTACTCACTTCACTTTGGGGGAGAACCAAGGAGGAAGTATGAAAGAAAAAACTGAAAAGGTGGAGAGAGAAACTGAAAAGTGAGAGAAAGAAACTAAAAAGTGGGTTAAAATATTAAAAAGTAGATGACATGGGTAGAAAAAGAGGAGAAAGTAGATGTGACATGTAACCAAAATTAGAAAAAGCAACGGTGTGTAGATTAAAAAGAAACATACCAAAAAGGAAAGTGTGTAGATTAAAAAGAAACGGAGCTAGTATAACTTTGCTACATAATTCACAATATTATAAATTTTTTACCATCGAAGAGTGCTGAAAATATGTTTCGAAATATGTTCCATATAAAATATAGTTTTACAACTTATGAAAAATATTTGTTTAGATGAACAATAACGTATTATGTATTCTTTATTTTAAATACATATAAAAATAACTATAAAAATAGTTTATTATATGTAATAATAGCAGTTATGTCTTTCAAAATCATACCTTTAAGAATTGAGATATATAAAGATAAAAAATACATATATATAGTTTTGAACCTATAGCATACCATGATGCCATTACATGAAGAATCAAATGAAAGTTTGTCAACGACATTGTAGAGGTATTATGCAATTGACTAATTATTTTATTCCTAGAATATTTGTTGTATACATAATTATTTATGTTTTTCTTTTTCAGATATCTATATGTAAGATCTTATTCTTTTCTCAATAAACTTAATTCTACTAAAACTAATTGGGAAATCAAGGTTCGAGTTTCTAGACTATTTGAGGTCACATATCATAAAAAAGGAGGAAGTTTGATAAGTCTCGATATGGTCATGAACTCATGATTGATGAAGAGATTTTTTTTCTGTGAAATCTCAGAATTCTCTGAGAATTTTAGAGAGACAAAAGTAGGAGAAAATTCAGTAGAGAGAGAGCGCTTTAATTTGTGTAAATGAATCTTTACTTTATTATCATATATTACAGCCTTTAAATACATCATTATTATAACAACTAGCTTCTAACAACTTTAGGAAAGTAACAACAAACTATCCTAGTCAGCAACTATATTTACAACATCTTAACACCCCCCTCAAGATGGAGCTGCTAAGATCCAATCTTGAACTGAAGGTTGACAAACAATACCAATCTTGGAACTTATAAACCTATGCTGATCAGACCCTAATGCTTTTGTCATCAAATCAGCAAGTTGCAAAGCAGATGGAACATGAACAGTCTTAAGAAAACCTGATTGCACATTTTCTCTGATAAAATGAACATCCAACTTCTGAGACTTGGCCCTCAAATGCTTAGTTTTCTCATGAAAACATGGATTTTCTGCAATATACTGTGCAGAAACATTATCACAATATAAAGGAATTGGAGTAGGAATTGTCCCCAAGTCATGAAGTAATCTTTCCAACCAAACTACTTCATTTGCAGTGTAACTCATGCTCCTATACTCTGCTTCTGTAGAACTCTTTGAAACAACTTTCTGTTTCTTTGTTTTCCAGGATACCAAAGCCTTTCCAAGAAAGGCACAATATCCAGACAAAGATCTTCCTGAGTCAACACATGTCCCCCAATCCGCATCACTATAGGCTGTAATTTTCAAGTCATTATTTGCAGGATAAAACAATCCATAATGAAGAGTACCTTTAAGATATCTCAAAACATGAACTGCAGCAGAAAGATGAGAAGCCCTGGGATCATGAAGAAACTGACTCAATTGTTGAACAGCATAACTAATATCTGGTCGAGTAAGATTCAAATATCGAAGTTTTCCTATTATCCTCCTGTACTTCTCAGGATCATCTAGCAAGTCCCCTTCATCCTTACTCAACTTCAATCCTTTTGGTAAGGGAAAAGTAGTTGTATGACAACCTTCCATATGAGCATCTCTTAACATATCTAAGATGTATTTCCTCCGATTTAGAAGAATCCCCGACCGAGATCTAGAAACTTCTATTCCCAGAAAAATATTTGAGACTAACCGGATCTTTAATGGTAAAAGCTTTGTGCATAGCTATTTTAAGATGCTTTGAATGACAAGAGCATCGCACCAAATAATCGTAGGTCATCCACATAGGCAACCACCGTATAAGAGGTAGAAGACTTCATAATAAAAAGAGAATAATCTTGTTGAGACTGTGTGAAACCAAAATCAAGTAAAAATTTGCTTAATTCTCTATTCCAGCACCTTGATGCCTGCTTGAGTCCATAAATGGACCTTTTCAACTTGCAAACTTGTCCCGATGTAGCCTTTGTATAACCTTGAGGTGGTGTCATGTAAACCTCCTCATCAAGATAGCCATGCAAGAAAGCATTGTTCACATCAACCTCGTTGAATATCCCGACCAAAAAGCAATGCCAAAGCAATAACCACTCTTATAGTAGTAAACTTGGCTACGGGATCGAAAGTGTATTTATAATATTTGCCTTCAATTTGCTTATCACCTCTTGCAACAATTCTAGCTTTACATCTCTCCACAGTTCCATCGAATTGAACTTGGTTTTGTAAACCCACTTAGAACCTATAGCCTTCTTACCAGGGGGTAATTGTGTAAGTTCCCAAGTTTCAGCTTTTCTCCATTGCATCAATCTCTTTTTGCATAGCTTCAATCCACTCGATGAACTTTAGCTTGATTATATGTGCTAGGTTCAAAAGCAATCAAAACATTTTCAAGACTTTGTAAGAAATCTTGAGCCATAGATGCAAGGATTGGTTCGAATACACACTAAAAGAAGAACCAGTCTGTAAACAGGGTGGAATATTAAGCTGAAAATCATTAAACTTCTTAGGAATCTGTGTGGTCCTAGAAGATTGTCTTACAATAGGAATAGGAGAAGAATTATGAGAAAGAGAAGGAGAAACATCAGAAGAAGAAGTTTGAGGAGTAGAAATATTCTGATCACCAGAAACAGGAGCAGAACTAGAGGAAGAGGAAGAAAAATCAGGTAGAATAGGTTGTGAGTCATCAAGAACAGGATTCATGAGTGGTAAAGCCGGGATTAACGTAAATAGGTGTTTGTGATTGAAAAGGAAAAACAGTCTCACAAAACACAACATCCCTATTCAAAATGACCTTATGAGTAGCAAGATCATAGAGTTTGTATCCTTTCTGGCCATAGGGATAACCAATGAGCACACATTTCCTTGCCCTAGGCTCAAACTTATCACCAACCTTTTGAGCTGCATAACATAAGCAGTCCATCACTTTCAAATGACTGTAATCAGGAAACTTGCCAAATAATAACTCATAAGGAGTCTTCCATTTAAGCACTGAACTAGGAAGAAGATTTATAAGATAAGTGGCACCAACAAACACTCTCCCCAGAACTTCAATGGCAAAGAAGCATGAATCCTTAGAGTCCTAGCAGTTTCTAACAAATGTCTATGTTTACGTTCAACCCTCCCATTTTGTTGAGGATTACCGGGAATACTTTTGTGATGAATAACACCCTTAGCAGCAAACAACTGAGCACAAGCTTCCTGAATGATCTCTGTCCCATTATCACTTCTAAGAGTCTTAATCCTTGTCCCAAATTGATTCTCAACATACTAAAAAAATCCTGATAAAATCCCAGAAACTTGAGTTTTGTCATGAACCAAATAGGTCCAAGTCAATCTAATATTGTCATCCAGAATAGTAAGGAAATATGTAGCACCTGATAGAGATGGTCTTCTATATTTTCCCCAAAGCTCCACATGAATCAACTCAAAAGGAACAGATGCAATGGAATCAGAAACAGGATAAGGCAATTTATGATGTTTTCCAAACACACAGGCTTCACAAGTAAAATCACAGTT
This sequence comes from Beta corolliflora, assembly GCA_947648045.1. NCBI lineage: Eukaryota > Viridiplantae > Streptophyta > Magnoliopsida > Caryophyllales > Amaranthaceae > Beta > Beta corolliflora. The sequence continues at coordinate 233,760 of CANSZD010001739.1, read as the reverse complement.
ATTATTACCAAGAATAGGAACTATTACATGCTTGAGTTTACTGGCAGAAATATGTCCTAATCTAGCATGAACAAGCTCAATACTAGGTTTTACAGCTGAAGTGATAGTGTTATGTACAAAGGAAGTATCACTATTATTATTTTTGTAGAAGAGTTAATAGATGAAACAGAACTATATCTGTATAAGCCAGACTCTCTTGTCCCAACAGCTTTGATTTGTCTACTAACAAGGTCCTGAAAGAAACAAGAATTCCTTTCAAAACGAGCACACAAATGATTGTGATCAAGCAATCTTCCTACCGACAACAAATTATGCTTAAAATCAGGTATATAAAGCACATTTTGCAAGGTTATTTGAGGTGTTAAACATCAACTGCCAGTAGAAAGCACAACTTTAATAGTTCCATCTGGTAAACCAACTTTAAACTGGATTGTGAAGCAATTTATATGAAGCAAACAAATCCAAATTACTTGTCATGTGATCTGTTGCACCAGTGCCAATGAACCAGCATGTTTTATCAAAATTGCTAACTAGAGCATCAACATTAGAAGCAATAGTTATACCTGCAAAATTGACTTCAGAAGAAAGAGGATTATCCATATGAGAAGAATTGGCCTGCATCATCTTCAGAAACTCATTGTACATCACAGAAGCTGTTTTTGGATCAATGGCAGTTCCATTTCCAGTACCAGATCCTTTACTAGACTCAGCATGATCTGTAGGTGGTCTTCCAAGAATACCAGACTCAATAGACACATTTGCAGCCATTCGAGTAACTCCTTTCCCTTTCAAAGTTGTATACCAATCAGGCACTCCATACAATGTAAAACACTGGTCAATGGTATGACCTCTCTTCTTGCAATGATCACAAACAAGATCATTCTTAAGTCTCTTAGAATTATCTCTCCTCTGCTGAAAAACAGGCTTAGGAAACATCTTAGGCTGAAAAGTATTATGAGTATTAACATTCAATGCACTTATCTCAACTGACACAGTAGATTGATTAAGCTTATGCTTTTGTTCAATCTGCTGTAAGGTATGATATGCCATATAGATTGTAGGCAGAGGATCAGAACTCAGTAAATTCGTCGTCACTTGATCATAATTCTGATTGAGACCTGACAACAATTGCATTAATTTCCTCTTCTGATCCATCTCAAAAATCTTCTTAAGAATTCCACAACTGCATAACTTCAAAGCACCACAAGTACAGTCTGGAAATCCATCAAGAACTTGTAACTCATCCCAAACTCTCTTCAATTTTCCATAATATTCTGCAATACTCTCATTATTCTGAGCAGCAGAACTCAGATTTCGATGCAACTCAAACAATTGAGGAGCATTAGTATGTCCAAACCTCTCAGCAAGTTCGGACCACAATTCAGCGAAAGAATTGACAAACATAAAACTCTCGCCTAAATTCTTATCCATAGAGTTCAAAATCCGGGACAGGGGAAGGGGAGATTAACCCTAAGTACTGACCTAATTTGTATAGGAAATACACAAAACTAACTAAAACTGACAAAGTAATTTTAAACATAAGATGGAAACATAATTATTTAGGATAAGTACTAAAAACTTACTGAAGAAATGAAGAAGAAAGTGAAGAAGAAACTAAACTTGAAATGTTATTGAAAACTTGGAAATATTTTACAAACTTCAGAGCTTTTCTCTTACATGTATTTTCTCTCTATTTTTGCTCTTAAACCAGCTCTCTTCCTACTTTATATGGAGCAGCTTCACAAGTTCTTCCTTCCTCAGAAGGAACTCGTAAACCTGTTAATGGAGGATGAATAGAGGAAACTAATTCACCATTTTTGAGAATCCATTTTTGAGAAATATTGGACTTTACACATAAATCAGAAAATGGATAAGGGATTTTTAAAATTAGAATAGTATTTTTCACGAATGAACTCTGTAGCAGGTTTATCCAGGTGTGGTGGTCCCTCAGGTGGTCCCAGTGGTCCCTCAAGCTATAACTATTGTTGTAGTGTTTATCAGTAAACATGGTGAAAGGTAAACTTAGTAGTATGAAGAAACTTGTTTTTGGTGACAGTAAAAATTCAGTTCAGAAGAAGCAGATTACCCAAAAGGATGATCCTTTTGTTTGGGAAATACCAATTCTAAACTCTCTGACAGAGTTCAAGGATAAACAACCAGGTGGTAGCATTCTTATTCGATGTAATTCAAGTAAGAAGTTTCCATCTTCTTTTAATTATAACTTTCAAGGTACAAGATCTTCTTGTTCTTTTGAAAAACTAACTACTTTTCCAAACTCATATTTCATTCCAGAATTAATTGATGAAAATGATTTTTCATCACCAACTAAGTCTGAAATGAAAACTCAAAATTTCTCCAGTATAAATACTATTACAAAAGGTGGTTTTCAAATTAATAAACCTATGCTTTCCAATGATTTTGAATCTCCAGTAAATCGTGAAAAATGACTTTGGTTTTTCTCCAATTTTGATAAACCTGCTACAGAGTTCATTCGTGAAAAATACTATTCCAAATTAATTGAGTTATCTGCTAATATTCCATTTTTCACATGGCTTCCAATTTACTTAAGCAATTTAAAAATCCCTTATCCATTTTCTGATTTATGTGTAAAGTCCAATATTTCTCAAAAATGGATTCTCAAAAATGGTGAATTAGTTTCCTCTATTCATCCTCCATTAACAGGTTTACGAGTTCCTTCTGAGGAAGGAATAACTTGTGAAGCTGCTCCATATAAAGTAGGAAGAGATGCTGATGATAAATCAGGTCCTACTTTAGGAGACATTAAAAAGGTTTATGAACAAAATAATTTTTCCAATACCATTTTGCATACTTCCAAACAAGTTGATCACATCTTCACCCAAATTAATTCTTTACCTCCAAAAAATTATGACTCTGAATCTTCTAAAGAATCTTCCAAAGAAATTGATGATTTATCCAAAAAATTGAATGGAATTTCTATTAATGAAAACCGTTCATCTACTTTTCCAAATGAGATTTCTAGGCCACTTATCCATGTTCCAACAAATTTATCAAAAGGATTTGGGCTTACTAATAAATCAATTTTGAAGAAAATCTCTGACAAGTTAGACATGAATGTCACATGTCTAGACAAAGATAAAAAGGCAAAAGAACTTGCAAAAAACTTTTCTTCAGATGATGAATTTCCATCTCAAATAAATCGAATTTACAATAAAAACTGGAATAATAATCCAATGCGAAATTATTATTCTAGACCTACTCCTCCAGATCTCCAATTTGAAGAACTAAGAACTTATGGTCCTCAAAATGTTTATTCTGGTGACCAATTATATGATTGGAATATAGATGGTAGATCAGAATTTGAGATTACTAAAGTTTTACATGAAATGTGCATTGCTGCTAATGCATACTCTTCCAATGATTTTACAAATGCACAAATTGCTTCTACCATTGCCGATGGATTTTCCGGCCAATTGAAAAATTGGTGGGACAATACTTTTACACCAGAACAACAACAAAACATTTATCTTCATGAAAATGTCAAGAAAGAACAAGACGGGTTTATCCTTCTTGTCCAAACTATTAGTCTCCATTTTCTTGGCTCTTCTATGGATTATTTAAATTCCAATGCTTTGATTTTATCCAATCTTCGATGTCCAACTTTAAATGATTACGAGATGGTATAAAGATACCTTTTTATCCAATATTCTTCGCAACCGATGCTCAACAATCATTTTGGAAAGAAAAATTTATTTCAGGACTTCCATATTTATTTGCTCAAAGAATTTTCCAAAAATTAAAAGAAGCAACAAATCGTGAAATAATTGCTTATGACAATTTAACATATGGACAATTGTTTGCCTTTATTAAGAGAGAAGGATTATCTCTTTGCAATGAGCTCAAAATACAAACTAAGTATGGTAATGAAAAAGCTCAGCAAAGGAGAGAACTTGGATCCTTCTGTGAAGCCTTTGGCTTTGAAAAAATCCAAGCTCCTTCCACCGTGCGAAAACAACAGTTCAAACAAATTCACAATTTTCGCCAAAAAGAACTCCATCTTCCAATAGATTTTATCAAAAGAAAACATTTCCAAAAGGATTTCCAAAAGATTATTTGCTATAAATGTGGCAAACCTGGCCATAAAGCAAATAATTGCCATTTCAAAAATAAAATTAATGAAATTTTTCAAGATGATCCATCTTTACGAGATAAACTTCTCACTATCTTCCAATTAAATCGGGATGAGCCGAAGCATCCGATCATTCCGATTCCGATCATGCTATTTACCGGCTCGACTATAATCGGGATTCCGATGAATTCAATTCGATCATTCTCTCCAGCTTTGTCCCAAAGGACTTTGTGTTATTTCCAAAAAAGACAAAGAAAAAGAATTACTTCTTGATATTATTGAAAAAATTCCAGATAACAATCTTCAAAAACAATATCTTGAAAGATTACGAGAAATTGTTTTGAAATCTTCTCCTATTGAAGAAAAGAAAAAACCAATTTCTTTTTAGTCTTCAAAAAATACTTGATGAATCTCCATTCCATCAACCATTTGTTTCTCCAGTTAATACTTATGATCTTCAAAAGGACGTGATTCAAATAAAATCTCATATTCAAGATCTTGAGCAAAATGTTTTGCACCTTCAAACAAAAAATTTAGAACTTGACGCAAAAATTACTTTACTCCAAAATTTTGACATAGGAGAAACTTTAGAACGTTCTCCTATACCAACCGATCCCGTCCAAATTTCGTATACTCCAATTGATAGTGAAAAAATTTCTTCAAATTATTCACCGATTTCATTTTCAAAAATGGTTTTGTCCAATTACACTAGTTATTGATGATGACTTCCAAATTAATGACGTTGCATTATTTGATAGTGGCGCCGATCTTAATTGCATTAAGGAAGACCTTATTCCTCCAGTAATATTATGAACATGCTCTTGAACATTTGACTATAGCTAATGGTCAAAAACTCCGATTAATTACAAACTTTCTAAAGCATCCATTTTTAATGATGATTATTATTTCCAAACTCCATTTACTCTTGTCAAGAATCTTAATTATAATATTATTCTTGGCACTCCATTTCTCACTCAAATGTATCCATTTTCTGTCAATTAAGTTGGTATTCATGCTGTCATAGATAATAAACCAATTTCTTTCAAATTTTCTACCAAGTTGCAACACTCTGATGTCCATAATCTCCAAACTAACTCTATTTATAAACAGAAAAGGTATAGTAACTCATCCTACAAAAAACGTTCCTCTTTCTATAAACCAATCCTCCAATTTATTAAATTACCCTCCAAATTCCTATGCTCAAACACTATCAGAAACAGCTTCCCCAATTACCCATCCAGATACTACTGATATTTCATATCACCTAAAACAATATTATGCTAATTTATTTTTCACCAACTTTACCTCCAACACATTTTCTTCTCAAGACGAGTTTAACCACAAAATATCCAAATATGTCAAAACTAAACTCCTAGATGGCTTCAATTGGTTTCCTTTTGAAATCACTAAACCAATCCAATACTACCGAAATATCCTTCATGACACAAATTCTTGTTTCATTAATGATAATATTAGCACCACAACAAATTATTCCAAATGCCTGATTTTCCATGTTATTACCAATATTGAATGGACAAATCTTCATACTTCTCTTTCAAAAGCCAAAACCTTCTCTTCCAATTTCCTTGATTCAAAACTTCCACAGACTTACAATTTTTATGATTATGTACAAGCATGGCATTGTGCATTCTTACTCCAAAGTTATAACCATTCTTGGTTTTTTAGTTTTCATCCTGACTGTCTTCAGAAAAATGTGACATTTCCAATATGGTTTCTTGAATGGTGGGATAGTTATGGAGCAATTCCCGACATTTTTCCGGACAACTTTCTAACCTCTTTCCAACATTATCATTCCAAAGTGACACTACCGGAAGGCTTCAAATTCTCCAGTATTATTTATTTTTGTCAAATATTTCGGATTTCATGGATTATGTGCTTGGAATTATTCCCTTTCCGACTCACTGAATCCAGACCTTATTTTTTGACTCGCGATTATCGGGTAAAATGGTGGAAAAACTTTAAGATTTACCCAAACATGTTAGACTCGTGTTTCTCAGTATCTCCAGCATGGTTCATCTGCCCTCCATGATTATAATGATTGGACTAAGCAGAGTTTCCAACAATATAAACAAGTCCAACTAGCCCCTCCAACAAACACATTCCATAACCCATCCTCATCCACCAAATCCAAAAAGAAAAATAAAACATCCATAAATAAAGATGAACTATTTGATCGGTTTCTCCAATTTATTAACCAAAATAAAAAGACTCACTCTTCCAGTTCAGCTCATCCGAGGCTTCCAAATGATTTATATGGTGGGCCTTGTGCCCAAGATCCATTTGATTTTTAAAAGAAAGATCCCGCTAAGTGTTTTACACTTAGGCAAAAGTTAGGGACATAATTACTCCAGTTTACTGTAAAATTTCGATAACAACTTCCAAGATTTTCCAAGAAGTTTCCAAATTTGTCAAAAACAAATTCCAATTTTCCGGCCCAATTTCCAAGAAATTTCCGAAAAAAGTGAATAGTGAATAGTACGGCGGTAAATAGTACTATTCATTCATCTATGTGGCTAAGCTACTTTAGTAGTGGCGAGACAAGTATCCAAATTGTTACAATGCACTCCAAAAAGCAATGGCAAACAAGTCTCCAAATTGTCCAAGCACTATAGATTACTTAATGTTGTAAACTTAGCATTACTTAATGTTGTAAACTTAGTTTAGTACTTTTTGCTTTTTCCATTCTATAAATAGGTGTGCTTGTTTTCACTTCAAGGCGAGCTAGTTTAAGAGCAAAAATAGAGAGAAAATACATGTAAGAGAAAAGCTCTCAAGTTTGTAAAATATTTCCAAGTTTTCAATAACATTTCAAGTTTAGTTTCTTCTTCACTTTCTTCTTCATTTCTTCAGTATGTTTTTAGTACTTATCCTAAATAATTATGTTTCCATCTTATGTTTAAAATTACTTTGTCAGTTTTAGTTAGTTTTGTGTATTTCCTATACAAATTAGATCGGTACTTAGGGTTAATCTCCCCTTCCCCCGTCCCCGGGTCTTTTCCCGGTACATATATATATATACATATATACATATATATATACATACATATATAAATACATATATATATATATATACATATATATATATATATATATATATATGTATATATATATATATATATATATGTATATATATATATATATATATATATATATATATATGTATATATATATATATATATATATATATATGTATATATATATATATATATATATATATATATATATGTATATATATATATATATATATATATATGTATATATATATATATATATATATATATGTATATATATATATATATATATATATGTATATATATGTATATATATATATATATATATATGTATATATATATATATATATATATATATATATATATATATCTATATATATATATATATATCTATATATATATATATATATATATATATATATACATATACATATACATATACATATACATATACATATATACATATACATATACATATACATATATACATATACATATACATATATACATATACATATACATATATATATATACATATACATATACATATACATATACATATATATATATACATCTACATATATATATATACATCTACATATATATATATACATATACATATATATATATATACATATATATATATATATATATATATATATATAACTAATCTTGTCGAAATTTTCTATGATCGTTATACATATATATATATATATATATATATATATATATATATATATATATATATAACTAATCTTGTCGAAATTTTCTATGATTGTTATTACGTTTTAAAAAATATTAGGAGGATGAGCATGGAGAAAAAATGAGTTTATTAACTCTTTGGAAAAAAGCTCATATCGGAAAGGATGGAAGCTTTCTACCAGATACACTCACAGAATAATTTATGGTATAAGTACAGATTAAAATAAAATAATAAGCTTGCTTCAGTTTAATGTAAAATAATACTTCTTACATTTTAAATCTTAATATTTGTGTCGGATGATGCATATGCCAAGTTTGAATCATTGAAGCAAGCAAACCCTTCCAAGTCTGACTTATAACTTGAAGATGAAGCTTTTGAGCACACCATGTATGGTGGAGAGATTCTCGAACGTCCCGTAGGTTATGGACTTGGAGTTCGAAAGGGAGACATTTACGGGGTGCATGGTGTCCTCAAGAAGCAAGGGTGTGGAAAAGTTCGAAAGACGGTTGTGTTAATGGAGAATGATAAAGAAGAATTGTCCACTCTAAAGAATGAAAATAGCTTGTTGAACACCCAAGTCCAAGAGAACAAAAAAGAAGTGTCCATTCTCAAGAAGGAAAATATCTTGTTGAAAGCCCAAGTTCAAGAGAACAACTCTCTGCTCAAAACTCTTGTTGGATAATTTTCTCAACTAGTAGGTAAAGTTCGTAAAGGAGAGGCTTCAATGCACCTTTTAGATTGTGCACAAGCAGTCTTGGAAGTGACAAACCAAAAGGTATCTTCCTATTTTCAAGCTTTACCTAAATACCCCTTCCTTATGAATGAAATATGCTCCTATTGTTGTTGTTATGCTGCTGTCTAGAACTGTCATATACTCATATTGTTGTTGGTTATGTTGTTGTTCCTTTACTGCCATAAGCTACTGTAGTTGAAGAAATAGCACTACTACAAAAACTAAACTCAGAGTATATAATATTGGTGTTTGAATTACTAAGTTTGTCCTTGATTATTCCAAAATTTGGGCCTTTTCTTTTGTCTGTTTTACAGTTTTCACACTAAAATTTTGATCTATGAGTTAGGTTAAGATGATCTATATGACTCTAGATTGAAGAAACTTGGAAATAAGATTAAAACTTTAATAATGTGACTTAGCAAAACTACTATGAGACACTACTAATCAACTGAAAATATTGCACACAGAAAAGTAGAATAAATTTACAACAATACTACTTTAGGATCGGGACTGATGGAGAGGTTATTGCATGTCGCTCAAGCTGAATCTTATAAATGGATCCCATATGTTAACAAAGTAAAATAAAAGGTAATCTTGTAAAAAGATGAAAAAATTGAAAGTAAAATAGTACTTTCTTTGCCTCAGATTATACTCATCATCTAAATATTTTTTCCTCTACTTTTTCACTTGTGTAAGAAGTGTTTGACTGTTTAAGATAACAAAAGTAGGATCAAGAGGGAGTAGTAAACTCTTTGTAATAAGTTGATCAAGTTGATTATAATCAATTAACTAACAAAATAAATTACATTCTCAACTTCCCCATTCCATCCGATCTATTATGTCAAATAAAGAAGTATAGTATGAGGATGTAGAGACCAAAACAATAATGTAGGGAGACAAGAACGCATGAGCATTAGAAAGAAGCACAATTGCACATTGAGGATTCTCTTAACGGGTCTAAGTTGGCAGTCCAGCATTCGAATATCTGAGCCTAAAGTGAACTTTTGTGGCTTATCTTTCCTAGAACACTATTTTCAATCATACATCGGTTTACTTGATATGTGTAATTGAGTATAAATCACCTCGATCTACCATTGATGCATTTTTTATGTTCAGGGTGATCACTTGCACAAGTTTCTTGCTTTCATGCTGTTAAAAATTGAACCTTGTGCTACTATTCTGAACATATGATGCATAAGAGAACATTGGCGAAATATTTGTAAACTTTTCAGGATTTAGTGGTTTGATTTGTCCGTAAGTTGTGGCTTGTCTATTTACAGACTCCACAACTGTCCATTAGATTAGAAAGAAATTCTTCACTTTTAGCAAAAGTCGTACTTATGGACTGGGATAATTTTGTTATCAAATATTATGGACAAAATTCCTTTAGAATATGAGCCACATTATAGTTCTCGGTTTGACGAACTCTAAACTTTCATATTATCATTACTGATTATATTTTTTGTCTTTTCTTTTCTCCTTTTGAAGGTACTCGATAATAATGAAGGTGCAACAGATCAAGAACGGATGGCTTCCAAGTAGCTACCATCATCTATTTTGCTAGCTAGATCTTATTATTTAGCTTATTTTCAAGGCTGCTTCACTTTGGATAGTTTTCTAGACTTTACTACATACAATTTGCAATTATGTTTTTAGAAAAATATTGGCTAGGATTTTGGTGAATATGCAATATTTGGGGGATTTTAATTATAGTATACATTTACAATATATTGATCAAAGTATTCTTTATATTTTATCTTCAAGTTTCAATGTTGGTTTTATTCTAAAGTAAATGTGTGTGTGTGTGTGTGTGTGTGTGTGTGTGTGTGTGTGTGTGTGTGTGTGTGTGTGTGTGTGTGTGTGTGTGTGTCTATATATATATATATATATATATATATATATATATATATATATATATATATATATATATATATATATATATATATATATATATATATATATATATATATATATATAAATGAGTTCATGTGAGAATGGATATTAGGGTGAGAAGTGAGAAGAATTTTGGGCCATTAGATCAGCAAAATCCAAGGGTAAAAAAGGATCCCACAATATTAATGGCAAACTCGTAATATAGCTAACTTCTTTTTTTTTCTACTTTTTTAGTCTGACTTGCCCCAAATCTCTCTTATATGCTTCCTCTTAATCTCTCTCCTCTCTCAAGTATCACCTTCCTTTCAATCTCTCTCCTCAATACCTTGGAGCTCCAACAACAATGTCAGAGGAAGCTTAAACGACGAAGAGGGAGGAAGCAAGTCGCTGGTGAAGAGGCCGAAGAAAACTGAAGGAGATGTTGCGAGAGTGATTAGTTGCGGTGGTGGTGGTGCGTGAGGAAAGAGAAAGAGTAGGGGCAAATTTACTTTAAGTTTAGACAACAATGGTGGACAACAATGGTGTTACAACATTAATCTGATTTTCATCTTTGAAAGAATTTTTTGGTTTTCGATGAATTTAGCATAACTCTAATTAGTAATTGATATAACTCTAAAGAAATGTTCGTATAACTCTAACTAGTAATTGATATATAACTCTATAGAAATGTTCCTATAACTCTAATTAGTAATTGATATAACTCTAAAAAAATGTTTCCATAACTCTAATTAGTATTGTAATAAATCTTAAGATGATATGAATAGGAATTCTCATGGTTATTTACGGATTTCTCGTGCCTACAATGAAACAATGAGTGCGTTGTGTTCAAGAGGTTCTGTGAAACAAGCTATGTTTCTTTTTGGTGATATGAATAGGATTGGTCACTCACCACCTGTGGTAATAGGTAACATACTATAACATTCTTATTAATGGTTTCATAATGCAAAATCATCTGGATCATGTTTTAAGATTATTATTTGATTTGAAGAGAGAGTGTGTGGATATGAACCTGATGGATACACCTATGCTAAAATCATATATGGGTTCCACAAAGAGGGCAAGCTGAAATTAGCTTCTTCTCTCTTCCATGAGATGACAAAATGAGGTTTATTATTTCCATTATAATAAGCTCAAACAAAGTGTCAAAATACGGTGGAAGAAAGTGCAAGAAAATACGTTTCATAAAGGTCTGATATTAGCCGTGAAATGGTTAGATCCGATGGTCCATATTCATTCTCATTTCTCATATAAATAGCTTTCTCACATGATCTTGGCCTTATATGTATATGTATATGTATATGTATATGTATATGTATATGTATATGTATATGTATATGTATATGTATATGTATATGTATATGTATATGTATATGTATATGTATATGTATATGTATATGTATATGTATATGTATATGTATAACCCTTTTGAGCTCCTATCCATAAACGAGAATGGAAACGAACTAATTGTTCCGTTTTGGATTCCAATTTTTGTTTGAGGATACCTCCATAACCATCGTCAGAGGCATCAGTTTCGATAATCATAAAGGCATTTGGATTTGGTAGACCTAAACATGGAAGTGTTTTGACTCTAGATTTCAGCATACGAACAATATTAGTATGTTCTTCTGTCCAAAGAAATACACAAAACTAACTAAAACTGACAAAGTAATTTTAAACATAAGATGGAAACATAATTATTTAGAAGAAGTATTAAGAACTTACTGAAGAAGTGAAGAAGAAACTTTGATCTAAATTTGAAATTATTATTGAAAACTTGAAAATTTTTACAAACTTTGGATGAGAGCTTTCTCTTACATGTATTTTCTCTCTTAAACAAGCTCTGCCTTGAAATGAAAACAAGCACACCTATTTATAGAATTGAAAAAGCAAAAAAGTACAATAATTGAACTATGTTTACAACATTAAGTAATCTATAGTGCTTGGACAGCTGGAGACCCCTTTGCCGTTGCTTTTTGGAGTGCATTGTAACAGCTGGATACTTGTCTACCACTACTAAAGTAGCTTAGGTGAAGATGCTACGAAAGTGCTGTGAATAGTACTATTTATCGTCGACTTTTCACTATTCACTATTCACCTTTTTGACAAATTTGGAAGTTACTTGGAAATTGGCTGGAAAGTGCCTTATCTCTTGTTCTTGGATGCTGGACAGCTGTAAAGTGCTGGACACCTGTTTGGATATCTGGAAACTGGAATAAACATGTCCCTAACTTTTGCCTAAGTGTAAATTATTTTACACTTAGCGGGATCTTTCTTTATTTTAAATGGATCTTGGGCCTTAGTAATTTTGAACCCAAACATATGGATTAGTCAGACTTGGGTTGGAAGCTTTGGAAGAAGTAAATAAATATTTAAAATGAGCTTGTCCTTCTGGGGACATGTAATGGCCCTGAGTAATTTTTTCTAAATATGGGGATAAGGGTTCGGAGTGTTTAATTCCTGTGGAGAAATAATTAGTAAAGGTGGTAGAAAAGGCAATAGTAGTGTTACCACAATGAATAAAAGTAATAATATCTGGATAGTTAATGTAATGGTTGATGTTTTGTAGTATGGAAAGAAAACCATGAGCTCGTGTTTTGGAAGGATTTAGGAATAGAGGGCTCCATATATAAAGTGGATTCTGATTTGGAAGAGGATTGGATGGAAAATTAATGAGAATGAGATAATGGGCAGGTTTGATTCTTCCATTGTCCATCTCAACATTGGCACAAATAATGTCTTCATAAAGTCCATTCAAGTTGCCTGATGGAGTATAAAGTAGAAAAGATATATTGTTGGAATCTGGAAAACTCTTGAAAAATTGGGGTTTCAGGATTTGGGGTATCATAGAATTTGCGAACTAATCCATATCGCCATGTAAGGAAATATGGGTTGTTTTTCTGGAGGTCATTGGAATATAAGTAAAATCCATTATTAAAAATGCCACAATGTCCCCATAAACGCCAGTAATAGCGTCGGAAAATGGCATGTTTTTTCAGAAAGGTTGCGTACTGCTGATTGAATCTAGCTGTTTTTACCTTTTGGAAAATAATGCGCTGGATGTCTGCATGTAATTTTTTGATAAGGGAAATAAGCTGGTTCGATTTTGTAGCTGGAGGCTGTGGAATAAGGTTTTGTTTGAGATGTTGTTTTGAAATGGGAAAAGGACGGTATAATTTTGGTAGTTGTTGGAGGTGATATTTTGGGAGCTGATGCCAAATTTTTGAGTGTTTAGAATTTTTCATGCTGGATGTCCCTGCAAGAATTCACGAGTTAGGAAATCAGCAAGAGAATTGTTTTCTCCTCGTATAAATTCAATATCAAAATCAAAAGCAGAGAGAATTGCCTGCCATCGTGCAAAGTTTTGTTTGGAAACAATGTTCTGAACATCTTTTTGAAGAATTTCTTTAGCTGATTTACAATCAACTCTTAAAAGAAATTTTTTGCAATAAAGATCATCCTGAAATTTGGAAATACAAAGAACTATGGATAATACTTCTTTTCGAACAATGGAGTAACCCTTTTGAGCTCCTATCCATAAACGAGAATGGAAACGAACTAATTGTTCCGTTTTGGATTCCAATTTTTGTTTGAGGATACCTCCATAACCATCGTCAGAGGCATCAGTTTCGACAATCATAAAGGCATTTGGATTTGGTAGACCTAAACATGGAAGTGTTTTGACTCTAGACTTCAGCATACGAACAATATTAGTATGTTCTTCTGTCCAAAGACAGGGATTATTTATATAAAGGGGCACAAAACTTTCTTAAATTTGGAAAGAAGTCAGAGATATAATTTAAGCAACCAAGAAAACGTTGTAATTGAGTTTTGTCTTTAATTTCATCTGGAAATTTATCGGCGAACTCAATTGCTCTTGCAATTAGTTTGATAGTTCCCAGATAAATATCATGACCAAGAAATCGGATTTTTGTTTGGAAAAGTTTGATTTTTGGAGCAGAAACAACTAAACCATTTTTCTTGATGATTTGGAGAAAGATGTGTAAATGCTTGAAATGCTGGTCAATAGAGTTGGAAAATACAAGGACATCATCAATGTAAACAATGGTAAATGTAGTATATGGAGTAAAAATATCATTCATAATATTTTGAAATTCTGATGGAGTATTTTTTTAAACCAAAAGGCATTACATTCCATTCATAATGTCCGAATGGGACTATAAAGGCAGTTTTATAACGATCTGTGTTAGCAATTTAAATTTGCCAAAAGCCACTCTTCATATCAAATTTGGAAAATATTTTGGAGTCATAAAGCCTATTAAGAAGATCCTTTTTATTAGGAATTGGATAACGGATCCATTGAAGGACTTTATTAAGAGGTTTATAATTAATAACTAATCTTGGAACACCTCGTTCTTTTTCTGCCTGATTCATGACATAGAAAGCAGCGCAAGACCAAGGAGATTTGGAAGGTCGGATTAACTTCTTATCAAGAAGTACTTGAATTTCGTTTTTACAAGTTTCAAGTAATTCTTGGTTCATTTGAATTGGTCGAGCTTTAGTAGGAATTTGTTTTTCTGAAAAATCCTTTTCATAAGGAAGGAAAACAATATGCTTTTTTCTTTCCCAAAAAGCATTTGGAATATCTGCACAAACTTCATATTGGAGTTTTGCTTGGAAATCCTTTATTTTAAGTTGAATATGAGGATTCTGTAATTGTTGTTCTATCCTTTGGAAATATATTTCTTCTTTTAAAAAGGAAATCTGTTTTCTTTTTGATGTAATTATGTTAGTTTGGAGAGAATGGATTTCTTTATTTTGTAATGGAGTAGAGAAATGGAAAGAAATGTGTTTTCCAAAAATGGAAGTATGGATACCAAATTTGTTTACCGAAAATGGATAAATTTGAGTTAAAAATGGAGTACCAAGGATAATATTATTATTAATATCTTTAACAAGAGTGAAAGCAGTTTTAAAGCAATAATTATTACTACAAATATAAGCCTTGGAAAGTTTATACCTGATTTGGAGTCTTTGTCCATTAGCACTGGACAAATGTTCAGTAGTTTTCTCATAGTATTTAGAAGGAATTAGTCCTTCTTTAATACAATTGAGATCAGCACCGCTATCAAATAAAGCAATAGTAGTAATTTGGAAATCATGATCAAGAATTAATTTAATTGGGCAATACCATCGTTGATAATTAATTTGTTGAATAGTTGGAGAAGTAATTGGAAGAGGGGAGTTAGAAGTTTCTTGTGGAGAATCATGTTGCTCATGATTTGTAATTTGAGATTTTATCTGATTTATTTCATGTTGAAGATCTTGGAGTTGAATGGAGGAAACAATAGTTTTTGTGGAGAAGTTTTTATCATGTTTTTTGGAGGATTCAGAGTCATAATTTTCTGAAGATAAATAATTGATTTGGGGGGAAATAGTATGCGAAATTGTATTGGAAAAATTGTTTTGTTCATAAACCTTTTGAATGTCTCCTAAAGTAAGATATGACTTATCATCAGCATCTCTTCCTACTTTATATGGAGCAACTTCACAAGTTCTTCCCTCCTCAGAAGGAACTTGTAAACCTGTTAATGGAGGATGAATAGAGGAAACTAATTCACCATTTTTGAGAATCCATTGGACTTAACACATAAATCGGACAATGGATAAGGGATTTTTAAATTACTTAAGTAAATTGGAAGCCATGTGAAAAATGGAATATTAGCACCTAATTCATTTAATTTGGAATAATATTTTTCACGAATAAACTCGGTAGCAGGTTTATCAAAATTGGAGAAAAACCAAAGGCGTTTTTCATGATTTACTGGAGATTCAAAATCATTTGAAAGCATAGGTTTATTAATTTGGAAACCACCTTTTGTAATAACATTTAAACTGGAGAAATTTGGAGGTTTCATTTCAGATTTAGTTGGTGATGGAAAATCATTTTCATCAACTAGTTCTGGAATGGGAGATTTTTGAAAAACTTTGTAATTTTTAGAAACATTTGGAAAATCATCTGATTTTGGAAAAGTACTTGACCTTTCAAAAGAACAAGAAGATCTTGCACTTTGAAAGTCATAATTGGAAGAAGAAGATGAAAATTCCTTACTTGAATTAAATCCTATAAGAACTCTGCCATCTGGTTCCTCAATTTTTTGTTCTACCTTGGATTCTTTCAAAGATTTTGGAATTGGTGGAGTTTGAACTTGCCATTCATCTGGAATAGTAATTTTATCCCACGGAAGAGCTTCTGGAGTATGTGTGGTTGCTTTGCCATGTTCAACCTTAAAGATCATGGTCTGACCAGGAGCAAAACGTATTCTACACCTTGGATTCATTTGGGTATTCAAAAGTTTGTAATAAACTCGATAAATAATGGAAAAGTTTCTAGCACATTAGAACTGAAGGTCTTTAGACATATTGATATCTAAAGTTAACGTCTTGAGAATATAAGGATCATCAAGATCTTTGCTTAGATTTGGAAAACAATTAAAGTAAATTGGACCTTGACAAATATTAGTATTTGCCAAAGCTAACAGAGAATCTTTAAAGTGTTGAAAAGCGTCTCTGAGAGCAAGCATAATTGGACAATCAAGACCTAATCTGACCATAGGTTTGACAGCAATTTGGACACAGCCAAAATGGATATATCTAAAACCTTGTTCTAAGTGTTTTTGGATAGACTCTTTATCTAACAATTGGATAGTCATTTGACGCTAATTGACACTAGTAGTAAATTCTTCTATATGGATACCTCTACCAAAATTAAATTTCCAACTATATTCTTTATCATAAATGTCGGTTTTAGAAAGAATGGGCATTTCCCGCAAAAAAGGGTCATCCTTTTGGGTAATCTACCTATTACGATTGGATTCTTCTTTTGTCACCAAAAACCTTAGAAAAATGCCACTAATATTACCTTTCACCATGTTTCTTGATAAACACTACAACAATAGTTATAGCTTGAGGGACCACTTTGGGACCACTGAGGGACCACCACACTGAACACCTACACCACGGCTTACAACGGCTTCAGGTGACCAAACCCAGTCGACCAAGCAGTGACCAAACCCAAACAACAACGAGTATAGCGTGGTTGTTCAATAACAATGGCTACGAGTAACCTTAGAGCACTTCGTCTCCGGCTCTGATACTAGAAAATAATTATTGAACAACCACTGCTATAGTCGTTGTTGTTTGGGTTTGGTCACCGCTTGGTCGGCCCGGTATCAGAGCCGGAGACGAAGTGCTCTAAGGCTACTCGTAGCCATTGTTATTGAACAACCACTGCTATAGTCGTTGATGTTTGGGTTTGGTCAGCTGTTTGGTCAGCCTGGGTTTGGTCAGCCTGTAAAGCCGTTGGTAAGCCGTGGTGTAGGTGTTCCAGGTGTGGTGGTCCCTTAGGTGGTCCCAATGGTCCCTGAAGCTATAACTATTGTTGTAGTGTTTATCAGTAAACATGGTGAAAGGTAAGATTAGTGGTACTTTTTCAAAGGTTTTTGGTGACAGTAACAATCCAGTCCAGAATAAGAAGATTACCCAAAAGGATGATCTATTTGTTTGGGAAATGCCAATTCTAACCTCTCTGACAGAGTACAAGGATAAACAACCAGGTGGTAGCA
Source organism: Beta corolliflora (assembly GCA_947648045.1). Taxonomy (NCBI): domain Eukaryota; kingdom Viridiplantae; phylum Streptophyta; class Magnoliopsida; order Caryophyllales; family Amaranthaceae; genus Beta; species Beta corolliflora. Next base: position 215,708 of record CANSZD010001739.1, on the reverse strand, counting down.
TTCTTATTCGATTTAATTCAAGTAAGGAGTTTCCATCTTCTTTTCATTATAACTTTCAAGGTACAAGATCTTCTTGTTCTTTTGAAAAACTAAATACTTTTCCAAACTCAGATTTCATCCTCCAACTAAGTCTGAAATGAAAAATTTCTCCAGTTTAAATGTTATTACAAAAGGTGGTTTCCAAATTAATAAACCTATGCTTTCCAATGATTTTCAATCTCCAGTAAATCGTGAAAAACGACTTTGGTTTTTCTCCAATTTTGATAAACCTGCTATAGAGTTTATTCGTAAAAAATACTATTCCAAATTAATTGAGTTATCTGCTAATATTCCATTTTTCACATGGCTTCCAATTTACTTAAGTAATTTTAAAATCCCTTATCCATTTTCCGATTTATGTGTTAAGTCCAATATTGCTCAAAAATGGATTCTCAAAAATGGTGAATTAGTCTCCTCTATTCATCCTCCATTAACAGGTTTACGAGTTCCTTCTGAGGAAGGAAGAACTTGTGAAGCTGCTCCATATAAAGTAGGAAGAGATGCTGATGATAAATCAGGTCTTACTTTAGGAGACATTAAAAAGGTTTATGAACAAAATAATTTTTCCAATACCATTTTGCATACTATCTCCAAACAAGTTGATCACATCTTCACCCAAATTAATTCTTTATCTCCAAAAAATTATGACTCTGAATTTTCTAAAGAATCTTCCAAAGAAATTGATGATTTATCCAAAAAATTGAATGGAATTTCTATTAATGAAAACCGTTCATCTACTTTTCCAAATGAGATTTCTAGGCCACTTATCCATGTTCCAACAAGTTTATCAAAAGGATTTGGGCTTAGTAATAAATCAATTTTGAAGAAAATCTCTGACAAGTTAGACAAGAATATCACATGCCTAGACAAAGATAAAAAGGCAAAAGAACTTGCAAAAAACTTTTCTTCAGATGATGAATTTCCATCTCAAATAAATCGAATTTACAATAAAAACTGGAATAATAATCCAATGCGAAATTATTATTCTAGACCTACTCCTCCAGACCTCCAATTTGAAGAACGAGGAACTTATGGTCCTCAAAATGTTTATTCTGGAGATCAATTATATGATTGGAATATAGATGGTAGATCAGAATTTGAAATTACTAAAGTTTTACACGAAATGTGCATTGCTGCTAATGCATACTCTTCCAATGATTTTACAAATGCACAAATTGCTTCTACCATTGTCGATGGATTTTCCGGTCAATTAAATAATTGGTGGGACAATACTTTTACACCAGAACAACAACAAAGCATTTATCTTCATGAAAATGCCCAGAAAGAACAAGATGAGTTTATCCTTCTCATCCAGACTATTAGTCTCCATTTTGTTTGCTCTTCCATAGATTATTTAAATTCCAATGCTTTGATCTAATCCAATCTTCGATGTCCAACTTTAAATGATTACAGATGGTATAAAGATACCTTTTTATCCAATATTCTTCGCAGAACTGATGCTCAACAATCATTTTGGAAAGAAAAATTTATTTCAGGACTTCCAAATTTATTTGCTCAACGGATTTTCCAAAAATTAAAAGAAGTTACAAATCAAGAAACAATTGCTTATGACGATTTAACATATGGACAATTGTTTGCCTTTTTTAAAAGAGAAGGATTATCTCTTTGCAATGAGCTCAAAATACAAACTAAGTATGGTAATGAAAAGGCTCAGCAAAGGAGAGAACTTGGATCCTTCTGTGAAGCCTTTGGCTTTGAAAAAATCCAAGCTCCTTCCACTGTGCGAAAACAACAATTCAAACAAATTCACAATTTTCGCCAAAAAAGAACTCCATCTTCTAATACGATAAAACATTTCCAAAAGAATTTCCAAAAAAGGATTTCCAGAAGATTATTTGCTATAAATGTGGCAAACCTGGTCAGAAAGCAAATAATTGCCATTTCAAAAATAAGATTAATGAAATTTTTCAAGATGATCCAGCTTTACGAGATAAACTTCTCACTATCTTCCGATTAAATCAGGATGAGCTAGAAGCATCTGATCATTCTGACTCTGATCATGTTATTAACCAGCTCGACTATAATCAGGATTCTGATGAATTCAATTCTGATCATTCTCTCCAGTTTTGTCCCAAAGGACTTTGTGTTATTTCCAAAAAGACAAAGAAAAGGAATTACTTCTTGATATTATTGAAAAAATTCCAGATAACAATCTCCAAAAACAGTATCTTGAAAGATTACGAGAAAATGTTTTGAAATCTTCTCCTATTGAAGAAAAGAAAAAACCAGTTTCTTTTAGTCTTCAAAAAATACTTGATGAATCTCCATTCCATCAACCATTTGTTTCTCCAGTTAATACTTATGATCTTCAAAAGGACGTGATTCAAATATAATCTCATATTCAAGATCTTGAGCAAAATGTTTTGAACCTTCAAACAAAAAATTTAGAACTTGACGCAAAAATCACTTTACTCCAAAATTTTGACATAGGAGAAACTTCAGAACGTTCTCCTATACCAACTGATCCTGTCCAAATTTCAGATACTCCAATTGATAGTGAAAAATTTCTTCAAATTATTCACCGATTTCATTTTCAAAAATGGTTTTGTCCAATTACATTAGTTATTGATGATGACTTCCAAATTAATGACGTTGCATTATTTGATTGTGGCGCTGATCTTTATTGCATTAAGGAAGACCTAATTCCTCCTCACTATTATGAACATGCTACTGAACATTTGACTATTGCTAATGGTCAAAAACTCCATATTAATTATAAACTTTCTAATGCATCCATTTTCAATAATGATTATTATTTCCAAACTCCATTTACTCTTGTCAAAAATCTTAATTATAATATTATTCTTGGTACTCCATTTCTTACTCAAATATATCCATTTTCTGTTAATGAAGTAGGCATTCATGCTGTTATAAATGATCATCCGATTTCTTTCAAATTTTCTGCCAAATTACAACATTCTGATGTTTACCATCTCCAAACTAACTCTATTTATAAACAGATTAATATGATTTCTGCAGGGATGAACAGAATGCAAAATTCCAAGAATCATACCTCCAGGCAACAGAAAGAAAAAGGTATAGTAATTCATCCTACAGAAAACGTTCCTCTTTCTATAAACCAATCCTCAAATTTATAAAATTACCCTCCAAATTCCTATGCTCGAACACTATCAGAAACAGCTCCTCCAATTACCCATCCAGATACTACTGATATTTCATATCACCTAAAACAACATTATGCTAATTTATTTTTAACCAATTTTACCTCCAACACATTTTCTTCTCAAGACGAGTTTAACCACAAAATATCCAAATATGTCAAAACAAAACTCCCAGATGGTTTCAATTGGTTTCCTTTTGAAATCACTAAACCAATTCAATACTACCGAAATATCATTCATGATACAAATTCTTGTTTCATTAAGGATAATATTAGCACCACAACAAATTATTCCAAATGCCTGATTTTCATGTTATCACCAATATTGAATGGACAAATCTTCATTCTTCTCTTTCAAAAGCCAAAACCTTCTCTTCCAATTTTCTTGATCCAAAACTCTCACAGACTTACAATTTTTATGATTATGTACAAGCATGGCATTGTGCATTCTTACTCCAAAGTTACAACCATTCTTGGTTTTTTAGTTTTCATCCTGATTGTCTTCAGAAAAACGTGACATTTTCAAATATGGTTCCTTGAATGGTGGGATAGTTACGGAGCAATTCCTGACATTTTCCCAGACAACCTTTTAAGCTCTTTCCAACATTATCATTCCAAAGTGACACTACCAGAAGGCTTCAAATTCTCCAGTATTATTTATTTTTGTCAAATATTTCGAATTTCATGGATTATGTGCTGGAATTATTCCCTTTCCAGACTCACTGAATCCAGACCTTATTTCTTGACTCGTGATTATCGGGTCAAATGGTGGAAAAACTTTAAGATTTACCCAAACATGTTAGACTGTGTTTCTCAGTATCTCCAGCATGGTTCATCTGCTGTCCATGATTATAATGATTGGACTAAGCAGAGTTTCCAACAATATAAACAAGTCCAACTAGCCCCTCCAACAAACACATTCCATTCCCCATCCTCATCCACCAAATCCAAAAAGAAAAATAAAACGTCCATAAATAAAGATGAACTATTTGATCAGTTTCTCCAATTTATTAGCCAACATAAAAAGACTCAATCTTCTAGTTCCAGTTCAACTGAGGCTTCCAGCCCAGATTTGTATGGTGGGCCTTGTGCCCAAGATCCATTAGTTTGTTAAGAGAAAGATCCCGCTAAGTGTTTTACACTTAGGCAAAAGTTAGGGACATAATTATTCCAGTTTACAGATAAAAATTCCGGATACAACTACCAGCAATTTCCAAGTAACTTCCAGCTTGATAAAAACAAATTCCAGCAACTTCCAGCCATTTTCCAAGAAATTTCCAGAATTCGTCAAAAGGTGAATAGTGAATAGTACGGCGATAAATAGTACTATTCATTCACCTACGTGGCATCTTCACCAACATCGTCCAAAATTACAACAGTAATGGCAGATAATACATCCAGCTGTTAAAGCACACTCCAAAAAGCAATGGCAAAGAAGTCTCCAGCTGTCCAAGCACTATAGATTACTTAATGCTGTAAACTTAGTTCAATTGTTGTACTTCTTTACTGTATTTACTTTTCAAGTCTATAAATAGACTCACTTACATTCAGTTTAAGGCAGAGCTTGATTAAGAGAGAAAATACATGTATGAGAAAGCTCTCAAAGTCTGTTAAAAATTTCCAAGTTTTCAATAATAATTTCAAGTTTAGATCAAAGTTTCTTCTTCACTTCTTCATTTTGTGGATTTTCTTTACAAACTAGGTCAGTACTTAGGGTTTATCTCTCCTTCCCCCTGTCCTGGGTGTATTCCTGTGTATTTCCTATACAAATTAAGTCAGTACTTAGGGTTAATCTCCCCTTCCCCTGTCCTGGGTGTTTTCCTAGTAACAGAGCCGGAGACGAAGTGCTCTAAGGTTACTCGTAGCCATTGTTATTGAACAACCACTGCTATAGTCGTTGTTGTTTGGGTTTGGTCAGCTGTTTGGTCAGCCTGGGTTTGGTCAGCCTGTAAAGCCGTTGGTAAGCCGTGGTGTAGGTGTTCCAGGTGTGGTGGTCCCTTAGGTGGTCCCAGTGGTCCCTCAAGCTATAACTATTGTTGTAGTGTTTATCAGTAAACATGGTGAAAGGTAAGATTAGTGGTACTTTTTCAAAGGTTTTTGGTGAAAGGTTTTTCAAAGGTACTTTTTTAATATCATTATTTTTTTTTTTGCTTTTTGATTGATTAAGTATATGCTTAGGTTAGGACTTCGTTTGTGTTATATGCTGTATCATCAGGCATGAAATGTGGATTTCAGTTCTTAATTTTATTAATTTAGATCCAAGCTTTAGCTGGATCATGGGCCATTTTTTAGATGGTAGGTGATTAATTTTTTTTTTATCCATTGGATTTGGAGCCACAAAGGCAGTACAAAGTACAAAGAAGGGGAGGGGGGATTCGAACTTGTGCCCTGCTTGTGAGAGCAACAATCAGAACAAGGCTCCGAGTAAACTGTTCGTGATGAGTCGCAATGAAGCGGAACGATCTGCCGACGTAGTTTCTGGTACTTTTTCTATTAACTCCGTGCTAGTTAAAGCATTATTTGATTCGGGGGCGACTTATTCCTTTGTTTCGTCATCTGTTATTAAAAGTTTGGGGTTAGTAGATTTTGAGGTGATTGATTTGCCTGTTAGTATACCTACTGGGGAGACCATAAGGTGTACCAAGTTGTTCAGAAATTTGCCTCTAGAGATAGGAGGCTGTGTCTTTCCTTCTTATTTGATAGAGTTTAATCTGGGAAACCTAGATGTAATTATGGGGATGGATTGGCTAAGTTTATACAAGGCCAAAATAGACTGTGAAGTTTAAAAGGTAGTGTTAAAGAACCCTTTGGGAAAGTTGACCTTATATAGACGTTTTGGGAAGTCCAAGAACTTTGGGGTTATTTCTGCAATGCAAGTAAAGAAGTTGATGAAGAAGGGGTGTGAGTTATTTTTCTGTAGTGTGCAAGATGTGAGCAAAGAAGCTGGGGTAAACATTGAAGATGTTCCAATCGTGAATGAGTTTATGGATGTGTTTTCGAGTGAGCTTTCGGGTATGCCGCCTGCTAGAGCTGTTGAGTTCACCATAGACTTAGTTCCTGGAACTGCACCTATATCTAAAGCACCCTATAGAATGACACCTCCTGAGATGAGTGAGTTGAAGACGCAGTTGCAAGAGCTGTTCGATAAGGGTTATATTAGGCCTAGTGCATCACCTTGGGGAGCTCCTGTATTGTTTGTTAAGAAGAAAGATGGGAGTATGAGGTTGTGTATCGATTATAGAGAATTGAATATTGTAACCATCAAAAACAAATATCCTTTGCCTAGGATAGATGACCTATTCGATCAGTTGAATGGAGCAAGCGTGTTCTCGAAGATTGATTTGCATTCGAGGTATCACCAGTTGAGGGTAGCTGATAAGGATATACCTAAGACTGCGTTTAAGACTCATTATGGTCATTATGAGTTCACTGTAATGCCTTTTGGGTTAACTAATGCACCTGCCATATTTATGGACTTGATGAATAGGATTTTCCATGAGTTCTTAGATAAGTTCGTGGTTGTATTCATTGATGATATTCTGATTTATTCGAAGAATGAAAAGGAGCATGACGAGCACTTGAGGGTTATATTGGAGACGCTTAGAAAGAATCAATTGTATGCTAAGTTTTCTAAGTGTGAGTTTCGTTTGGAGAAAGTAGCATTTTTGGGTCAATATGTGTCTAGGGAAGGAGTCTCTGTAGATCCTGCTAAGATTCAAGCTGTGAGTGAGTGGCCAACTCCAAAGAATGTGTCTGATATCCAAAGTTTCCTAAGTCTAGCTGGCTATTATAGAAGATTTGTGAGAGATTTCTCGAAGATAGCGAGGCCAATGACCAATTTGATGAAAAGGAGTCAAAATTCAAGTGGAGTGAGAAGTGTGAGGAGGCTTTTCAGATTTTAAAAGAACGTTTGACCTCCGCACCTGTTTTGACCCTGCCTAATGGGAATGAGGGATTTGAGGTGTATAGTGATGCTTCAAAGAATGGTTTGGGATGTGTGTTATAGCAGAATGGGAAGGTGATCGCGTATACCTCGCGTCTGTTGAAACCTTATGAGGCTAATTACCCTACCCATGATCTAGAGTTAGCTGCTATTATGTTCGTCTTGAAGATTTGGAGACACTACCTATATGGGGTAACCTGTAAGATCTTTACCGACCATAAAAGTTTGAAGTATATTTTCACCCAGAAAGACCTCAATATGAGGCAGAGAAGATGGTTAGAATTGATAAAGGATTATGACTTAGACATCCAATATCATGAGGGGAAAGCAAACGTGGTTGCAGATGCGTTGAGTAGGAAGTCGAGTCATAGCCTGAATGCGTTGATAGTTCCAAAGGAGTTGTGCCGAGATATGCAAAGACTTAGCCTAGAAATCTTAAATCCTGGGGAGATCGAGGCAAGATTGAGTGTTTTATCATTGGGGTTGTCAATTTTCGACGAGATCAGAGAGGGTCAAGTTGGGGATGAGCACCTCGAGAAGGTTAAAGAAAAATGGGCCAAGGAAAGGAAGTCGATTTCAAGATTCATGATGATGACAGTCTGAGGTTCAAGGGGAGGTGGTGTGTACCACAAAAATGTGATGAGCTAAAGAGACGTCTTATGGATGAGGGCCATAATACACCGTATTATGTGCACCCTGGGGGTGACAAGCTGTATAAGGACCTTAAGCAGATCTATTGGTGGCCAAACATGAAGCATGAGGTTGCCGAGTTCGTGTCTAAGTGTCTTACCTGTCAGAAAGTCAAGATAGATCATAAGAGACCCATGGGGAAGGTTCAATCCTTAGAGGTTCCTAGATGGAAGTGGGATTCCATTTCAATGGATTTTGTGACTGCTTTGCCTAGAACGAGGAACGTCAATGATACTATTTAGGTTATCGTGGACCGTCTGACGAAGTCGGCCGTTTTCATTCCAATCAAGGAGACATGGAAGAAGAAGCAACTTGCGAAGACGTATGTTAACCATGTAGTGAGATTGCATGGGGTTCCAACCGATATTATTTCAGATCGTGATTCGAGATTTCTTTCGAAATTTTGGCAAAAGGTCCAGTTAAATCTTGGGACAACATTGAAAATGAGTACTGCCTTTCACCCTGCGACTGATGGTCAGACTGAGAGGACTAACCAAACCATGGAAGATATGTTGAGAGCCTGTGCTATTGATTTTCAGGGTAGTTAGGAAGACCAATTAGATTTGATTGAGTTTTTATACAACAATAGTTATCATGCGAGTATTAAGATGGCACCTTTTAAGGCATTATATGGAAGGAAGTGTAGAAGTCCCATTTGTTGGAATGATTTTAGTGAGAACATAGTATTGGGGACAGAATTCATTGAGGAGATTGTCGACTTGAAGAGAATGGAAGATGAGTTAGAAATAGGTGATAAAGTGTTTTTGAAAGTATCACCAATTAAGGGTGTGATGAGATTTGAGAAAAAGGGCAAATTAAGTGCCAAATATGTAGGTCCATATGAGATTCTATAAAGAATTGGGAAGGTAGCATATAGGTTGGCTTTGCCAATGGAGTTTGAAAAGATGCACGATGTGTTTCATATTTCCCAACTCAAGCGTTATATCCCTGATGAGCGTCATGTCTTGGAGCCTGAGAGGATCCAGATTGATAGTAGCCTCACATATGAGGAAAGGCCTGTGAAAATACTTGATAAGAAGGTGCGCTGAACACGCAATAAGGATGTCAATATCGTGAAAGTGCTTTGGTCGAACCATGAGTCCGAAGAGGCGACGTGGGAAGCTGAAGCTGAAATGAAGAAGAAGTATCCAGATTTATTCCTTGAGGTGAGTTACGAGGGCGTAACTCGTTTTCTTTAAGGGGGGTAGAATGCGATAGAATTTCGCGTTTTTACCTATTTTTATGGTATTTTATGCATTTTTATGCTTATTTTGGCGATTTGCACATGTTGGTGCAAAATAAATAGATTCTCCGCATAAGAAAAGGTGTTCATAAGTAACACAAGTGATTGTAAGTTGGCAAAAGAGTGCACATGAGTGGCACAAGTATTTCACCAATAGGAGTTGGTTGAAAAACATTTGAAAATGTTTGAGTTTTCGCGTCAAGTTTCGGGACGAAACTTCTTTTAAGAGGGGTAGACTGTAATCTCCCGAATTTTTATAAATTTTATAAGAATATTTTAATATATAGTTATTTATATTTTAATATATTTTAGCATTTAATGATTTTATATTTCAAAGTTTAACTAATTGAAAGTCAAAGAAATTGTTTTAATAATTTATCCAAGTCAAATATTTATTAAGGTCATGCTTTGAAATACTTGAAATATTTTAAATATCAATTTGGATTTGAAAAAGGAGTTTAAGTGGGCTTGAGGAACCCAAATACTAATTCTAGTGATGTTAGGAGTTCAATCATCATTCCTTATTATCATCAAACTCTATTTGAAGCCCAATTGTCTTTCTCTAAGCCCACAAGGGAAACACCCATATAAATACCTTGAACCCCAAATATTTAACCCACACATTATTTTCTCTCTCCTCACTCCTCAAAACTGGCGCCCCTCCTTGTTTTCTTCCTCTCGGTTTTCTTTCTTATTCTCTTCCAAGAAACACTTTCTTCTTCGCCAAGAAACGTCGCAACACCAATCACCACCGCCGCCGACTTGCTGCCGCCGCTGCTTTGGTGCTGCCGGCGCCTTTTCCTCCTTGTTCTCTTCTTTGTGTTGGTTTAATTCTTTTCTTCCTCCTCAAGTTTTGATTAAAGATTATGTTTTTATGTTTTGTTTTAGTACTAATTTTGATTAGAAACTTTAATTTACTATTTTAATGATGAATCTATGATTATATAAATTATGTATTGAAAGAATAAAATTTCAGATTTGATTATTATATTTAGATTGAGTTTTAATTATCCAAAGCATGAATTTTTAGGGTGTTAAAGATTGGAAAATCATAGTAGCATGTTATAAACTATGAAATTGATTTAACTTATGAATTTAAGCATGTTTAAGTATGTTTAAAGGAGGTTTTAATAATTTATAAGTTGCTGGAATTTTAGAAAGGTTGTTATTAATGGAGTTTTATGGATTTTATTGACTAGTATAGTAGTACTATGCTATGTAATATAAGTAATTGAGGTTTTAATGATAAAAACAACTTTTAAATATTTTTAAAGGGGATTTAAAGTATTTTAAAGTTGCTGGAATTTATTTGGAGTATTGATTTTAAGTTCTATTGGTTGTTTTAGGCGAAGATTACTCTTTAGGCGATTTTTAAGGTGATTAAAGGTGGCCTACCAATTTGTCTACACAAGGTACGTACATACCTATGTGTTGTTTGATGTAGTATCATGATTTTAGGAAAGAAAAGTTATGTAGTATCATGTATAGGAACTTTTGTGAGTTCATATATGATTTCTATTATGATTGGATTTTTACATGTTTTATGCCTGTGTGCGAACATGTTGATTTTACGAATTATTTATGAGTTGAATATCATGTTTGTATGGAATATTGATGCAAGCATGTTGGTTGGGAACTTTATTTATTAATTCACATGGTGGAATTAATATATTTATTGAGTTGAATCATGTGTTCCCTTATATTATTATTTTCACTACTTTATGAGGATTGTGGGCCTTATTTGATAAGTTGATAATTTATGCCTATGAAAGGTAAGTTGGTTGTTGGTTAGGTTCAACAAATAAGAAGGATTGAAATAAGAAGGAATTAATCTTGGGTTGTAAGTTGTATGATCACTTATTTAATCCTAAGATAAAAAGGAGTTAAGTTGTGAATGTTTGATTATATGTTATCTGTATTGCTTGGGTGTCATAACAAGTGATAATTGGTAAATCATGTAAAGTGTAACGTGGATAGTAATAAACTTTAGAAAGGTAAATCATGAAGTTGGACAATCAGGAGTTGGGGTAAATGGTGAGCGTGCCATGGCTTTTTCTGGGAATTGGATTGATCACCGTTCCTATTTATTTTAATGGTTTGCTCGATATCGTAGGTCATTTTGGAATACAGAGTTGCGCCCGTATTTCGTCTTCCTAGGTGAAGGCTGATTTTCAGTTAGACAACTCGGTCCAATAACTATTCCATTAAAGTATTAAAAAGTTGGTTAAAGTGTAGTTCAGTAAAAGTTGTCTGCACATTGTTAGATTGTTATGTTATTATTTATCCCTGCTTATCATTTATTAGTATCATGTTAGGAATATGTATGTATTATTATGTAGTACTCAGCTTTGCTGATTACGTGCTTTGTTTGTATGTATTGATCATGGCTTTGCCTTACTGATCCTGTGATGACCCATTTTGGTGAGCAGTCTCTAGGGATCAATAGTGCATAGTCCATCTAACTGGTTCGAAGATGGTGCATCATTGGGATCGGGATTTGGAGAGCTTGTATCGTTATGCATTGTACTTTTGAATTATACAGTTTATAGTTGGTTTAATTTGGTTTAAGGTTGACTTTGGTTTTGTTGGAGTTGACTTTATGGTTGACTAAGTTTTATTTATAAAGTTTATTATTATTGTTTTCCGCTGCAAAATTCTGAATAAGCCGATACGTTATCACACGGTCGATAATACTTTGATAATTCTCTATTATTTATATTTAAAAGGTATTTTAGAAAAGAGAGAATTATTGGGGTGTTACAATAAGTCCCAACTATGGTCAGTTCGCTTTAAAAAATGCCAACTTATGATTCCCATGTTTTTTTTCTTCTAGAAATGATTTTTCACTTTTCTTAACATGTTAAATTAGCTAAGTATGATAGACGAAACTTTTCCGTTGGCTTATGCTTCTTGAAAAGGGCTTATTCAAGAGTATCATGTGTTAAAATTAACCAACATAACATATTAACTAAGGTGAAGTACCAATTTGGCAAGAAACTTCCCCAAATATTGGACCGCTATGAGATAATTAAAAGTTGAGATATTTAAAGTGAACTGACCATAGTTAGGAGTTGTAATATCAATTTTTCCTTTGTTTATTTGTTCCTTGAACATTGCTCCATTTTCTTTTCTAAATGACATGTTCCCTATAATTTTCTCCTACCCCATGAACATAAAAATAGGAAAAAAACATTGATAGTATAAAAAAACTCTTCTTGAGACTCCAACCATTAGCTTAAGCTTTTGGTTGAGTTGGTCCTTTGACATGGTACCAGAGCCAGTGTGACATAAAGGTCACGGGTTCAAATCTCATCCACCCCTCCTTTCTAAGTGGAATATTTAGCGCCAGGTATGAGGAAAGCATATGATGCATCCACACTTCAAGCCCAATGGGCTCTCGTGTGAGGGGGCGTGATAGAGTATAAAACTATTCTTAGAACTCCAACCATCAGCTTAACCTTTTAGTTGAGTGGGTCATTTGACAAACATATTCATTTAATAAATTCAAATAAGGTTTAGTAAAACTAAGAAAGTCTAATAAGTTAAATAAGTTTAGAAAAAAAGGAATTATATTACATATGCGAACATAAAGTCGTGTCTATTTACTAGGAGGTAGTGGTGGTATTCCTATGGTCAATTATTATGAGCTTGATTTTGGTGTAGTCACTTTCATTAATCTTAGATAGTGACTAAGCTACAACAAAACTATGGCGCTTGTGTTTCATTTCAAGGGTTAAAATGATACATAGTCCCAAAGGAAGTAATTTGGAGTTTGGGATACTGAGCTACATTAAAAGATTTGACATTATTGTTGTTATACTGGAGCTATATATATGCAAACCTATATAATATTTCCTCCGTCTTATAATATAGTGTTTGTTTCCTTTTTACACGGTCTCTAAGACATACCTTTGACATTTGATATCTCCAATTTCATATTTGATAAAAAATATAAAAATTTGATATTATGAAAGTACACATTGAGGCAAACCTTACAAGATCCCACATGAGTATATTTTTTTGTATATATTAATGAGAATATTTGGTCAAACATTTTAAATTTTGACCTGAAGAAAGATAAACAAGCACTATATTATGGGATGGAGGCAGTCTATACCAAGCTTGCTTGGTGGAGGTGGTGGGGAACTCACCTTATGAATTTAAGGTCACAAGTTCGAACCCCTTACCCCACTACCTACTTGTGCTTGGGGAGTAGGGATCCCTTTATATCCCCCTACTCTCAAGCGTTGACCTGTATAGCTGGGCTGACTGACTTGCGAGAAGTGATGGTCCAGTAGGTCCTTCTTCTTACCAAGGGATTCCCTGGAAGGGGCAAAACAAAATGCAAGCCTATATTGCTCCACTAGAGTCCTATGTTGATTGCTTAGTTGAAGGGGAAAAAAAATGCAAGCCTATATTGCTCCACTAGAGTCCTATGTTGATTGCTTAGTGGAAATTTTCATCAGTCGCATCATTTGCAACACTTTTAATGGCACTTGTTTTATGGATTGAAATGGAGTTGTATTTTGTATGTAGATGCACGACTTTTTATAAAATAAATAATATAATCAAAATCCTCCCGCCATTCCTAACTAAAATAAACCGTCAAAAAAAAATTTCTCACGCAAAACAACCGTAGCAGCTTTGTTTATAAACAATTGATTTTAACTTAAAATAACTAACATAATCCAATAACAAGACCTCTAATTCAACCTTATATTTATATATTCTATTAAGGTTATGAGCGCGAAAGAAAACAAATATGTATTTGAGAAGAATAAATAGAGATGGAAATATGGCAAGAAAAGTAATACTTCATATATTTCTAAATTCATGTAATATGTTAACGCCACACATGGTAATGTACTACGCCACACATAGTTTTGTTATCATTTGTGGAATAGGGAAAGATATCTGCCCACGCTTTTAGCCACCAACTTAAGCAGAGAAGGATGAGATCTTGGAGTTGGGAGTGAGAGCTAGAGGAGCTTGCAAAAATTCTGGAGTTTCGCTCTTTCCATATAGTCCAAGAGATGACAAAAAAAAACTGGCATACCAAATCTTCTTGAAAAAAGGGCCCTTCCAGCGAAAAGTCCATTACTAAAAAGCCTCTTTTAAAGAGCTCGGAGGAGGCCAATAAAAGTTCCAAGTTTTGAGCCACCAAGACCTTAATTTCCATGCAAAATCGCAGTGTAGGAGAAGATGATCACAAGTTTCAGCATAAGATGAGCAGAAAATGCATGTTGTCTCTGAGGGGGGAATAATTCCAATAGAAGCAAGTTTGGATCTTGTGTATAGTTTTCCCAATAAGGCAAGCCATAGAAACAGTTCAATTATGGAAGGACGAGGACCTTCCATACACCTTTAATGATGTCAGGAGGAACACGAAGATGATTTTGCAAGCTCGAAATGCGACGATTTAAAAGTAAAAAAGAACCATTTTTACTCGGGGCCATATTAGGCCGTCGTCGGCATTTGGTTGATGGAAACATTTTGAGGGAGATTAAGAGGCCTTTCACTCCAATTGACGGAGGTGAAGGAGGTGAGACCAAGATAGTTGACATACCCAATCATACCTGATAACTGCATTATTTTCTATATATTTGTTCCCTTATTTTAGTGTCGTAGTCATCTTTTATTTATTATTTTGGGTCTTTAATTACATTTAGCAACAATTATTATATTTCTTTTGAATTTATATTTTATTGTCAGATTAGCCTAAATAGTACTTGATTATGCTACAGGTGGTGACTTGATGAGGAACCGAAGTCGTCCGCTGCACACGAGACAAGGAAATAATGACGAGAATAATTAAGGTAATGAAAAAAAAGGAAAAAGTTTGAGAACACTTAAAGTGGCAAAATGCCACGTTGAAGATCGGATAAGAAAGGAACATAATAGCTCCACCTCTATCTTCTCAATACCACCTTGATAAATTGAAGGGGTAAACACAAGTTGAAAAAGAAAAAGAGAGAAACCTATCTTTTATCCCCTCTTCTTCCTTCTTTCACGCAAGACATGGATGATGAAATTTCATCTTCTTATCATCTTAATCTCGTGGCAATTCTAATCTTATTCTCTAATCTTAATTGGGGTATATATTACCCGTATTCTCACGCTAAAAAGACACGCACAAAATAGCTATGAAATCCGTGAATTGAGAAGTTGCAATCGACTTTGAAATTGGGTAATTAGAAAGTGAAGACAACCATTGGAGGGAAGCTTAGTCTCAAATCCATGGTCGAGCAAGAGCAATGGGGAAACGCGGGTTGAAGCCAAGTTTATTCGAGTGTTCTTGAGCACATATTAATGAGTTCTTCTCCTACTCAGTTTTTATTCTCTTAACTTATCCCTAGTTACTTTGAGTCATACTAAAATGCATAGATTACAAGTTAACATAATGTTGAACCCTTAGAAAACCAAATCAGTTATGCAGGAGGTTGATGGTAACTTGCAGATAGATCTATTAATATCTCAATAAAGAAGCATACTAGACAGATATTTTTACTAGTTTTGCCTAATGTCTGCAGGCACTTACTCATAGGTTATAGCAAAAGACAAATTATAGACGAAGTAATCATGCTATGAGCAATGTAAATTATTTTGCCAAGTATTAGAAATATGAATAGCTAAGGACTCTAGTGTTTTGGCATTATAACATATTAAAACTGCATCAGATTCATGATAATAGATGAAGAGTGGATAGCATTAAGTTCACTTTTCATATTGTAAGAAGTGGAAAAATTCAGCATGGTTATTAAATTAAGCAACACAAGTCACCAATGAGAGTATCAAGATTATATATACTAATAACTAATCTATACAATAATATAACCACATGATAGTTAATTAGCTAGTAAGCATGGATCTACTACATCTAAACCTTAGTTCATCATAGATTTATTTGAAACCATCCACACTATAAAGAAAGCATAATATAAGCACATGATATGCATGATAAATAGTAGGTTGAGTGTCAGATAAGATTATAGCTTGCAAAAATTTGGCCAAGAAGCAAGCTGTAAAACTACTACACCCCAATTGATACTATCTATACTTGACGCAACATTGTTTTCAAGTGGATGAGAAGGCTCCAAACAAAATACACTAAGAGTCAAATAATTGTCATTAAAATAGGATATAAGTATAACTAATTAGTGCATCAAACAATAGAATTAGAACACTATATTACAAGAAATCAGAAGTAAAGCAGAAACTAACAGAAGGTATAATTCTGATATAAAAAAATTAAGTAATACATTTGGCCTCAACTAGACAGTATATAAAGACATTGCATACTCAACCAATCTATTGACCAAATTATCTGGACATAATAAATACCAAAAATTTCCCAAACTGTATAATCAGTACAAATAATAACATATACCACAGACTTTAACACAGTAAACAACTCAACTAACAGTATAAAACAAGAGAAGATACAAGTTTAATAGGAAATTATGTAAAGATATAACATAATAAAGAGAAACTTCAAGTTATAGGTATTTTAAACACCATCTCCCCGGCAACGGCGCCAAAATTTGATACGTGTCGTGTACTATATTAAATTAAAAACCTATCTTACACCTTTAAAAATATTAACAAGTAGTAAAAGGGTAAGAAAGGGTTGATCCCATGGAGAGACTACTAAATTTCTAAACTCAAAGTTTAACTAAAAACAATATCAGTCACATAAATAAGTTAGACTACACCATTATTTACACTATTTACATAGATTGGGGGGTTTAAGATAATACTAACGAATAAAACTAAATAAAAGTAAGACTAATCTACTATCTACAAGTGACGACACAACTTAACCAAATCAATTTCATGACTCATACCAGATTTAGTATATTCATACAAGAATTTGACCAATTCAATTATTATACAAACTGTAGAGACAATAGTAACAAAGACTCTATGTACTCCCTTAGTCGTAATCAATTATGAACTAAGCCATATTGATTCTAAACCACTCTAACTTACACAAATATGATCGCAACCTGTATAATTTAGAATTTGGCCACATTAGAAACTAGGAGACTTCATTAGTCCTAATTAATCTAATCACATAAATGATTAGACTAATTATATTGAGTTTACTTCCTAATCTATACTATAACCATGATCGCAGGCTCAATATAAATTAAGTGCTACTCCTTAAACGATCTAAACTAAGCTAAATCATATAAGTAGCAATAAAACACAATCATACATAATGAAAGATAACAACCAAATCATATGACTGCAATTTGACAATGAATAAATAAGCAAACCCAATTAATAACTAAGTATGGAATAAAAACTCAAGTAGATTGTAAAATCTCAATCAATATTTCATACTAAACACCCAACCAAAATAATCTGGTAATTCAAAGATACACAAACATATGAAATTTTAGTAATTGAGTAAGAGAAGAACTCATTAATATGTGCTCAAGAACACCCGAATAAACTCGGCTTCGACCCCATGTTTCCCCGTGGCTCTTGCTCGACCTTGGATTTGAGACCAAGCTTCCACCCAATGGCAGTCTTCACTTGCTAATACATACCCATCCCAAATCCCCATAGAGGAAACTGTAACCCGAGGAGATGGGGCCACTGAAAAAAGCCTCGGAAAGAGAGTATTGAGAGGGGAAGAACCGACCCATATATCGAACCAGAATAGCGTCTTGCTGCCATTGCCAACTTGCATTCGAATGTGTGAGTGAGTCCACTTACGAGCCACCTGATGCCGAAAGATAGTGGCGCAAATTTGCTTCCATGGGCCACCAGCGGAGGGTGGGATAAGTTCGGTGATGGAGAGGGAGGGAGGGTAATTGTATTTTTGTTGGATGACTTTGCGCCAAAGGGAATGAGGGTCATCAAAGTACCTCCATATCCATTTGAAAAGAAGCGCAATGTTGCGTAATAGAAGATTACCCACGTTAAGCCCACCAAGGAGCTTGGGGAGCTCAACCCTAGCCCAAGCAACGAGAGCCATATACACTTTACCCTCTTTGCCGCTCCATAGAAAATTTTGTTGCAGCCGATTAATTTTGTCAACCACACCAACTGGTATCGGGAAGAGAGACATATAGAACAAGGGGAGGCTTGATAGGGCAGATTTTATGAGGGTTAATCGGCCTCCCATGGATAGGAGGCTGCATTGCCAAGAAGCAAGCTTTTTGTTCAATTTCTGAATAATCGGATCCCAGGCCATAATGCGTGATGTGAAGCCTCCGATGGGCAAACCCAGATAAGTGAGAGGGAAAGATCCGAGCTTGCACTGAAGAGATGATGCGCAATCAGCGAGCCATTCATCCTGGATATTTAAGCCATGGATTGCACTTTTGTGATAATTCACTTTTAAGCCCGAGGCTAGATGGAATATGATCAGAGTTTTCTTGATGTTCTGGAGGTGCTCTAAATTTGGAGGGCAAAGGATAATTGTGTCGTCCGCATACTGAAGGTGAGTGATCTTCATTCCTCCCGGAGAAACGCTAATGCCATCCCAAAGACCTTCACTTGTTGCTTTTATGATGAGAAGATTCAAAACTTCAACCACTAGATTAAAAAGGAAAAGAGAGAGGGGGTCTCCTTATCGAAGTCCTCGTTGAAGTTTGAAAGGTGGAGTTGGAGAGCCGTTAATGAGAATTGATGCAGTTGCCGACATAACACATGAAGAAACCCATTGCCTCCAAATCAAGGGGAAGCCCATTTGATCAAGGATCTAATTTAGAAAACTCCAAGAGACGCAATCAAAAGCTTTGTGGAAATCGAGCTTTAGAAGAATTGCTTCAATTTTTTTCCTTCTACAAGTATCAATAATCTCCCTGGCAATCAAGTAACCGTCGAGAATCTGGCGGCCCTTGATGAATGAAGTTTGAAAAGGGCTGATAATGGAGTCTATGACAGATTGTGATATCAAAGCTAACAATTTTGTTATGATCGTGTATATGCACCTAACCATGCCAATGGGTCTGTAATCTTTGAAACCATGAGGGTGAGCTGATTTGGCGATAAGAGCAATAAAAGCCGTATTACAACCTTTTGGAAGGGAATAGGAGCTCCAGAACTCGTGCACTATTCGGTAGACATCCGATTTGATAATGTCCCACGAACTTTTGATGAACTTGGACCTGGAATGTTGGGCCCAAAAAGACTCCTTCTATTTCAACCAAATCTAGAGATCATGTTGAAGTGTTGATCTTTGATTAATTTCAGGCTCACTGAGTTGTCTGTTATCAGCTATACAATCAAGATCATTTATCTGCGATTCAATGGAAGATATGTTAGAGTCAATGTGTCCAAAAACTGATTTACTCCAATTCTTAAGATCACATTTGATTTGCTTCAATTTATCCACCATGTGACAATGCTGCGCTTTGGACCATGAGGTTTTTATAAGTTGAAGACACCCATGGTGGGAGAGCTAGCAGTTCAAGAAACGTAAGGGACAAGGGCCCCAATTATGGGTAGAGGAGAAGGATAGGATAGGTCGGTTGTCTGAGGCTGATCGATTAAGGAGTTTGGATTTTAGGTCAGGGAAGGTGATGACCCATTCAAGGTTGATGAGGATTCAAAGCATTTATCTTCATGAAAATGCCCAGAAAGAACAAGACGAGTTTATCCTTCTCATCCAAACTATTAGTCTCCATTTTCTTGGATCTTCCATAGATTATTTAAATTCCAATGGTTTGATCCTATCCAATCTTCGATGTCCAACTTTAAATGATTACAGATGGTATAAAGATACCTTTTTATCCAATATTCTTTGCAGAACTGATGCCCAGCAATCATTTTGGAAAGAAAAATTTATTTCAGGACTTCCAAATTTATTTGCTCAACGAATTTTCCAAAAATTAAAAGAAGCAACAAATCAAGAAACAATTGCTTATGACGATTAAACATATGGACAATTGTTTGCCTTTATTAAGAGAGAAGGATTATCTTTTTGCAATGAGCTCAAAATACAAACTAAGTATGTTAATGAAAAAGCTCAGCAAAGGAGAGAGCTTGGATCCTTCTGTGAAGCCTTTGGCTTTGAAAAAATCCGAGCTCCTTCCACTGTGCGAAAACAACAATTGAAACAAATTCACAATTTTCGCCAAAAAAGAACTCCATCTTCTAATACGTTTTATCAAAAGAAAACATTTCCAAAAGAATTTCCAAAAAAGGATTTCCAAAAGAGTATTTGCTATAAATGTGGCAAACCTGGTCATAAAGCAAAGAATTGCCATTTCAAAAATAAGATTAATGAAATTTTTCAAGATGATCCAGCTTTACGAGATAAACTTCTCACTATCTTCCAACTAAATCAGGATGAGCTAGAAGCATCTGATCATTCAGACCCTGATCATGTTATTTACCAGCTCGATTATAATCAGGATTCTGATGAATTCAATTCTGATCATTCTCTCCAGTTTTGTCCCAAAGGACTTTGTGTTATTTCCAAAAAAGACAAAGGAATTACTTCTTGATTTTATTGAAAAAATTCCAGATAACAATCTCCAAAAACAGTATCTTGAAAGATTACGAGAAATTGTTTTGAAATCTTCTCCTATTGAAGAAAAGAAAAAACCAGTTTCTTTTAGTCTTCAAAAAATACTTGATGAATCTCCATTCCATCAACCATTTGTTTCTCCAGTTAATACTTATGATTTTCAAAAGGACGTGATTCAAATAAAATCTCATATTCAAGATCTTGAGCAAAATGTTTTGAACCTTCAAACAAAAAATTTAGAACTTGACGCAAAAATCACTTTAATCCAAAATTTTGACATAGGAGAAACTTCAGAACGTTCTCCTATACCAACTGATCCTGTCCAAATTTCAGATACTCCAATTGATAGTTAAAAATTTCTTCAAATTATTCACCGATTTCATTTTCAAAAATGGTTTTGTCCAATTACATTAGTTATTGATGATGACTTCCAAATTAATGACGTTGCATTATTTGATAGTGGCGCTGATCTTAATTGCATTAAGGAAGACCTAATTCCTCCTCAATATTATGAACATGCTACTGAACATTTGACAATTGCTAATGGTCAAAAACTCCATATTATTTATAAACTTTCTAAGGCATCCATTTTCAATAATGATTATTATTTCCAAACTCCATTTACTCTTGTCAAGAATCTTAATTATAATATTATTCTTGGTACTCCATTTCTTACTCAAATGTATCCATTTCCTGTCAATGAAGTAGGCATTCATGCTGTTATAAATGATCATCCAATTTCTTTCAAATTTTCTGCCAAGTTGCAACACTCTGATGTCCATAATCTCCAAACTAACTCTATTTATAAACAGATTAATATGATTTCTGCAGGGATGAACAGAATGCAAAATTCCAAGGATCATACCTCCAGGCAACAGAAAGAAAAAGGTATAGTAATTCATCCTACAGAAAACGTTCCTCTTTCTATAAACCAATCCTCTAATTTATTAAATTACCCTCCAAATTCCTATGCTCAAACACTATCAGAAACAGCTTCTCCAATTACCAATCCAGATAATACTGATATTTCATATCACGTAAAACAACATTATGCTAATTTATTTTTAACCAACTTTACCTCCAACACATTTTCTTCTCAAGACGAGTTTAACCACAAAATATCCAAATATGTCAAAACTAAACTCCCAGATGGCTTCAATTGGTTTCCTTTTGAAATCACTAAACCAATCCAATATTACCGACATATCCTTCATGACACAAATTCTTGTTTCATTAAGGATAATATTAGCACCCCAACAAATTATTCCAAATGCCTGATTTTCCATGTTATTACCAATATTGAATGGACAAATCTTCATACTTCTCTTTCAAAAGCCAAAACCTTCTCTTCTAATTTTCTTGATCCAAAACTTCCACAGACTTACAATTTTTATGATTATGTACAAGCAGGGCATTGTGCATTCTTACTCCAAAGTTATAACCATTCTTGGTTTTTTAGTTTTCATCCTGACTGTCTTCAGAAAAACGTGACATTTCCAATATGGTTCCTTGAATGGCGGGATAGTTACGGAGCAATTCCTGACATTTTCCCAGACAACCTTCTAACCTCTTTCCATCATTATCATTCCAAAGTGACACTACCAGAAGGCTTCAAATTCTCCAGTATTATTTATTTTTGTCAAATATTTCGAATTTCATGGATTATGTGCTGGAATTATTCCCTTTCCAGACTCACTGAATCCAGACTTTATTTCTTGACTTGTGATTATCGGGTCAAATGGTGGAAAAATTTCAAGATTTACCCAAACATGTTAAACTGTGTTTCTCAATACCTCCAGCATGGTTCATCTGCCCTCCATGATTATAATGATTGGACTAAGCAGAATTTTCAACAATATAAACAAGTCCAACTAGCCGCTCCAACAAACACATTCCATTCCCCATCCTCATCCACCAAATCCAAAAGGAAAAATAAAACGTCCATAAATAAAGATGAACTATTTGATCAGTTTCTCCAATTTATTAACCAACATAAAAAGACTCAATCTTCTAGTTCCAGTTCATCTGAGGCTTCCAGCCCAGATTTGTATGGTGGGCCTTGTACCCAAGATCCAATAGATTTTTAAGAGAAAGATCCCGCTAAGTGTTTTACACTTAGGCAAAAGTTAGGGACATAATTATTTCAGTTTGCAGATAAAACTTCCGGATACAACTACCAGCAATTTCCAAGTAACTTCCAGCTTGATAAAAACAAATTCCAGCAACTTCCAGCCATTTTCCAAGAAATTTCCATAATTCGTCAAAAGGTGAATAGTGAATAGTGAATAGTACGGCGATTTTCATGAAACAAATTGAAACAAGAATTTGTGTCATGAAGGATATTTCGGTAATATTGGATTGGTTTAGTGATTTCAAAAGGAACCCAATTGAAGCCATCTGGGAGTTTAGTTTTGACATATTTGGATATTTTGTGGTTAAACTCGTCTTGAGAAGAAAATGTGTTGGAGGTAAAGTTGGTTAAAAATAAATTAGCATAATGTTGTTTTAGGTGATAAGAAATATATGTATTATCTGGATGGGTAATTGGAGGAGCTGTTTCTGATAGTGTTCGAGCATAGGAATTTGGAGGGTAATTTAATAAATTGGAGGATTGGTTTATAGAAAGAGGAACGTTTTCTGTAGGATGAATTACTATACCTTTTTCTTTCTGTTGCCTGGAGGTATGATCCTTGGAATTTTGCATTCTGTTCATCCCTGCAGAAATCATATTAATCTGTTTATAGATAGAGTTAGTTTGGAGATTATGGACATCAGAGTGTTGCAACTTGGTAGAAAATTTGAAAGAAATTGGTTTATTATCTATGACAGCATGAATACCAACTTCATTGACAGAAAATGGATAAATTTGAGTGAGAAATGGAGTGCCAAGAATAATATTATAATTATGATTCTTGAAAAGAGTAAATGGAGTTTGGAAATAATAATCATTATTGAAAATGGATGCCTTAGAAAGTTTATAATTAATATGGAGTTTTTGACCATTAGCAATAGTCAAATGTTCAGTAGCATGTTCATAATATTGAGGAGGAATTAGGTCTTCCTTAATGCAATTAAGATCAGCGCCACTATCAAATAATGCAACGTCATTAATTTGGAAGTCGTCATCAATAACTAATGTAATTGGAAAAAACCATTTTTGAAAATGAAATCGGTGAATAATTTGAAGAAATTTTTCACTATCAATTGGAGAATCTGAAATTTGGACAGGATCAGTTGGTATAGGAGAACGTTTTGAAGTTTCTCCTATGTCAAAATTTTGGAGTAAAGTGATTTTTGCGTCAAGTTCTAAATTTTTTGTTTGAAGGTTCAAAACATTTTGCTCAAGATCTTGAATATGAGATTTTATTTGAATCACGTCCTTTCGAAGATCATAAGTATTAACTGGAGAAACAAATGGTTGATGGAATGGAGATTCATCAAGTATTTTTTGAAGACTAAAAGAAACTGGTTTTTTCTTTTCTTCAATAGGAGAAGATTTCAAAACAATTTCTCGTAATCTTTCAAGATACTGTTTTTGGAGATTGTTATCTGGAATTTTTTAAATAATATCAAGAAGTAATTCCTTTTCTTTGTCTTTTTTGGAAATAACACAAAGTCCATTGGGACAAAACTGGAGAGAATGATCAGAATTGAATTCATCAGAATCCTGATTATAGTCGAGCTGGTAAATAACATGATCAGAGTCAGAATGATCAGATGCTTCTAGCTCATCCTGATTTAATTGGAAGATAGTGGGAAGTTTATCTCGTAAAGCTGGATCATCTTGAAAAATTTCATTAATCTTATTTTTTTTTGAAATGGCAATTATTTGCTTTATGACCAGGTTTGCCACATTTATAGCAAATACTCTTTTGGAAATCCTTTTTTGGAAATTCTTTTGGAAATGTTTTCTTTTGATAAAACGTATTAGAAGATGGAGTTCTTTTTTGGCGAAAATTGTGAATTTGTTTGAATTGTTGTTTTCGCACAGTGGAAGGAGCTTGGATTTTTTCAAAGCCAAAGGCTTCACAGAAGGATCCAAGTTCTCTCCTTTGCTGAGCCTTTTATTACCATACTTAGTTTGTATTTTGAGCTCATTGCAAAGAGATAATCCTTCTCTCTTAATAAAGGCAAACAATTGTCCATATGTTAAATCGTCATAAGCAATTGTTTCTTGATTTGTTGCTTCTTTTAATTTTTGGAAAAATGCATTGAGCAAATAAATTTAGAAGTCCTGAAATAAATTTTTCTTTCCAAAATGATTGCTGGGCATCAGTTCTGCGAAGAATATTGGATAAAAAGGTATCTTTATACCATCTGTAATCATTTAAAGTTGGACATCGAAGATTGGATAGGATCAAAGCATTGGAATTTAAATAATCTATGGTAGAGCTAAGAAAATGGAGACTAATAGTTTGGATGAGAAGGATAAACCCGTCTTGTTCTTTCTGGGTATTTTTATGAAGATAAATGCTTTGTTGCTGTTCTGGTGTAAAAGTATTGTCCCACCAATTTTTTAATTGACCGGAAAATCCATCGGCAATGGTAGAAGCAATTTGTGCGTTTGTAAAATCATTGGAAGAGTATGCATTAGCAGCAATGCACATTTCGTGTAAAACTTTAGTAATTTCAAATTCTGATCTACCATCTATATTCCAATCATATAGTTGATCTCCTGAATAAACATTTTGAGGACCATAAGTTCCTCGTTCTTCAAATTGGAGGTCTGGAGGAGTAGGTCTAGAATAATAATTACGCATTGGATTATTATTCCAGGTTTTATTGTAAATTCGATTTATTTGAGATGGAAATTCATCTTCTGAAGAAAAGTTTTTTGCAAGTTCTTTTGCCTTTTTATCTTTGTCTAGACATGTGACATTCTTGTCTAACTTGTCAGATATTTTCTTCAAAATTGATTTATTACTAAGCCCAAATCCTTTTGATAAACTTGTTAGAACATGGATAAGTGGCCTAGAAATCACATTTGGAAAAGTAGATGAACGGTTTTCATTAATAGAAATTCCATTCAATTTTTTGGATAAATCATCAATTTCTTTGGAAGATTCTTTAGAAGATTCAGAGTCATAAATTTTTGGAGAAAAAGAATTAATTTGGGTGAAGATGTGATCAACTTGTTTGGAGATAGTATGCAAAATGGTATTGGAAAAATTATTTTGTTCATAATCCTTTTTAATGTCTCCTAAAGTAAGACCTGATTTATCATCAGCATCTCTTCCTACTTTATATGGAGCAGCTTCACAAGTTCTTCCTTCCTCAGAAGGAACTCGTGAACCTGTTAATGGAGGATGAATAAAGGAGACTAATTCACCATTTTTGAGAATCCATTTTTGAGCAATATTGGACTTAACACATAAATCAA
Source organism: Beta corolliflora (assembly GCA_947648045.1). Classification (NCBI taxonomy): domain Eukaryota; kingdom Viridiplantae; phylum Streptophyta; class Magnoliopsida; order Caryophyllales; family Amaranthaceae; genus Beta; species Beta corolliflora. The sequence continues at coordinate 189,783 of CANSZD010001739.1, read as the reverse complement.
AAATTGGATAAGGGATTTTTAAATTACTTAAGTAAATTGGAAGCCATGTGAAAAATGGAATATTAGCAGATAACTCAATTAATTTGAAATAGTATTTTTCTGTAGCAGGTTTATCGAAATTGGAGAAAAACCAAAGTCGTTTTTCACGATTTACTGGAGATTCAAAATCATTGGAAAGCATAGGTTTATTAATTTGGAAACCACCTTTGTAATAACATTTAAACTGGAGAAATTTTCCATTTCAGGCTTAGTTGGTGATGAAAAATTATTTTCATCAACTATTTCTGGAATGAAATCTAAGTTTGAAAAAGTACTTAGTTTTTCAAATGAACAAGAAGATATTGTACCTTGAAAGTTATAATGAAAAGAAGATGGAAACTCCTTATTTGAATTAAATCGAATAAGAATGCTACCACCTGGTTGTTTATCCTTGGACTCTGTCTGAGAGGTTAGAATTGACATTTCCCAAACAAATAGATCATCCTTTTGGGTAATCTGCTTCTTTTGGACTGGATTATTACTGTCACCAAAAACCTTTGAAAAAGTACCACTAATCTTACCTTTCACCATGTTTACTGATAAACACTACAACAATAGTTATAGCTTGAGGGACCACTGGGACCACCTGAGGGACCACCACACCTGGAACACCTACACCACGGCTTACCAACGGCTTTACAGGCTGACCAAACCCAGGCTGACCAAACAGCTGACCAAACCCAAACAACAACGACTATAGCAGTGGTTGTTCAATAACAATGGCTACGAGTAACCTTAAAGCACTTCGTCTCCGGCTCTGATACTAGGAATACACCCAGGACAGGGGAAGGGGAGATTAACCCTCAGTAGGGGAAGGGGAGATTAACCCTAAGTACTGACCTAGTTTGTATAAGAAATACACAAAACTAACTAAAACTAACAAAGTAATTATAAACTTAAGATGGAAACATAATTATTTAGAATAAGTATTAAGAACTTACTGAAGAAGTGAAGAAGAAATTTTGATCTAAATTTGAAATTATTATTGAAAACTTGAAAATTTTTACAAACTTTGGATGAGAGCTTTCTCTTACATGTATTTTCTCTCTTAAACAAGCTCTGCCTTAAACTGAATACAAGTGAGTCTATTTATTGACTTGAAAAGTAAATACAGTAAAGAGGTACAATAATTGAACTAAGTTTACAGCATTAAGTAATCAATAGTGCTTGGACAGCTGGAGACTTCTTTGCCATTGTTTTTTGGAGTGTGCTTTAACAACTGGATGTATTGTCTGCCATTACTTTTGTAATTTTGGACGATGTTGGTGAAGATGCCACGTAGGTGAATGAATAGTACTATTTATCGCCGTACTATTCACTATTCACTATTCACCTTTTGACGAATTCTAGAAATTTCTTGGAAAATGGCTGGAAGTTGCTGGAATTTGTTTTTATCAAGCTGGAAGTTGCTTGGAAATTGCTGGTAGTTGTATCGGGAATTTTTATCTGTAAACTGGAATAATTATGTCCCTAACTTTTGCCTAAGTGTAAAACACTTAGCGGGATCTTTCTCTTAAAAATCTAATGGATCTTGGGCACAAGGCCCACCATACAAATCTGGGCTGGAAGCCTCAGATGAACTGGAACTAGAAGATTGAGTCTTTTTATGTTGGTTAATAGATTGGAGAAACTGATCAAATAGTTCATCTTAATTTATGGACGTTTTGTTTTTCTTTTTGGATTTGGTGGATGAGGATGGGGAATGGAATGTGTTTGTTGGAGGGGCTAGTTAGACTTGTTTATATTATTGGAAACTCTGCTTAGTCCAATCATTATAATCATGGAGAGCAGATGAACCATGCTGGAGATATTGAGAAACACAGTCTAACATGTTTGGGTAAATCTTAAAGTTTTTCCACCATTTGACCCGATAATCACGAGTCAAGAAATAAGGTCTGGATTCAGTGAGTCTGGAAAGGGAATAATTCCAGCACATAATCCATGAAATTCGAAATATTTGACAAAAATAAATAATACTGGAGAATTTGAAGCCTTCTGGTAGTGTCACTTTGGAATGATAATGTTGGAAAGAGGTTAGAAGGTTGTCTGGGAAAATGTCAGGAATTGCTCCGTAACTATCCCACCATTCAAGGAACCATATTGGGAATGTCCCATTTTTCTGAAGACAGTCAGGATGAAAACCTAAAAACCAAGAATGGTTATAACTTTGGAGTAAAAATGCACAATGCCATGCTTGTACATAATCATAAAAATTGTAAGTCTGTGGAAATTTTGGATCAAGAAAATTGAAAGAGAAGGTTTTGGCTTTTGAAAGAGAATTATGAAGATTTGTCCATTCAATATTGGTAATAACATGGAAAATCAGGCATTTGGAATAATTTGTTGTGGTGCTAATATTATCCGTAATGAAACAAGAATTTGTGTCATGAAGGATATTTCGGTAATATTGGATTGGTTTAGTGATTTCAAAAGGAAACCAATTGAAGCCATCTGGGAGTTTTGTTTTGACATATTTGGATATTTTGTGATTAAACTCGTCTTGAGAAGAAAATGTGTTGGAGGTAAAATTGGTTAAAAATAAATTAGCATAATGTTATTTTAGGTGATATGAAATATCAGTAGTATCTGGATGGGTAATTGGAGGAGCTGTTTCTGATTGTGTTCGAGCATAGGAATTTGGAGGGTAATTTAAAAAATTGGAGGATTGGTTTATAGAAAGAGGTTCGTTTTCTGTAGGATGAATTAATATACCTTTTTCTTTCTGTTGCCTGGAGGTATGATTCTTGGAATTTTGCATTCTGTTCATCCCTGCAGAAATTATATTAATCTGTTTATAAATAGAGTTAGTTTGGAGATGGTAATCATCAGAATGTTGTAATTTGGCAGAAAATTTGAAAGAAATTGGATGATCATTTATAACAGCATGAATGCCTACTTCATTAACAGAAAATGGATACATTTGAGTAAGAAATGGAGTACCAAGAATAATATTATAATTAAGATTTTTGACAAGAGTAAATGGAGTTTGGAAATAATAATCATTATTGAAAATGGATGCCTTAGAAAGTTTATAATTAATATGGAGTTTTTGACCATTAGCAATAGTTAAATGTTCAGTAGCATGTTCATAATAGTGAGGAGGAATTAGGTCTTCCTTTATGCAATTAAGATCAGCGCCACTATCAAATAATGCAACATCATTAATTTGAAAATTATTATCAATAACTAATGTAATTGGATAAAACCATTATTGAAAAGTAAATCGGTGAATAATTTGAAGAAATTTTTCACTATCAATTGGAGTATCTGAATTTTGGACAGGATCAGTTGGTATAGGAGAATGTTCTGATGTTTCTCCTATGTCAAAATTTTGGAGTAAAGTAATTTTTGCATCAAGTTCTAAATTTTTTGTTTGAAGGTTCAAAACATTTTGCTCAAGATCTTGAATATGAGATTTTATTTGAATCACGTCCTTTTGAAGATCATAAGTATTAACTGGAGAAACAAATGGTTGATGGAAAGGAGATTCATCAAGTATTTTTTGAAGACTAAAAGAAACTGGTTTTTTCTTTTCTTCAATAGGAGAAGATTTCAAAACAATTTCTCGTAATCTTTCAAGATACTGTTTTTGGAGATTGTTATCTGGGATTTTTTCAATAATATCAAGAAGTAATTCCTTTTCTTTGTCTTTTTTGGAAATAACACAAAGTCCTTTGGGACAAAACTGGAGAGAATGATCAGAATTGAATTCACCAGAATCCTGATTATAATCGAGTTGGTAAATAACATGATCAAATGCAGAATGATCAGATGCTTCTGGCTCATCCTGATTTAATTGGAAGATAATGAGAAGTTTGTCTCGTAAAGCTGGATCATCTTTAAAAATTTCATTAATCTTATTTTGAAATGGCAATTATTTGCTTTATGACCAGGTTTGCCACATTTATAGCCAATAATCTTTTGGAAATCCTTTTTTGAAAATTCTTTTGGAAATGTTTTCTTTTGATAAAATGTATTAGAAGATGGAGTTCTTTTTTGGCGAAAATTGTGAATTTGTTTGAATTGTTGTTTTCGCACAGTGGAAGGAGCTTGGATTTTTTCAAAGCCAAAGGCTTCACAGAAGGATCCAAGTTCTCTCCTTTGCTGAGCTTTTTCATTACCATACTTAGTTTGTATTTTGAGCTCATTGCAACGAGATAATCCTTCTCATTTAATAAAGGCAAACAATTGTCCATATGTTAAATCGTCATAAGCAATTGTTTCTTGATTTGTAGCTTCTTTTAATTTTTGGAAAATCCGTTGAGCAAATAAATTTGGAAGTCCTGAAATAAATTTTTCATTCCAAAATGATTGTTGAGCATCAGTTCTGCGAAGAATATTGGATAAAAAGGTATCTTTATACCATCTGTAATCATTTAAAGTTGGACATCGAAGATTGTATAAGATCAAAGCATTGAAATTTAAATAATCTATGGAAAAGCCAAGAAAATGGAGACTAATAGTCTGGATGAGAAGGATAAACCCATCTTGTTCTTTCTGGGCATTTTCATGAAGATAAATGCTTTGTTGTTGTTCTGGTGTAAAAGTATTATCCCACCAATTTTTTAATTGGCCGGAAAATCCATCTGCGATGGTAGATGCAATTTGTGCATTTGTAAAATCATTGGAAGAGTATGCATTAGCAGCAATGCACATTTCGTGTAAAACTTTAGTAATTTCAAATTCTAATCTACCATCTATATTCCAATCATATAGTTGATCTCCAGAATAAACATTTTGAGGACCATAAGTTCCTCGTTCTTCAAATTGGAGGTCTGGAGGAGTAGGTCTAGAATAATAATTTCGCATTGGATTATTATTCCAGTTTTTATTGTAAATTCGATTTATTTGAGATGGAAAATCATCATCTGAAGAAAAGTTTTTTGCAAGTTCTTTTGCCTTTTTATCTTTGTCTAGACATGTAATATTCTTATCAGAGATTTTCTTCAAAATTGATTTATTACTAAGCCCAAATCCTTTTGATAAACTTGTTGGAACATGGATAAGTGGCCTAGAAATCTCATTTGGAAAAGTAGATGAACGGTTTTCATTAATATAAATTCCATTCAATTTTTTGGATAAATCATCAATTTCTTTGGAAGATTCTTTAGAAGATTCAGAGTCATAATTTTTTGGAGATAAAGAATTCATTTGGGTGAAGATGTGATCAACTTGTTTGGAAATAGTATGCAAAATTGTATTGGAAAAATTATTTTGTTCATAAACCTTTTTAATGTCTCCTAAAGTAGGACCTGATTTATCATCAGCATCTCTTCCTACTTTATATGGAGCAGCCTCACAAGTTCTTCCTTCCTCAGAAGGAACTCGTAAACCTATTAATGGAGGATGAATAGAGGAAACTAATTCACTATTTTTGAGAATCCATTTTTGAGCAATATTGGACTGAACACATAAATCGGAAAATGGATAAGGGATTTTTAAATTACTTAAGTAAATTGGAAGCCATGTGAAAAATGGAATATTAGCAGATAACTCAATTAATTTGGAATAGTATTTTTCACGAAAAACTCTGTAGCAGGTTTATCAAAATTGGAGAAAAACCAAAGTCGTTTTTCACGATGTACTGGAGATTCAAAATCATTGGAAAGCATAGGTTTATTAATTTGGAAACCACCTTTTGTAATAACATTTAAACTGGAGAAATTTTTCATTTCAGACTTAGTTGGTGATGAAAAATTATTTTCATCAACTATTTCTGGAATGAAATCAGAGTTTGGAAAAGTACTTAGTTTTTCAAAAGAACAAGAAGATCTTGTACCTTGAAAGTTATAATGAAAAGAAGATGGAAACTCCTTACTTGAATTAAATCGAATAAGAATGCTACCACCTGGTTGTTTATCCTTGGACTCTGTCAGAGAGGTTAGAATTGGCATTTCCCTAACAAATAGATCATCCTTTTGGGTAATCTGCTTTTTCTGGACTGGATTGTTACTGTCACCAAAAACCTTTGAAAAAGTACCACTAATCTTACCTTTCACCATGTTTACTGATAAACACTACAACAATAGTTATAGCTTGAGGGACCACTGGGACCACCTGAGGGACCACTGGGACCACCTGAGGGACCACCACACCTGGAGCACCTACACCACGGCTTACCAACGGCTTTACAGGCTGACCAAACCCAGGCTGACCAAAAAGCTGACCAAACCCAAACAACAACGACTATAGCAGTGGTTGTTCAATAACAATGGCTACGAGTAACCTTAGAGCACTTCATCTCCGGCTCTGATACCAGGAATTTCCAAGTAACTTCCAGCTGTTTAAGCACACTCCAAAAAGCAATGGCAAAGAAGTTTCCAGCTGTCCAAGCACTATTGATTACTTAATGCTGTAAACTTAGTTCAATTATTGTACTTCTTTACTGTATGTACTTTTCAAGTCTATAAATAGACTCACTTGTATTCAGTTTAAGGCAGATCTTGTTTAAGAGAGAAAATACATGTAAGAGAAAGCTCTCATCCAAAGTCTGTAAAAATTACCAAGTTTTTCAATAATAATTTCAAGTTTAGATCAAAGTTTCTTCTTCATTTCTTCAGTAAGTTCTTAGTACTTATTCTAAATAATTATGTTTCTATCTTATGTATAAAATTACTTTGTCAGTTTTAGTTAGTTTTGTGTATTTCTTATACAAACTAGGTCAGTACTTAGGGTTAATCTCCCCTTCCCTTGTCCTGGGTGTTTTCCTATTTCTTATACAAACTAGGTCAGTACTTAGGGTTAATCGATTCCATTAATTTCTCGTAATCTTTGAAGATACTGTTTTGGAGATTGTTATCTGGAATTTTTTCAAAAATATCAAGAAGTAATTCCTTTTCTTTGTCTTTTTTGGAAATAACACAAAGTCCTTTGGGACAAAACTGGAGAGAATGATCAGAATTGAATTCATCAGAATCCTGATTATAATCGAGCCGGTAAATAACATGATCGAGAATCGGAATGATCGGATGCTTCGGCTCATCCCGATTTAATTGGAAAATAGTGAGAAGTTTATCTCGTAAAAATTGGATCATCTTGAAAAATTTCATTAATCTTATTTTTGAAATGGCAATTATTTGCTTTATGACCAGGTTTGCCACATTTATAGCAAATAATCTTTTGGAAATCCTTTTTTGGAAATTCTTTTGGAAATGTTTTCTTTTGATAACACGTATTTGAAGATGGAGTTCTTTTTTGGCGAAAATTGAATTTGTTTGAATTGTTGTTTTCGCATAGTGGAAGGAGCTTGGATTTTGTCAAAGCCAAAGGCTTCACAGAAGGATCCAAGTTCTCTCCTTTGCTGAGCCTTTTCATTACCATACTTAGTTTGAATTTTGAGCTCATTGCAAAGAGATAATCCTTCTCTTTTAATAAAGGCCAACAATTGTCCATATGTTAAATCGTCATAAGCAATTGTTTCTTGATTTGTAGCTTCTTTTAATTTTTGGAAAATTCGTTGAGCAAATAAATTTGGAAGTCGTGAAATAAATTTTTCTTTCCAAAATGCATTGTTGGGCATCAGTTCTGCGAAGAATATTGGATAAAAAGGTATCTTTATACCATCTGTAATCATTTAAAGTTGGACATCGAAGATTGGATAAGATCAAAGCATTGGAATTTAAATAATCTATGGAAGAGCCAAGAAAATGGAGACTAATAGTTTGGATGAGAAGGATAAATCTTTCTTGTTCTTTCTGGGCATTTTCATGAAGATAAATGCTTTGTTGTTGTTCTGGTGTAAAAGTATTGTCCCACAAATTTTTTAATTGACCGGAAAATCCATCGGCAATGGTAGAAGCAATTTGTGCATTTGTAAAATCATTGGAAGAGTATGCATTAGCAGCAGTGCACATTTCGTGTAAAACTTTAGTAATTTCAAATTCTAATCTACCATCTATATTCCAATCATATAATTGATCTCCAGAATAAACATTTTGAGGACCATAAGCTCCTCGTTCTTCAAATTGGAGGTCTGGAGGAGTAGGTCTAGAATAATAATTTCGCATTGGATAATTATTCCAGTTTATATTGTAAATGCGATTTATTTGAGATGGAAATTCATCATCTGAAGAAAAGTTTTTTGCAAGTTCTTTTGCCTTTTTATCTTTGTCTAGCCATGTGATATTCTTGTCTAGCTTGTCAGAGATTTTCTTCAAAATTGATTTATTTCTAAGCCCAAATCCTTTTGATAAACTTGTTGGAACATGGATAAGTGGCCTAGAAATCTCATTTGGAAAAGTAGATGAACAGTTTTCTTTAATAGAAATTCCATTCAATTTTTTGGATAAATCATCAATTTCTTTGGAAGATTCTTTAGAAGATTCAGAGTCATAAATTTTTGGAGATAAAGAATTAATTTGGGTGAAGATGTGATCAACTTGTTTGGAAATAGTATGCAAAATGGTATTGGAAAAATTATTTTGTTCATAAACCTTTTTAATGTCTCCTGAAGTAGGACCTGATTTATCATCAGCATCTCTTCCTACATTATATGGAGCAGCTTCACAAGTTCTTCCTTCCTCAGAAGGAACTCGTAAACCTATTAATGGAGGATGAATAAAGGAAACTAATTCACCATTTGTGAGAATCCATTTTTGAGCAATATTGGACTTAACACATAAATCAGAAAATGGATAAGGGATTTTTAAATTACTGAAGTAAATTGGAAGCCATGTGAAAAATGGAATATTAGCACTTAATTAATTTAATTTGGAATAATATTTTTCACGAATAAACTCTGTAGCAGGTTTATCAAAATTGGAGAAAAACCAAAGTCGTTTTTCATGATTTACTGGAGATTCAAAATCATTGGAAAGCATAGGTTTATTAATTTGGAAACCACCTTTTGTAATAACATTTAAACTGGAGAAATTTTTCATTTCAGACTTAGTTGGTGATGAAAAATTATTTTCATCAACTATTTCTGGAATGAAATCTGAGTTTGGAAAAGTGCTTAGTTTTTCAAAAGAACAAGAAGATCTTGTACCTTGAAAGTTATAATGAAAAGAAGATGGAAACTCCTTACTAAATCGAATAAGAATGCTACCACCTGGTTGTTTATCCTTGGACTCTGTCAGAGAGGTTAGAATTGGCATTTTCCAAACAAATAGATCATCCTTTTGGGTAATCTGCTTCTTCTAGACTGGATTGTTACTGTCACCAAAAACCTTTGAAAAAGTACCACTAATCTTACCTTGATACCAGGAAATAACCCAGGACAGGGGAATGGGAGATTAACCCTAAGTACTGACCTAGTTTGTATAAGAAATACACAAAACTAACTAAAACTGACAATGGAATTTTACACATAAGATGGAAACATAATTATTTAGAATAAGAGTACTAAGAACAACTGAAGAAGTGAAGAAGAAACTTTGATTTAAACTTATAATTGTTATTGAAAACTTAAAAATTTTTACAAACTTTGGATGAGAGCTTTCTCTTACATGTATTTTCTTTCTTAAACAAACTCTGCCTTAAACTGAATACAAGTGAGTCTATTTATAGACTTGAAAAGTAAATACAGTAAAGAAGTACAATAACTGAACTAAGTTTACAGCATTAAGTAATCTATTGTGCTTGGACAGCTGGAGACTTCTTTGCCATTGCTTTTGGAGTGTGCTTTAACAGCTGGATGAATTGTCTGCCATTACTGTTGTAATTTTGGACGATGTTGGTGAAGATGCCACGTAGGTGAATGAATAATACTATTTATTGCTGTACTATTCACTATTCACTTTTTGACGAATTTTGGAAATTTCTTGGAAAATGGCTGGAAGTTGTTTTTATCACGCTGGAAGTTGCTTGGAAATTACTGGTAGTTGTATCCGGAATTTTTATCTGTAAACTGGAATAATTATCTTTCTCTTAAAAATCTAATGGATCTTGGGCACAAAGCCCACCATACAAATCTGGGCTGGAAGCCTCAGATGAACTGGAACTAGAAGATTGAGTCTTTTTATGTTGGTTAATAAATTGGAGAAACTGATCAAATAGTTCATCTTTATTTATGGACGTTTTATTTTTCTTTTTGGATTTGGTGGATGAGGATGGGGAATGGAATGTGTTTGTTGGAGGGGCTAGTTGGACTTGTTTATATTGTTGGAAACTATGCTTAGTCCAATCATTATAATCATGGAGAGCAGATGAACCATGCTGGAGATACTGAGAAACACAGTCTAGCATGTTTGGGTAAATCTTAAAGTTTTTCCACCATTTGACCCGATAATCACGAGTCAAGAAATAAGGTCTGGATTCAGTGAATCTGGAAAGGGAATAATTCCAACACATAATCCATGAAATTCGAAATATTTGACAAAAATAAATAATACTGGAGAATTTGAAGCGTTCTGGTAGTGTCACTTTGGAATGATAATGTTGGAAAGAGGTTAAAAGGTTGTCTGGGAAAATATCAGCAATTGCTCCGTAACTATCCCACCATTCAAGGAACCATATTGGAAATGTCACGTTTTTCTGAAGACAGTCAGGATGAAAACTAAAAAATTAAGAATGGTTATGACTTTGGAGTAAGAATGCACAATGCCATGCTTGTACATAATCATAAAAATTGTAAGTCTGTGGAAGTTTTGGATCAAGAGAATCGGAAGAGAAGGTTTTGGCTTTTGAAAGAGAAGTATGAAGATTTGTCCATTCAATATTGGTAATAACATGGAAAATCAGGCATTTGGAATAATTTGTTGTGGTGCTAATATTATCCTTAATGAAACAAGAATTTGTGTCATGAAGGATATTTCGGTAATATTGGATTGGTTTAGTGATTTCAAAAGGAAACCAATTGAAGCCATCTGGGAGTTTAGTTTTGACATATTTGGATATTTTGTGGTTAAACTCGTCTTGAGAAGAAAATGTGTTGGAGGTAAAGTTGGTTAAAAATAAATTAGCATAATGTTGTTTTAGGTGATATGAAATATCAGTACTATCTGGATGGGTAATTGGAGAAGCTGCTTCTGATAGTGTTCGAGCATAGGAATTTAGAGGGTAATTTAATAAATTGGAGGATTGGTTTATAGAAAGAGGAACGTTTTTACGTAGGATGAATTACTATACCTTTTTCTTTACGTTGCCCGGGAGGTATGATCCTTGGAATTTTGCATTACTGTTCATCCCCGCGAAATCATATTAATCTGTTTATAAATAGAGTTAGTTTGGAGATTATGGACATCGAGTGTTGCAACTTGGCGTAAAATTTGAAAGAAATTGGTTTATTATCTATGACAAAGATGAATACCAACTTCATTGACAGAAAATGGATACATTTGAGTGAGAAATGGAGTGCCAAGAATAATATTATAATTAAGATTCTTGACAAGAGTAAATGGAGTTTGGAAATAATAATCATTATAGAAAATGGATGCCTTAGAAAGTTTATAATTAATATGGAGTTTTTGACCATTAGCAATAGTCAAATGTTCAGTAGCATGTTCATAATATTGAGGAGGAATTAGGTCTTCCTTAATGCAATTAAGATCAGCGCCACTATCAAATAATGCAACGTCATTAATTTGGAAGTCATCATCAATAACTAATGTAATTGGACAAAACCAATTTTGAAAATGAAATCGGTGAATAATTTGAAGAAATTTTTCACTATCAATTGGAGTATCTGAAATTTGGACAGGATCAGTTGGTATAGGAGAACGTTCTGAAGTTTCTCCTATGTTAAAATTTTAGAGTAAAGTGATTTTTGCGTCAAGTTCTAAATTTTTTGTTTGAAGGTTCAAAACATTTTGCTCAAGATCTTGAATATGAGATTTTATTTGAATCACGTCCCTTTGAAGATCATAAGTATTAACTGGAGGAACAAATGGTTGATGGAATGGAGATTCATCAAGTATTTTTTGAAGACTAAAAGAAACTGGTTTTTTCTTTTCTTCAATAGGAGAAGATTTCAAAACAATTTCTCGTAATCTATCAAGATACTGTTTTTGGAGATTGTTATCTGGAATTTTTTCAATAATATCAAGACGTAATTCATTTTCATTGCCTTTTTTGGAAATAACACGAAGTCCTTTGGGACAAAACTGGAGAGAATGATCAGAATTGAATTCATCAGAATCCTGATTATAGTCGAGCTGGTAAATAACATGATCAGAGTCAGAATGATCAGATGCTTCTAGCACATCCTGATTTAATTGGAAGATAGTGAGAAGTTTATCTCATAAAGCTGGATCATCTTGAAAAATTTCATTAATCTTATTTTTGAAATGGCAATTATTTGCTTTATGACCAGGTTTGCCACATTTATAGCAAATAATCTTTTGGAAATCCTTTTTTGGAAATTCTTTTGGAAATGTTTTCTTTTGATAAAACGTATTAGAAGATGGAGTTCTTTTTTGGCGAAAATTGTGAATTTGTTTGAATTGTTGTTTTCGCACAGTGAAAGGAGCTTGGATTTTTTCAAAGCCAAATGCTTCACAGAAGGATCCAAGTTCTCTCCTTTGCTGAGCTTTTTCATTACCATACTTAGTTTGTATTTTGAGCTCATTGCAAAGAGATAATCCTTCTCTTTTAATAAAGGCAAACAATTGTCCATATGTTAAATCGTCATAAGCAATTGTTTCTTGATTTGTTGCTTCTTTTAATTTTTGGAAAATTCGTTGAGCAAATAAATTTGGAAGTCCTGAAATAAATTTTTCTTTCCAAAATGATTGTTGGGCATCAGTTCTGCGAAGAATATTGGATAAAAAGGTATCTTTATACCATTTGTAATCATATAAAGTTGGACATCGAAGATTGGATAGGATCAAAGCATTGGAATTTAAATAATCTATGGAAGAGACAAGAAAATGGAGACTAATAGTTTGGATGAGAAGGATAAACCCGTCTTGTTCTTTCTGGGCATTTTCATGAAGATAAATGCTTTGTTGCTGTTCTGGTGTAAAAGTATTGTCGCACAAATTTTTTAATTGACCGGAAAATCCATCGGCAATGGTAGAAGCAATTTGTGCATTTGTAAAATCATTGGAAGAGTATGCATTAGCAGCAATGCACATTTCGTGTAAAACTTTGGTAATTTCAAATTCTGATCTACCATCTATATTCCAATCATATAATTGATCTCCAGAATAAACATTTTGAGGACCATAAGTTCCTCGTTCTTCAAATTGGAGGTCTGGAGGAGTAGGTCTAGAATAATAATTTCGCATTGGATTATTATTCCAGTTTTTATTGTAAATTCGATTTATTTGAGATGGAAATTCATCATCTGAAGAAAAGTTTTTGCAAGTTCTTTTGCCTTTTTATCTTTGTCTAGACATGTGATATTCTTGTCTAACTTGTCAGAGATTTTCTTCAAAATTGATTTATTATTAAGCCCAAATCCTTTTGATAAACTTGTTGGAACATGGATAAGTGGCCTAGAAATCTCATTTGGAAAAGTAGATGAACGGTTTTGATTAATAGAAATTCCATTCAATTTTTTGGATAAATCATCAATTTCTTTGGAAGATTCTTTAGAAAATTCAGAGTCATAATTTTTTTGAGATAAAGAATTAATTTGGTTGAAGATGTGATCAACTTGTTTGGAAATAGTATGCAAAATGGTATTGGAAAAATTATTTTGTTCATAAACCTTTTTAATGTCTCCTAAAGTAGGACCTGATTTATCATCAGCATCTCTTCCTACTTTATATGGAGCAGCCTCACAAGTTCTTCCTTCCTCAGAAGGAACTCGTGAACCTGTTAATGGAGGATGAATAGAGGAGACTAATTCACCATTTTTTAGAATCCATTTTTGAGCAATATTGGACTTAACACATAAATCGGAAAATAGATAAGGGATTTTTAAATTACTTAAGTAAATTGGAAGCCATGTGAAAAAAGGAATATTAGCAGATAACTCAATTAATTTGGAATAGTATTTTTCACGAATAAACTCTGTAGCAGGTTTATCAAAATTGGAGAAAAACAAAAGTCGTTTTTCACGATTTACTGGAGATTCAAAATCATTGGAAAGCATAGGTTTATTAATTTGGAAACCACCTTTTGTAATAACATTTAAACTGGAGAAATTTTTCATTACAGACTTCGTTGGTGATGAAAAATCATTTTCATCAACTATTTCTGGAATGAAATCTGAGTTTGGACAAGTGCTTAGTTTTTCAAAAGAACAAGAAGATCTTGTACCTTGAAAGTTATAATTAAAGGAAGATGTAAACTCCTTACTTGAATTAAATCGAATAAGAATGCTACCACATGGTTGTTTATCCTTGGACTCTGTCAGAGAGGTTAGAATTGGCATTTCCCAAACAAATAGATCATCCTTTTGGGTAATCTGCTTCTTCTGGACTGGATTATTATTGTCACGAAAAACCTTTAAAAAAGTACCACTAATATTACCTTTCACCATGTTTACTGATAAACACTACAACAATAGTTATAGCTTGAGGGACCACTGGGACCACCTGAGGGACCACCACACCTGGAACACCTACACCACGGCTTACCAACGGCTTTTCAGGCTGACCAAACCCAGGCTGACCAAACAGCTGACCAAACCCAAACAACGACTATAGCAGTGGTTGTTCAATAACAATGGCTTCGAGTAACCTTAAAGCACTTCGTCTCCGGCTCTGATACCAGGAAAACACCCAGGACAGGGGAAGGGGAGATTAACCCTAAGTACTGACCTAGTTTGTATAAGAAATACACAAAACTAACTAAAACTGACAAAGTAATTTTATACATAAGATGGAAACATAATTATTTAGAATAAGTACTAAGAACTTACTGAAGAAATGAAGAAGAAACTTTGATCTAAACTTGAAATTATAATTGTAAAACTTGGAAATTTTTACAGACTTTGGATGAGAGCTTTCTCTTACATGTATTTTCTCTCTTAAACAAGCTCTGCCTTGAAATGAAAACAAGCACACCTATTTATAGAATTGAAAAAGCAAAAAATACAATAATTAAACTAAGTTTACAACATTAAGTAATCTATAGTGCTTGGACAACTGGAAACTTCTTTGCCATTGCTTTTTGGAGTGCGTTGTAACAGCTGGATACTTGTCTGCCACTACTAAAGTAGCTTAGGTGAAGATGCTACGAAAGTGCTGTGAATAGTACTATTTATCGTCGACTTTTCACTATTCACTATTCACCTTTTTGACAAATTTGGAAGTTACTTGGAAATTGGCTGGAAATTGCCTTATCTCTTGTTCTTGGATGCTGGACACCTGTTTGGATATCTAGAAACTGGAATAAACATGTCCCTAACTTTTGCCTATATGTATATGTATATGTATATGTATATGTATATGTATATGTATATATATGTATATATGTATATGTATATGTATATGTATATGTATATGTATATGTATATATGTATATGTATATGTATATATATATACATATATATATGTATATATATACATATATATATGTATATATATACATATATACATATATATATGTATATATATACATATATATATATATATATATATACATATATATATATATATATATATATATATATATACATATATGTATATGTATATATATACATATATGTATATGTATATATATACATACATATATATGTATATGTATATGTATATATATATGTATGTATATATATATATATATATATATGTATATATATATGTATGTATATATATATATATATATATATATATATATATATATATATATATATATATATATATATATATATATATATATATGTATGTATATATATATATTTATACATATATATATATACATACATATATATATATATACATACATATATATATATATATACATATATATATATATATATATAGATTAGTTAATTTGGGAAAATAGCCTAAAGAGACTATACAAAAACCGAAACATTTTTTAGAGCTAAGAAATTTTGCCAAACAAATATTAAATTTAGAAGCCAACTTTTCTTTTCACGACGCCAAAAAGCGTCCAAATTTAGACGCTGTAAGGTGTTGTAAGTCGTCGCGAATGGAGACGCTTTTACGCCACGAGAAAATTGGGGACTCCGTTAGGCGTCGAGAATGGCGACACTTTTAGGCGTCGTGATTTACCGACTCAATTGGCGCAATGCTTTTCGGCAGCGTCCAGAGCAAATTTCGCGAAGCTTTTTGGCGTCGCAAAATGGGTTAAAAAGAGTCCAGAAGACACTCTTTTTCTAGTATAAGAAACAGATGAATATAGAAGAGTAATTCAAGTAAAAACACAGCTAGCTCATGCAAAATCACTAAATAAAGCAAAAATAAACAATGACAAAATTGACACAATGACAATGATGTAATAATAATAATTCTCCTTTTTTTTTTTTGAGGGGAAATAATAATTCTCCTTTGAACATCAAATAGTTTTGAAAAATATCATTTCCAGTTTCAACTTCCACCAAAATTGGTTAACACCCATACACATGCATAGCTTAATGTCGAGAATTGATTGTTCTATGGTTGTTAGCGTCTATAAAAACTACTCAGTAAATCAAGCAAGAGTCTTAAGAGTAAGATATATTAATGTTGTATCTTAGAAGAACATGCTAAACGGCCAAACCCTCATCCTTGACATATAAAAGGTACGTAGTATTGGAGCTATAAAACTCTTGTCTACGTTAATAGTCAGCTATTGCAACACCTACAGGTATTTAAAGGAAACCATTGCAATTTGAAGGTGGAACAACCATTTAAAAGCATAATTCGATTTTCCCTTTACCACCCATAATAAAGAATTAATTCAGAATTGCAAAGTTCAGAAAATATTATGCTGCATAACAAAAATTAATCCATTAACAATCAATTAGAAGAAAAAAAAGGCCTAGCAATTTATCATTATTAATTCAGGGCTAACATCGCCAAATAGACCTCTAAACTCGACGCATTTTCATACCCAAGCTCAGGTTCATAGCTAGTAAAGCATCTTTTTGATTCAATTACGGTCTAAGAGGGATGGAAATGGGGTGCAGAACCTTCACAATACAAATTAACTGACAATTATACAAACTAATCCTTGGAATAGTGCATTATCAGATTTCGAAGCCTGGGAAGTGGACTTCCCTGCTGAATTGAATCACCATTATTTCTTTAATGATAGGCTCGTGAAGTAACCGATAGATCCACATTACACCAAGCTCGTGCGATTTTATTTATTTATAGCTAAAACTTAGAAAATAAAATATAACAACCCCAATTTGAAGGAAAGGACAACAATATCCTCATTAACCTAAATAGTCTATAAAGAGAAACCGGAAATGATCACCAAATAAAGAGAACATAACTCAAATCTCTCACATGTACAACTATGAAACTTAAGTAAAAGACAAATGTTGAAATTGAGAACTACCATCTGCATCATATTTTGTTAAAAATGCTCAACTGCTATATTCTGGCTAGTATTATTAGAAACTGATCAAAATATCTAAAAACAAAGATGTAAACCCAAATTGACTAACGAGTTCCATCTCAGACACTCAGCTCTCAGCTCTCCTCACTCAAACTGTCACATAATCCAAAAGGCTAAATTGCTAACTTTGCCAAGTTACATACCACAAGGATCAGAACTTGATACCAATTTTTATTATATACTAAATTTAACTTGCTCAACAATGAAGGCAACCATGAATTAAGCAACACCATCAAATTGTACAAACTTAAACAACAAATTTCAGCACACCATAATATAATTAACCGAGCTTCTAATCCAAATTTCATGCTTAAATTAAACCATTTTGATTCAAGCAATAATAACATGAGTTACATGACCTTGAATTTCCAAAAAGTGAGATAAAAAAAAGAGGGTGAATGATTCTTTTGTTAAGTTTAGTTCAATTTCCGTCATCATTTTCATTCATCAATAGCATATATTTATACATCCTAAGTAAAGTCCTACTTCACCACTAAACCTATTCCTAATACATAACCTAAATATAGAGTCCTAACACCCTCCCTCAAGTTGGAGTGTGCAAATCACGAACGCCCAACTTCGACAACAAAAATTCAAATTGAGTCCTACCAAGTGCTTTTGTAAAAATATCTGCCAACTGAAACTTAGTAGGAACATATGACGGACTCACAAGACCTTCAGTCACTGCATCACGAACAAAATGACAATCAGCCTCAATATGTTTAGTACGTTCATGAAACACAGGATTCTTGGCAATATATAACGCAGATTGACTATCACAATATAATCTCATTCCTGCAGGATGCTGAACTCCAAGATAACCTAGTAGCTTCTTAAGCCACATTAATTTACAACCTATAGCAGCCATAGAACGGTATTCTGCCTCTGCAGACGACCGAGACACTGTAGGCTGCTTCTTAGTCTTCCAGAAAACAGGGGAATATCCCAATAACACAAACCAGCCACTCAGGGATCTCCGAGTAATAGGACAACTAGCCCAATCAGAATCAAACCACCCTTCAAGGCGGAGATCACTATCAGAACGAAATAATATTCCCTACCTTGACTTTTTCTTCAAATATCGAACTACTCTCAAAGCTGCCTCCTAATTAACCATTTTAGGAGCCTGCATAAACTGTGACAAAATGTGAACAGAATATGCCAGATCAGGCCTAGTAACAGCAAGATAAATCAACATTCCCATCAATCTGCGATACTTCTCCGGATCATCAAACAAAGGACCATCCGCCAAAGCGAGCTGATGGTGCTGCTCCATAGGAAACTCGGCTGGCTTGGCGCCGAGCAAGCCGGCCTCAGAAATAATATCTAAGGCATACTTCCGTTGACTCATAAAAATTCCCTGCGGCCCCTTGGCAATTTCAAGGCCTAGGAAATATTTCAAAGCGCCTAAATCCTTCATTTTAAAACATTTGCCAAGGTAAGATTTAAAGTTCAGTAAAGCTTCCTGATCATTCCCTGCAATAATCATATCATCCACATAGATTAGAACGTCCAGTTGAATATTTTTCCTGGTCAAAGTGAACAAGGAATAGTCAGAATAAGACTGCTTAAACCCATAGGCTTTCAAAGCAGTGGCCAATTTGGCAAACCAACACTTAGGTGCCTGCTTCAAACCATACAACGATTTTTTCATCCTGCACACCATATTAGTATTTCCTCCCTGAAAACCCAGAGGAATTTTCATATACACTTCTTCCTCCAAATCACCATGTAAAAACGCATTGTGGACATCCATCTGATGAATATCCCATTTTTTCACCACTGCAATAGCTAGGAAAGTACGAACCGTTGTCATTTTTGCTACAGGGGCAAAAGTTTCATGATAATCAATTCCTTCCACCTGATGATGACCAAATATAACCAATCTGGCCTTCAACCGCTGCAATTTTCCCTTCTCATCATATTTTTCTATATACATCCACTTACTCCCCAAGGCCTTCTTACCGTGAGGAAGAGGTTGCAATTCCCATGTGCCTTGATCCTCCAAAGCTTTTATCTCAGCTCCCATGGCTTCACGCCACCCTTCATGTTTCATAGCTTCTTTAAATGACTTTGGAGGGTGCCCTGCAGTTATGGCTGCTAGAAATCTGCGATGTTTATCAGAAGACTTTTCACAACTAACATACTGTGTAATAGGATAGGGAGTACCTGAGGACGATGCTGAAACGGGTGCCTGAGTCGATGAACTTTTCTTTCTCACTACAGTATGAGTCACATAATCCTGCAACTTTTTATTTGAGAATTTGGTGCGTTTTCTTCGCCCTAAATGTGCTCCATCATCCTCCCTACTCCCTCCCTGCGTGCCAACATCCCTGGCCACGCCTACAGGGTCCGGCGCACCAACCTCCTGCGCACGTGGCTCGGCCTCCATAGCCGACGCCACCTCGACGCGTGGCTCGGCCTCCTCAGCCGGCGCCACCTCCACGTCATCTCCTGGTCCAAGTCCCCCTTCAACATCAACGGGAACTTCAATAACAGGCATAGGCAGTTCCTCAACAAAAAATTCATCCATTCCTGCCTATCCCTCCACAACCAACTCATTCACAGGTTCAGACACAGCAAAAGGAAATTGATTTTCAAGAAACTTCACATCACGGGAAACAAAATATTATTTGGTGTCTAAGTCATATAGTTTCCATCCTTTCAGAGTATAAGAATAACCAACAAAAACACAACGACGGCTCCTACTGGCAAACTTATCACCCCCATGATAAATATTATAGGCATAACACAAACAACCAAAAATCCGAATATCTGTCATCTTAGGGGGCTTGCCAAACAAACACTCATAGGGGGTTTTATAATCAAGCACTACAGTGGGGGTTCGATTTATTAAATGACAGGCCGCCTGAACACAATCCCCCCAAAACTTCAAAGGTAGATTAGCCTAAAATCGTAATGCACGTGCGACATTTAATATATGTCCATGTTTCCGTTCGACCCTTCCATTCTGTTGTGGGGTTTTAACACATGAAGTTTCAAAGATTATCCCTTGTTTCACAAAATAGGGGCGTAAACAATTAAACTCAGTGCCATTATCACTCCTAACACGTTTAATTGTCTGATTAAATTGTCTTTCCACCAATGCCACAAAATGCAGAAACATAATTTCAACCTCCAATTTATTATATAATAAATAAGTCCAAACAGTCCGGAAAAAAACATCAACGATTGTTAAAAAATATGAAGCACCACAAGCAGACTTAGTTCTATATGGCCCCCATAAATCACAGTGTATTAATTCAAAAATCCTACTAGCTCTACTATCACTCCTTGGAAAACTAGTTCTAGGTTGATGAGCACGGAAACAGACATCACACCCATCTTTATTGCAGCTAGTAATAGTAGAGGGACTCACACAAGGTAAATGTCGCAAAATTTTCTCCGAAGGATGATCCAAACGCTTATGCCATATATCCATCGATGCCATGCCATCAACAACCATTATATTTACCTTTGGAACACCTCGGAAAAAGAAAAGTCCATCTTTTCGTTCACCCGCTCCAATCAACGTCCTCGTTTTGCGATCCTGTAAGACACATAATGTTTTCGTGAATTGGACAATACAATTTGCAGAATCCAACAATTGTGGAATAGAAATCAAGTGACAATCAATATTAGGCACAAATAGAACATTACTAATTTTCAAGTTTCCAGGAAGAATCACATCTCCCTCATGTGTAGCATCTGTAGTACTTCCATCAGGCAATCCAACTGGACAACCATTAATTTTTCGGGGTGCACACAAGTAAGAAAACGTGCCGGTGACATGATGAGTTGCACCGGTATCCAAAATCCATAAGAAGTTACCATTGAGCCTATTTTTAGGTTGAGGGAGATTCAATAAATCCAACAAATTTTGCCATTATTCTAGTGTAATCCCCACAAGACCCACAACATCAGAATCTTGGGGCTGCTGTACGCCGAGGGACATAAACCCCTCACGACTTTATTAGTTGTACAAAAATTCAATAAAGCAAAATTATGATGCTTCTTAATATGGTCGGACCCCATAATGTCACTTCTCTTCAACCATAAAGTACAATCTCTCTCCTCTTCTATCTTCTGCAACTTCATCTTTTCGTCTTTTTCTAGTTGAATTCTAATACTCGGTGTTGTTGCCTTCATCATCTCCGGCAACTCCACGTTATATCTCGGTGTTGGTGCAGTAATCGGTCCGTCAATCATCACCATCCTCTTTTCGCGATCAAGATTTGTGTTGTAAAAATTGGGTTTTGGAATTCGGGTTGTTGGGTTCATCTTTCTGATTATTTTTATTTTTTTCTGATTTTAAAAAAAAAACTAGGTTTGAGGTTCTTGGTTCTTTGGCTTCGAGAAGGATCTTGGTTCTGTTTTCAAAGAGCTCGGAAAAAATCGAGCCTTGTTTCGATTTTCAGATTCGAGTTTGGTTCGAATTTTTCAGATTTTTGGTAGAGAGAATTTCGGTTTTGGATCAACGTCTGTGTTAAGTTTAGTTCAATTTTCGTCATCCTTCTCATTCATCAATAGCATATATTTATACATCCTAAGTAGAGTCCTACTTCACCACTAAACCTATTCCTAATACATAACCTAAATATAGAGTCCTAATAATTCTTAATCAGAAATTGAGATCTATGACAGATGAGAGATGGAAGGACTAAGATTCACAAAGTGGAGACTGTCGAGGAAAACTGTGCCAACGATGCCACCAGTGATCACCCCAGTGCTGCTCAGTAGACTCCACTTTCTGTAAACCATTATGTTTCTTCCTCCTTACTCTCACTTTCTTAATTTTCTCTTCAACTTAAACTAGCTCAAAATCAAGGGAAAATCTATGAGTCGTATAAGATGAACCAACACAATTACACAATCATAGAATGAAACTTATGAAATGTGCCTAAACAACAATGAAGAACAACGAAAACGGCAGTACTTTCGATTTATCACCAAAATCAGAAAAAATTGGATACATAAATTAAAAGTCCAAATGGCAAATATGGTAATTAAACTCTGAATTGCAGATATAATGGTCTACCATATAATATGCTACTTGAAGAAACGAAAATTAAATCTGTCTAAGCCGAAATAATACTAAGAGATATTGCTAAATCACGGGATTATTAATGGAGAAAAGAAGATAGAAAGATCAAAACGAAGAACAATTACCGGAAATTTGAAGAAGATGACAAAAAGATGTGGGAAGTGGAACCCTAATTGAGTCGACATTGAAGCAGCACCCAAATTAGAATGGATTTGACGATGGTAAGTGGAACTGAGTGAGTTAAACTAATTGATGGACGCCAAAAAAATTTCGCCGCTAACCTCCGCTGTGAAGTACACCGAGGAAGAGAATGTCTGGCCATGAAGAAATTTCCGGCGCCGGCGAAGAGGAGAATTTCCGGCGCAGTGCGTGTGAGAAGATGAAATGCGTGACTGAAAAACTGCTCGTGAGTCGTAAGAGTATGTTCAATGGTTAGACCAATTTTAAGGGGTCACCAATTATTTTATTACTTCCTCTTTCCTCCACCTCATTTATGCCCAACTTATCCAAAAATTCCTATTTTTTTACTCCCAATGGTTAGACTGATTTATAGGATCATTAAACTCTCTCTCATACTATTTACCATACCCCAAAAAGTCAAAACTAAAAACTAGCCCAATCTACTCTTGCCACATGTCCACCAGTATATAGCTTTGGCTGACAATTTTTTGGGATGGACGGTCCATTCCAATGCCCAGTTCATCTTCTTCTCTATCCTCTTTGTACCCTCTCTCCTATTTTTTTATTATTACTTTTTCCCTCTCTCTCCTCATGAACCCCCAAGAGTCCAACTGCTGTGTATGCTCTAAGGTGGAGAGATGTAGGGGTGAAAGTTATTCGGATAAAAACCGAAATCCAATCCAATCCGAATCAGAAATTCAGATCGGATTTGTACTATGTTCGTATTGGATTCGGATTGAGATTTTTTGAAAAATTGGATTTTCGGATTGAATTGGATTGAGGGTAATTGGATCCGGAAATCCAATATAATCAAATAGTAATATGCCTTGTATTATGTATTATGGATTGGGCTTAAGTGCTTAACAGATTTATTTTTTAAAAAAAGCCCAGTGCTTAAGTGATGCTGTTGTATTCTTTGTTGTTGAATTGAACCTGCTATATTCTTTGTTGATGGACTGAACCTTATGTATTCTCTTACGTTCTGTTGTAATGAATTATGACCTATGAGTTTGTTATTAGTTTATTACTAATAGACTATGGAGTTTGTAGTGAATTATAAATTTGTAAATTGTAAATCTATTGGGCTGTTGTTGTCGGATTGTCGCGCCTAATTTATTTAATAAAAAATTGAGTTTTTAAAAATCGGATTTTCGGATCAGATCCAATCTAAAATTTGAAAATTCGGATTGGATTGGATCGGATTCAAACTCTAATTGGTTTGAAATTTTGTTCGGATCGGATTGGATTAGGCCCAAATCCAAACCGTACACCGAACTTTCACCCCTAGGGAGATGTAGGAGTACTGCGTGTGAGAGGAAAAAAAATAGGTATTTTGGATAATTTTGGGAATATAGGGAGGGAAATCAAGAGGCCTTGCAGGTATAGTAAATTAAACAACTGCTGCATTAGCTATTAGATTGATGCAGTGGCACACAAACACTATTACAACGGTTGTAACTGTTGCAATAAGCGTTGCGTTAATACTATACATCCGTTGCAAAAAAAGCGTTGCGTTAATACTATCCGTTGCAAAAAAGGCGTTGCATTAGCATATGTCATTGCAATAGACCGTTGCTTTATGGTCAACCGTTGCAATAAACCGTTGCATGCGCTTCAAATTCTAGTAGTGCTTTATGAGTTGAAAGTATTTTCGAAATTCCAGAAGAAAAAAAAGGAGAAGGTGTGGAATCTTGTTCTGGTATAAGTTTTTCTTGTTTAGTCATATATAATTTGCATATCTTTTTCTTGTTCTGGTATGAGTAGAATAAAACACTAAAAAAGCAAATGGAAGTTATGAAAGGGTACGTGGGAAATTTTATGGAAATCTTGGGTTATAATATGTCTACATTTGATATAGATGATGTAATCTGTTATTTATACTCATTATAGGTTAATTATATTTTTAATTAAGTAACCATTTCATTTTTATTAATAGTACATTCTAATTCTAAAATGGCAGGTTGATGAGGATGAGGATGAGGATGAGGATGAGGATGATGATGATGAGAGAAGGATGAAGAGTGTCGTGAAAAAAATGCAAACGAATGAAGAGTAGTAATACTGTGGTTGACTGTGAGGTGTTACTATTGTTGTTGTTGTTCTGCTATTTACTCTATGGTTCTACTATTTTGTTCTGCTAATGAAGAAGATCAATTTGACTTGGTTTGACATTCATAGTTTTTGTTATCTTTGTGGTTTTTGTTAGTTTTGGATTTGCAGGTTGTTGCACGACGTAAGATGTTTTATTTAGTTGATATATATTGTACTACAATTTTTGAGATTTAACTACAGTATATTTGTTTTGGTTAATAATATTTTTTGGAATTAATAAACCTTCGATTTCCATGAAATTTGTTGGTTTACTTTTGCAACTTATCAAGGTCACTTCTTATAGGTGGTCGTGCTTGGAAATGTACAAAATAATATGCTAGATTGTTTTTTGGAACTTAAACACCTTTCATTACGAGTCTCAAATTACATCTGAATATCATTATTTGGAAAATAAAACGTAGCTTCCAATTATATTTGGTGTTAAAATTATATAAGTAACCCTTATTATATTAATTTTTAGAAACAAATTTTATATTGCCTCTAATTATATTTTGAGGTAAAATCATATTATTGTCCCGAAACATATGTGGTTTTTAGAAGCAACTTTTTATATTGCCTCTAATTATATTGCGAGGCAAAAATTATATGGTTGCCCCTTAATATATGTAGTTTTCAGAAGCAATGTTTCAGATCGCCTCTAATTATATTTTGAGGCAAGAATACATGGTTGCCTCTAATTATATTTTGAGGCAAAATATATGGTTGCCTCCAAATGTAGAGCCTTTTATAGGCAACCATTTATATTTCCTCAAAAAGGGACTTTTAGATGCAACCGTTTATTAGTGACAAAACTATTAGATGCTACCTTTGTTTTCAGAAGAAAATCTAGCGATTTTTCTTGTAGTGTTAGGTGCATCCTTGTGAATTTGAAAAATTATGATGATTATTGAAATATATATTATTTTTATTATCTTGTTTGAGTATAAAGTTGCCGGGTGGATAGACGTAGTCCCCGGTGGAGAACATGCTACCACCTAGGTTGCGATTTCGGGGTAAACCTTGGTTATGTTGTCGTCAGAGAGGACAAAAAGTACTGAGCCGAGTACTATCCTGCATCCGGAGTATGGTCATTCTTAGACACATACAGTAAGGAACGTAAGCCCATAGGCTGTTCTAGAGGTTGCCATCTAACATATCCATACGAATTGGGTTGCGATCCACTAGCATTATGTTTTTTCTCAAATTATGAAATTATTATTTTCAAAATGAATATTTTCCCTTTGATGATGATGATGATAATGTGATTATGTATGTTCCTTTATTGATATGTTTAACATCTTTTAGTTGCCTAGTTTTGTGGTTCTTTAAGCTTGTTGTGGTTGTCACTTGATTTCTATGACTCGTACTTTTGTGAATTTTGATTGGGATAGGAGAACTGTTAGTTACTCCCCACTGACTATGGCTTATTTATTGTTTAACATCTTTTAGTTGCCCACTGACTGACTGAAGACTAGATTAATTATGATTTGGGCACGGGAATTGAGATTTGGGAGATTGTCCAAGTTCATTGTTCTAGTTTTGGTAGATGACATTTATGAGGGTTATAGGATATTTTAGCCTCATAGGTGTTAAGTAATTGGTTTGTTCTTGGTGGTTGTTTTGCCACATGACATTTTGTTACTATGTTTTATGATAGGACTTTTGAGTGTTTCCTTCTTTTCGGGATGACTCGTTGGATTTGAGGATATTATCATTTTCTTTATCTTTGATTTTAACTTTATAATAATGTTTAGGTGAACCTTTTGAGTGACATTTCTGTTTCGGCGATATTTCCACTATCGTCTATTTTATTAATATTGGATGTCCATTTCTCTATTTCTATTTTGTATAAGGACGGAGTGTTACAAAAGGCACTCCAAAAAAAATTAGATTGATCTCGGTTCAACACTTGATGGACTTAATAGTTTATTAAAATAACAAGTTAAACCAAAAATAAACATACATAATACAAAAAAAATATCTAATATTGGAAGAGAAGAAGATTGCATTTGCTCATTTTCAGGAATTTAAACACAAAAGAAAATCAATTCATATTCTTAGTTAAAAAAAGTGGAAACAAATTAGACGTAAAAAGAAAACAAAAAGAAAATATTGGTAAATATGTTACTCGACCAATTAAATTTATAAATTTGTTTCCTTCATCTCAAAATAAAACCCTAGTAATGGAGCCAGAATTTTGAAATTATATGAAGATGATAAAGAGATAATATGTATAATTTCAAGTTTTCAACAACTTAAACTAGAAATGAGAACCCTAGGTTTTTCGATCTTTCTATTCTCCTTTAGCAAGTTTCATATTCTCAATTCATGTTTATGACACCTGAAACTAAAGAGAGAGATCGAAATTATCAACTTTCTTGTTTTCATTCTTAATTGAAAATCTAAAACAAGTAATAAGTTGAAAGTCTAATAAGCAATACTGATGAACAAACAGTACACAAGATTGAAAATGTTTATGCTAAAAAATATAATGTGGGTATGAGTAGTGTAGGCGTGTTTTTATTTCGCCAACGTGGGATGAGCGCGTATTTGACTACCTCATTGTAAAGGTTTTGATTGCAAATTGTTTTGAAGTTGCCAACAAGTCTTTAAAGAAGACTCATAAACCTAATTCGATATTGGGAAACCTTGGGACTTATCCAACGTAGATTTCCCCATCCTGACTCCATAGATGGTCAATGAACCAAAGATTGAGTTCGGGGGTGAGGGTACGAACACGGTCAGATGTTACCCATTGCTGGCATCTACTTAATATCGATTCATGTCAAGTTTTATGCAAAAGAATAACCAAATAATATTTTCATACACCCTAAAAAAATAATTTAGTCTAGGTTGGTTCAGGAAACACATAAAAGACTATTTTTTAGTGGTATGTTATTATGCAATCAAATTACAGGAAACCTAACAGGTTGTTCAAATTATCTAATTGATATTAAAACAGTTCTTTAGGTCTTTGATTAGCAAAAATAACATGTGGGTGATGAAAGCATTAACAAGACAATCATAATAACATGCATGTATATAACAAATAAATAAAAGGAAAGGAAATGGATTAGAATGTACAAAGGCACGATTTTATATTAAAGATCTACATCATGAAAGAAATAGTTAGTAACTTCAATATAAAAATAGAGAATTTATTCAAGGATCCTCAGGATTCTACCGTGACTTGGGTCTGAGAGATTGACAACCTTCGGGACGAGCAATCGTGAAGCCTGAAGATCTGAACTTGTATGTCTGAAAGTATATGTTTTGTTTTTGTGTTTGAAAGTATGTGAAAGTATGAGTTTTGTAGAGAGATTTTGTAGAGAGGTTTTCATAAATATTCGTGAAGTGTTGAAGTCGAAGCTAAGTATTAAAAGTATGGAAAAAAAACCTGTCCATTGATTCGGAAAATCGAAGAGTATTTATAGGGAAAAGGAAATTGCGCTTCACGCGCCAACTGCACCAGGCCCAAGTGGATATGTGACGCACAATCACACGTGTCAGGCGCACATTGGTGCGCCTGACGCACTATGACCAATCAACAGTGCCCACGTGGCACACGCTTTCAAAAAAAGATAGAATTGACAGCATGTGCATCGCAAAGAGGCATGCACCAGGCGCACGACTCCGTGTGACACACAGGTCCACGTGTCAAGCTTGTGCGCTTGGTGCAGGCTGGTGCGCTAGGCGCTCGTTGGTGCGCTAAGCACACCGCCTTGCTTTTGACACGTTTTGACAACCTTTTTTATAAAACGCGTTTTAACGATTTTCTTTTATCTTTTAACTTCGAAAATCTGATTTTACGGGATAAAATTCGATTTTAATTATAAAAATATATTTAAAAATATTTATTTATGAAAATAAAATAATTAATTATCATGAATAATTAATTATTGGGTTTTTCAAAGAATTGGGCTCAAAATGCAATTAATTATCAGGAATAATTAATTGGCTTTAAAATAGGACTTTAACACTTTAAAAAATAGTTTTGGGTTGGCTTTTTAGACTGCTCTCTCCTTGGGTCGGACCAATTAAGACCGTGGTATGTTTCATCATTGGATCATTAAATGGGGAGGCATGATTATGTGTCTACAAGTAGCAAGCCGGACTTTGCTAACTGGATGTAAGTTTGATGAATGCAAGATCGAATCTCCAAATGGGCAGCCAATTGCAAAACAAGAAGAATAACTCGGGGGGTTTTCGGGGGAACCCTCTCCGATGCTTAAGTCAGTCGGCTGAGCAATCCAAAGCAAGAGAGTGGAAAGAATTGCCAATTTTATGTGATTGTTTAGTTAGTTGAAGTTACCTTTCCTTTGGTGCCAAATGGACTATATATAGTGGACAATAGGTCTAGGGGGCCTTGGGCCGTCCTATTATGTACCTTTACTCCCATTTTCCCTGCTCCGGGCCTGTTTCTTTCACAATAATCTTTTTACTGTCCACTAGGGGCTTACGCTGACATTTAGGCCCCAACAGTTTTCCCGCCAGACACGTTTCCTGTTACAGGATAATGGGTTTTGATATGGTTTTGAAACATTTCGAAGTGGGACAGTAGCGAAGACATTGGGCTATCCTAGGTGAAACAATTCATTCCAGTTTCTTTCTGGGTAACAGTTTTGGTCATTATTGAACACAACTGCATTAATAGCTGTTTCTATGGAAGTGGAGCGGTTTCTCGAACGTGGCCCTAAATTCTCCCATCACGCGCCACTACTGGGCAATTATGCCGAACATTGTTAGTTTTGAATTGGGAATTAAATTCGCCAAGTGAGCCATGCTCCCCCTCTATTTACCTACAAGTAGATCGTTTACCCTTTTTGAACATTTCACTTTCCTTACCATCATCTCCTTGTCCTCTGAATTTCTCTTTCATACTTTTCCCCTCTATTTTTTCAAACCCTAACTGTCGATTGCTCTCTCTCATCAATGGACCTTCACATTTCCCTCTCTCTTCAAGGTAAAAGTTTGCACTCTGATTCTTGGTAGACGCCTCTTCTAATCACTTCTCTTCTCGAACTATCCCTCTAATGGCTTCTCTTTTTCAAACATATAGGTACAAGTGCCTTTCTTCTACAACTTCCACAAATATGGATTCCGGCAAGCAACCCAGGATTGTTGATACGCTGAGCAGACGAGCCAGTCGGCTGACTTGTACTAAAGCATGGCTCTGTTTGGTTTAAGCTCCTACATGCCATACCTCTGGCAGTCAGGCCTCGTGGCTAGGTCAAATTTTCTCCGAAGGAGAAGCTTGTAGAATTACTCATCCACAAGAGGTTCCCCAAGGAGCCGACATAACTTATGATTGGAAACCTGGACCGACAACAAGTCTAACGCTGATTTGATATAGACAACTTTTAAAGTGGGCCCTAAGGATTTGCTGGTCAGCAATCATATTCATCAGCAACTTGAGGATATGTATGGGATTTGGCCATATATGTGGGTATTGGTGTGAGCTACCCACCCCGACACTCTTTGGTCGTCCCTCCTCCGGGTCGGATAACTGTCTACTTGGCCTACTTTGAGTATGGCCTCTGTTTTCCTTTTCATCCGTTTCTTCAATGGGCTCATGTGCGATATGGCCTTAGACTTCCCAAATCACTTGCTAGAGTCTCCACCGGGTTTAATGCTGGAAGAGGGTGGTACACCTTCGAGAGTACGACGGAGACTATCACCTCTTACATCGGCGTTCCTTACAAGAAAGCCATGAGGGAGAGGTTTATATGGGTGATGGTCCCCACTGCTATAGGTCATCCATACCTTTTATAAGCTCCCTTCACTCTTCACGAACCTACCCCTCTTGCTATTCAGGATGTGAGCGAACAGGAGCAGATTGTATTCGAGCATTTCGGTGCTGGTAAGCCTACTTTTGACTTCAAGAAGGGCCCTACCTCGAGGGTGTGGCTTCCCTACTCTGAATTCATGGTTTAAGAAAAAGTTTTGGCCGCCACCAGGATTAGCCACCTTTATACTAAACGTAGGCTTCTTTTCTCTCTTTTCGTAGACTTTCTTGTTTTGCTGCCCAGTCAGTCCTTTGGGATCATGTATATTTGTGACTTTTGTCATCTTTTGTCAGCAGCTTAGGGATTACAGTATATCTCTAACCAGTTAGTGTGGTCGGAGTTCGAATGTCTCCTAACAGGACGTATGCTCACCCTGTGCCCAACAAGGAAAACCCCATTTTGAGGGTGGACTATACCAACCTTGTCATCTCTCCCAGCAATCTGTTGGGCAGGGTCGGAGTGACGCCCGTGGACCCTTTCGATGTTGGGAGGCGGTCTGACCCTCTACCATCTTAGTCTGCCAGGTGTCCTCTACCTACATTCCAGCCTCCTTTTGTTGTGGGAGCAACACAAAATTCTTCACCTTGGACAGAGGCCATTAATCGCGTCATCTCTGGTCGTACATCCAACATCAAGGCAAGGACGTTAAGCAAGCGTTAGTAGCGTCAGAATGCCCAGGAGTCTGAGAAGTTGGGTGAGGCTCCAGCTGTTGTTCCTATTCTCACAGAGAATAGATAGATAAGGGACGATCGACCTTCTAAAGAAGTCCCTCCAGAGAACTCTCCCAAGAAATCCAAAGTTGATGCCTCTGGAGTCGAAGCCGCGGCCATAGAGGAGGAACCCCCCAACAGGTTCAGTGTCGAACACTGTTCAAATTATTGGTAATCAACTTATTGATGGGAAGGAGTCCCACTTCATTAGGCCAACCAGCAACTAGACAATCAACAGGAGCACCAGGATCTGCAACCGCTGACTTTCGACACTTTTCATATACCAACCTCCTCTGACCAAGTTCGTGATGACAAGGGTTCACAACCTATTGTGGAGATCCCCGACTCTGTTTTTGGGTCACCTGTTGGTCATCGCCATCATGAGGAGACGATATCCAAGACTAAAGGTGAGCCTTTTTCCGCACCGGTTAACAAGTTAGCAGCACTGTCAGCTTTAGACTTTTAGAGCTTTTATCTCACCGATTGAGTTTCGGGCAAACGAGGTCTAACGCTCGCCTTTCTCCTAGTTATGGTGATAAAAAGGCTGAAAGTTTGGATCACTCTTTTGCCGTGCCTGGCCTGCCAGCTTCCTCGATCGAGTTAATCGCCAAGGCTGGGATAAGCTACCAGACAAGCGTTGAGCCCGAGCCCTCTCAAGTAAGGGCACTCTCTTTCTTAGCATCCTTTTATGTCGTTTGGGTGGAATTTTCCTATGTGGGCTGATAAGTGCATATTCAAACATTATTTAGTTCCATATTAGGGTGCATTTTCATGTAGTATTAGCGCATTTACATTGCATTTATGCATCTTTAGGTCCCTTTTATAAGCTACGGTGCTTTCACAGGTTATTTGGCATTTTGATGTAATCTCAGGTACTTTAGAATCCTTTTTGATGACATGACGATTACGACACTTGGATGACCTTCAAAACGATATATCATGTTCCCAAAACGGATTGAAAATGAAGAAGATACAAACGACTTTGTGTACTTGTGCGAAATATGATACCTCTGCACCATTTTATCCATCACTTATGACACAAGAATAATAATGAGATAATTTCAACTGGGTTGGAAACTAGACTTCAAAGGCTTTCCAACGATATATTACATGTGTGAAACAAAGCTCTGGATCAAAAGTTATAGCTGTTCAAAATTGAGATGAAGCCACTGGCGCACGCCCGTGCGGATTTATGCTCGACCATGCATCTCTACAATCAAAAGCCACTAAAGCTTCTGCCTTGCTTGCACGACCGAGCGAGATTTCGCTCGACCGTGCACGACCGTGCAAGAAGTTGCTTGACCGTGCGACTTGCTGTATCGTCGAATTTTCCGCGTTACTTAACTTATGTCGGTTTATTTATTCTTAGCTTATAAATACGACTTTAAACCTTATTTTCAGCAGCTTAGAGATTTATTGTCATAATTTATTTAGTTTATGCTAAGGGTTTCTAGAGAGAAGTTAGAGAGAGAAAGTTGTAGATCTTCATTGTTATTCAAGACTCCACCTTTCTTCCATTAATTCAAGTATTTATTTTCTCCTTCTTTTCTCTTTGTTTATTATTATGAATTTTAATTATTCTTCTCTAGTTTGTTGATATATTTCAATTATGCTTGAGTAGTTCTTTATCTATGGTTAAGTTGAACCCTAGTATGAATCAAGTCATGATTATTTCTTTAAATCCCCATATTAGTTGTTTATTTGTTCTTGCTTAATTGATTGTGCATATTCCAATACTAGATTAGGGATAATTATTATTGTTATTATTTCTTTATCTTGATCACAACAGGAGTTGGATTTTGACGAATTTTGAGTATTTCAATTAAGGACATGAAATTCTCCACGGGGCTAGGTAGAATGGATTGTTAGGAAGTTAGAGTGTCGTGTTTATTCTCTTTAATTTGCATGATTCCATGGGAGTAGGTTTGAGTGCATATTAGGGAAGCCATAGATACTCGGGAGAGGTTTATGGTATTTTATAGAGTGTACTTTTCCTTGTGAACATTTAATTGGTTATTGTATTAATTTATGCTAGTGGGGATACTTAACTCTAGAGACTTTTATTTATTTATTGATTAGTATAGTGGATTCTACCATTCTTGATATTAATCTCCTTTAGTCTTACCATTATTTAAGGGCTAATCATAGAACAACTTTCTCTCTGTGGGATCGACCCTGACTTACCCTACTACATAGTTAGGAGATAACTTAGGTTATTTATTTTTGTTAGGTACGCGACACACCTATCAAATTTTGGCGCCGTTGCCGGGAAGATAATTTATTTTATTTAGTTTTTATTGTTGGTGAGACTAGATTGCATATATTATTATTTTTTTCTCCTTTCTTTTGTGAAATGATTTTTTTTTCTTTTTTTTCGTATCATGGAGTCATATTATTATTATGATGGGAATAATTATTTTGATAGGCAACATAGTAATAATTCTTGTGGTTCTCATGTTTATAGTTTTGA
The DNA here is from genome assembly GCA_947648045.1 of Beta corolliflora. NCBI lineage: Eukaryota > Viridiplantae > Streptophyta > Magnoliopsida > Caryophyllales > Amaranthaceae > Beta > Beta corolliflora. The sequence goes on along the minus strand of CANSZD010001739.1, from coordinate 156,066 downwards.
TGCATCATATCAAAATTCTCCCAATTTTTGCATGAGTTCTCATGAATTACCATTTATGTTCCATGAACCCAATATTGTTGCTAGTAATCTTAGAGCAATTTTTTCTTTTCCTCAATATGAGAATGAAATGTTTTGGAAATACTATTATAGACTTGGCAATTTTGTTGGTCCTAACCATGGAATTGAAATTTGGGATATGTTGTAATACTCCGTATTTTTCGTAAGTTATTAATTCTAATTTTTTTAAAAGGATTTTAATTATTAAAGAGGTTTATTATTATTATAAAGGTTTTAAATAGGCTTTTATGATATATTATGGGGTTTTCAAATAAATTCTAGCCCAAATTATATATTGGGCCTAAGTTTACAAATTATAATCCAAGTAGTTAGTTTAGTAGTTGAAGATATTTCTTAAAGAAAATCATAAAAGATTTACAAAAAAAAAAAAAAAAAAAACTAATTGCCGGCGCATAGCTCACGGCAGTGGCTTAAATTTATCAAGACTTATATCTTCTTCTTTTGTTTCTTATCTTCTTAAATTATTTAACTTTTTAGAATTTTGTTTAGTGGGATAATTTTTATCTTTTCCGAATCTTAGTTGGATGATCGTAAAAATTTGTTAGATCTTAGCTAGATTTGTTTATCTTTTCTCTTAAATTCATCTTTTAGTTTTTGAGTCCTAATATGACTCTACCTATCCAACTAGTATAAATAGGGGTCTCCACCCATCATATTCTTCACACCAAATTTGAGAAATACATCTCTTTTCTCAAGTTTAAACTCTCTCTCCCTCTTAGCCTACCCTTTCTCTTCTTCCCCAGTAGTTATTAATTTTCAAGGTGCGTGTATATGTAGATCTTTAATAATTATTTTGCAACCTTAGTATCATGTTTTTAGGAAAATATTTTGGATTGAAGTCCATGTTTTTATAAGTTTTATTATGAACTGCATGTGTTTGTTATGAACATGTTTGAATGTTTATTAATTTTATTATGCACTTGAATTATGTCTTTAATTCAATATTATTATAAAGTTTGATCTTTGAATCTGTATTCATATAATTTACAAGGAGTTTGATATTTAAATGCATGTTTAAATATTTAAAAAGGAGTGTTTTTGAATTATTATTATTTTTCAAAAGTTACCTCTTAAGCAAGTTATTTTATTTATGCCTTTATATGGCTAAATTTATAAGTAGTACTATTCTTTTTAAAGGAGGATTATTTTAGAAGGATTTTTATTAGATATATGATCTTTTATGATCACAATTATAAAGAGGCAACGGCTTGTTATTTATTATCAAGAACGGTAGCTATCATTATTTACCCAGGCAATGGCTTGTTATTTATTAGCAAGAACGGTAGCCATTATATTATTTACCCATGTACTTTTTGTATAAGTCATGTGGACAAGGTAGTAACCCCTCGTAATAGACTCAGTAAGGAATACTAAACTTGGGGGGTGTGCACACTTTAGGAAATGTACCTAGGCAAGGAAAAAGGATTTTTATTAAAGTTATATACTTTATATTATATAAGTATTAGAAGTATCCAAAGAAGGTTTATGAAAGTTAAAGGTTTTGAATGTTTTATTAAATAAAGTGTTTAATAAAATAAAGTGTTTAATTTTCCGCATATACATGTACTCAGTATTTTTACTGACACGCGTTTTGTTTGTTTTGTTTTATGGCTTTGTCCCTGTGATGACCCTATTTTGGCGAGCAGAATTTACAGGTTGATATGATGCATACTTCATATGGGGGAGCTAGTGAGGAATCATAATAGTCAAGGAGTTGTTATTTTATTTTCTTTATTTCTATTGTTATAGTTGTACAATAAAGTTTATATCAATAAAGAGAAGTTATTTCAGTTATTCCGCTGCATTAGTTTAAAGTTCATTTAGTAGTTAGTATTAAAGCCTTTAACGTTATCACGTGGCGGTAATACCCTCAAGTTTCTCAAGAGTTTTATATCAAAATATCTTTTTAGAAAGAGAGAAATTTGGAGTTACAAAGTGGTATCAAGATTTAGATAAGTTATATATTTTGTTTATGGATATAGTCAACACCATTTTAACGATGATATTGATATTAACCTTTAAAGGTGACAAAATAAGGAATATTATGAGGACCTTATAGGTATATGAGATACCATATTTGAATTAAATTGGATTTAATTAAGGAATTTTTCCCCTGTGCAGAATTGCAAATATTTTAAAAGGAGTTATCGTTGTTATAGTTAAGCAAAGAAAGTAAGAAGTTAGACCATGTTTGAAACTTTAGCACGTTTCTTTAGATCATTTTGTTTTAACAGGTGGAAGTAAGATACTGGAATTCTCGAAATGTATTTTAAGTTGATTTTGGGGATTATTGAGTATCAAGAGGAGTATTATTTTTGGGAGTAAGCTTAAACTATTGCTTAAGTTGATAGAGTATTCACAATAATTGTTGTTTTGGCAATATGAAAGATAGAGTGACTATAAGGATTGGGTATATCACTTATTGAAATAAATAAGTGACTATAATAATAGAAGAAATATATTCTTTTGGGAGAAATCTGGAGCTTAATAAAGGAGAAAAAGGAAGAAACTAGTCAATCAAGGTAAGTGATTTTCGAAAGAATAGTCGTATTTTTATATTATGGACTTAAACATTGAGTTTATATTATGTGAAGGAGTTAATTTTATTGGAATGAAGATTGTATGAATTTTTAGGAAAAGATTATTTATTTACTATCTCAAGTCCTAATTGACTACTGTCTATTTTGAGAGAATATTCATTATGGTACTTTAAGGAAAAAAAAATTGAAGATGAATTTCGAGGAGTTTTAGTTTTGAGGACCTAAGTAAGGAAGTTTATTTTTCTTCAAGTATATGTTGTGTTAGTATATATACTAACAAGTTTTGCTTGTGAATAATGATGAATTGATTTGATTTTGATTTGTAGTAGGATCAAGGGTAATCTTTTTATGATATTCATTGTAAGACCTTCATGTGTCATGTGAAGCTGATTAAATTTTGAGGAGAAAGCAAACATATTTTACAAACAAAAGGAAAAGCTGTTTGAATATTGTATTTTCGAGTAAAGCTTACGAAAAGTTTTATAAAATTCTTTTGTTCTCTTTATATTATAGCATTTTCATAATATATTAGAATTTACCTCAAGTTTTTTTTTCTTCCCGCTACTCCCCGCCTTTAGTATCAATTTGTAATTCTTTATTATTCTAGAATTTGGAAAAATTTCCTACTCAAGTTTTAGAAAATTTTCGGTTTGTCATAAACTATAACCTTTTGTACTAATTCAAATACTTTCTTTATTATGTTGATCTATTGTTGAAGATAATTATTTCTATTATTAATACCTTGAAACAGAAGTTTTTTTTAAAAGCTTAAAAGTTATTTTTGGAAGTGTTATTATCTCTCAAGTGATTTTATTTCCAACAACGATTCTTATTTTGTTTGCATTACAAATTTGGTAAATAATTTTTAGTCAAATTTTCAGCCTTAGTGAGTTACGGGGGCGTAACTCCTTTTAAGGGGGGTAGAATGCGATAGAGTTTCGCGCTTTTAATTTAAAATGCTATTTTTGACCTAATTTTGACTTATTTTATGAGTTATTAAATGAGCCAACTTACTTTGATACAAAATTTTGTGATATATGTGAATTACATGCTTTATTTTTGTTTGCTTGCTTTAAGTTTCGAGGACGAAACTTCTTTTAAGGGGGGTAGTCTGTAATACTCCATATTTTTCGTAAGTTATTAATTCTAATTTTTTTAAAAGGATTTATATTATTAAAGAGGTTTATTATTATTATAAAGGTTTTAAATAGGCTTTTATGATATATTATGGGGTTTTCAAATAAATTCTAGCCCAAATTATATATTGGGCCTAAATTTACAAATTATAATCCAAGTAGTTAGTTTAGTAGTTGAAGATATTTCTTAAAGAAAATCATAAAAGATTTACAAAAAAAAAAGAAAAAAAAAACTAATTGCCGGCGCATAGCTCACGGCAGTGGCTTAAATTTATCAAGACTTATATCCTCTTCTTTTGTTTCTTATCTTCTTAAATTATTTAACTTTTTAGAATTTTGTTTAGTGGGATAATTTTTATCTTTTCCGAATCTTAGTTGGATGATCGTAAAAATTTGTTAGATCTTAGCTAGATTTGTTTATCTTTTTTCTCTTAAATTCATCTTTTAGTTTTTGAGTCCTAGTATGACTCTACCTATCCAACTAGTATAAATAGGGGTCTCCACCCATCATATTCTTCACACTAAATTTGAGAAATACATCTCTTTTCTCAAGTTTAAACTCTCTCTCCCTCTTAGCCTACCCTTTCTCTTCTTCCCTAGTAGTTATTAATTTTCAAGGTGCGTGTATATGTAGATCTTTAATAATTATTTTGCAACCTTAGTATCATGTTTTTAGGAAAATATTTTGGATTGAAGTCCATATTTTTATAAGTTTTATTATGAACTACATGTGTTTTGTATGAACATGTTTGAATGTTTATTAATTTTATTATGCACTTGAATTATGTCTTTAGTTCAATATTATTATAAAGTTTGATCTTTGAATCTGTATTCATATAATTTACAAGGAGTTTGATATTTAAATGCATGTTTAAATATTTAAAAAGGAGTGTTTTTGAATTATTATTATTTTTCAAAAGTTACCTCTTAAGCAAGTTATTTTATTTATGCCTTTATATGGCAAAATTTATAAGTAGTACTATTCTTTTTAAAGGAGGATTATTTCAGAAGGATTTTTATTAGATATATGATCTTTTATGTGTCACAATTATAAAGAGGCAACGACTTGTTATTTATTATCAATAACGGTAGCTATTATTATTTACCCAGGCAACGGCTTGTTATTTATTAGCAAGAACGGTAGCCATTATATTATTTACCCATGTACTTTTTGTATAAGTCATGTGGACAGGGTAGTAACCCCTCGTAATAGACTCAGTAAGGAATACTAAACTTGGGGGGTGTGCACACTTTAGGAAAGGTACCTAGACAAGGAAAAATGATTTTTATTAAAGTTATATACTTTATATTATATAAGTATTAGAAGTATCCAAAGAAGGTTTATGAAAGTTAAAGGTTTTGAATGTTTTATTAAATAAAGTGTTTAATAAAATAAAGTGTTTAATTTTCCGCATATACATGTACTCAGTATTTTTACTGACACGCGTTTTGTTTGTTTTGTTTTTTGGCTTTGTCTCTGTGATGACCCTATTTTGGCGAGCAGAATTTACAGGTTGATATGATGCATACTTCATATGGGGGAGCTAGTAAGGAATCATAATTAGTCAAGGAGTTGTTATTTTATTTTCTTTATTTCCATTGTTATAGTTGTACAATAAAGTTTATATCAATAAAGAGAAGTTATTTCAGTTATTCCGCTGCATTAGTTTAAAGTTCAGTTAGTAGTTAGTATTAAAGTCTTTAACGTTATCACGTGGCGGTAATACTCTCAAGTTTCTCAAGAGTTTTATATCAAAATATCTTTTTAGAAAGAGAGAAATTTGGGAGTGTTATATATGTGCCTAGTGATTTATGAGGGTTTAAATGAAGAAACAAGGGTAGTGTTTGATTCTATGTCTAATGGAAAATTTGTAGCCCAATCACCAGATTATTGTTGGGATTTAATTGAGTGGTTGGCTAAGAATAACTATGAGTGTGATATGTCTTTATCTGCTAGACCAACCCCACATAGGTGTATTACAACACCTTCTTAATTATTCTTCGAATTGTCACTCTACTTCTCATGCTATTTCTTTGTGTGATGTGACATTAGTGAATGATTTTAACCCCTCACCCAAATATGAATTTGATTATTCTACTCAAAATTCTCATCCGCAATCGTATATATTTATGATGATGATGATGATGCAGGTTGGATAGAAAATGAGTGTTATGGGATTGATGTTCAAATTATAGGAAAAATCAATGTGATGGATATTTTAAAGGAGGAAGAACCCTTGGTTGAAAAGCCTACCTTGGAGAAGTCTATCAATGAGAGTGAGGTGATACATGAGTCTTTATTGGTTCCACCTACAGCTTTTTGAGTCTCATGTTCCTTTCTCTAAAGAACTTGACCTCATTCCTTCTTTCCCTATATTATATCCTCCATCATTCCTTATTTCTCCCTCTTTGAATGACTTCTGTGATCATGTAATTAATATACATTCGGTTTCTTCCCAACCTATTGGGTCATGTAAAAAGACTAATAATTTTCTTTTTTCTTCCTTCTCTTGTGGATATAACTTTTTCTTTGATTTTCCTTTTTGCAGGTCTTGTAGAGAATTATAACTAATTTATTTTACATTTTCTTTTGCATATTATTTGCTTTTTTTGTGAGATGCATGTAGATGCATTTGACAAACTACTAAGGGCTTTGACGAGCTATTCCTCCTGGGAGGCAACCCAAGTTTTCTAACCTTTTTTTTCTTTTTAATTTTTGATTTAGGAAATTCGAATTTTTTATTTGATTACTAACTTATAAAATTTGTGCAAATTGTGATCCAGGGGTTGAGTTCCTATTATTCATTGAGGTTAATTTCTAGGTACTTGATCTTATGCTCAGTGAGGAGGTTCAATTAAGGGTTTTCACCCACAACACTTTTGGTATACTCTTTCCTTTCCCCCTGTTCAAGTTTTTAAGAGTCACATCTCTTTTTGCCATTTATTTTGGTTTAACTTGATTGTGTGATTGAGGAAGTTGATCCTGTTATGTGGTTGTGGATGTTTCCCTTTCCTCCCTATATTTATTTGTCACAATGAGGATAATGTGTTATTTAGCTTTGGGGGGGGAGGATTTACTTTTTGGGTAATAACTTTGCACATATTTTCATTTAGGTTCATTATATATTTTATTTCTTCTGCATATTTGCATATTTTTGCTTTGTGGGTTTAAAGAGCTTGTTGCACATGCTAAGTGCAATCGTGATTCCTATAAAAGTGAGTTAGGATTTATTGATTTCTTAGTATTAGGAGCATATTAGTTGCATTCTTTGATGATTACAGGAAATATATGTTTTATTTCATGAGATTTGGGCATATCTTGGATATTATAGTTAAATTTTATAAGATTGAGTTAGACTTTATTGATTGCTTCATGGTATGATTGTTTTGCAGCGTTCGGTTTGTGGTAAGATTGGTTGACATTCCCCAAAAAAAGACTGGATTTATTTGATAAGCATAAGCCTAGTGAGGATTTTTCAAGCTTTATAGACTGACACATGTACATGAGTCTTCTGTTTTTCTTGTGTAATAGTTCCTCATGAAATATGATTCTTGAACATGCATTGGTACTCTTTGAGACTTATGTGGCATATGCATGTATTGATATGATTGAGACGTTCTTTTCATTGTTTTGAGCTTTCAGACATTTTTCTTTTTATATATATTATTCCCTTTAATTAGCCCATGTTGAGCTTTTGATATCTCATTCTCTTGATCAACCTACATTATAAGCCTCTAGCCTTTTATGATTTCTCTACCTAAGCCTTGCTAAGTGGAGTAGCATTAAAGTTCATATTTTGAGCTTGTGTTTGTGGTTTTGCGGTAATTATTGGAAGAAAATATGTCAAAAGAAAGTTGCTTGAAATAGTGTAAAAGTACAAATGAAAAGAATGATGAAGAAGTTGTGAAAAATAATTCTGAAAAATTGAAAAAAAAGAAGTGAAAAAAGAAAAAAAAAGATTGAATAGAAGGTGTTTGAAATTTGTTGGAGTTAGTTGATAAGGATGGCAATGTGTTGTTGAACTTCTAGTAGACGTTTTTGTGGCGTTTGCATCTAATGGCCATAGATGTTAAAGTGTTATTTCCTCCACTAGTTGGTTTTTAGTGCCACATTCCCAAATATTTTCCTACCCTTACCTTAGCCACACAACAACCTTTGGTAAGTCCTCATGATCTATATGCATGTTTTTGCCATTTTTAAGTGGAGAATGAGATGATAGTCCAGTTTAAAGAAAAATACTTCATTCGAGTCGACATGGTATATGCATGAGTGAAAAAATTCATTACCTATAAACACATGAGAGAAAGTGTGCTCGACTAAAGTGAGGTTTATCGAGTTTAATTGAGCCTAGCTTGGGGCAAGGTTTGTGGTTTGCCATGGTGAGTCAAGTTGCGAATACATGAGTTTTTATGAGGTTTGATTTTTGGTCTATCTTAATCTAATCTTATAATTCTAATATCTTTCATATGCCCGAATTTTATGTCTTGGAGATTGAATGGTATAAGTCCTATACAAAAGTTCATCTTACTCTTCCCTTGTGAATTGGTTTTGATTTGCTTGAGGACAAGAACATGTTTAGCTTGGGGGAGTTTGATAAGTGTATATTCTAACATTATTTAGTTCCATATATAGGGTGCATTTTCATGTAGTATTAGCGCATTTACATTGCATTTATGCATCTTTAGGTCCCTTTTATAAGCAACAGTGCTTTCACGGGTTGTTGGGCATTTTGATGTAATCTCAGGTACTTTAGACTCCTTTTTGAGGACATGATTTTTAAGACACTTGGATGACCTTCAAAACGATATATCATGTGCCCGAAACGGATTGGAAATGAAGAAGATACAAACGACTTTGTGTACTTGTACGAAATATGATACCTCTGCACTATTTTATCCATAACTTTTGACAAAAGAATGATAATGCGGTAATTTAAACTGGGTTGGAAACTAGACTTCAAGGGCTTTCCAACGATATATTACATGTGCGAAACAAAACTCTGGATCAAAAGTTATAGCTGTTCAAAATTGAGCTGAAGCTGCCTCGCGCGCACGCCCGTGCGGATTTATGCTCGACTGTGCATCTCTGCAATCAAAAGCCACTAAAGCTTCTGCCTGACTTGCACTAACGAGCGAGATTTCGCTCGATCGTGCACGACCAGAAGTTGCTTGACCGTGCGACCTGCTGTATTGTCGAATTTTCCGCGTGACTTAACTTATGTCAGTTTATATTATTCTTAGCTTATAAATAGGACTTTAAACCTTATTTTCAGCAGCTTAGAGATTTATTATCATAATTTATTAATTTATGCTTAGGGTTTCTAGAGAGAAGTTAAAGAGAGAAACTTGTAGATCTTCATTGTTCTTCAAGACTTTACTTTTCTTCTATTAATTCAAGTATGCTTGAGTAGTTCTTTTATCTATGGTTAAGTTGAACCCTAGTATGAATCAAGTCATGATTATTTCTTTAAATCCCCATATTAGTTGTTTATTTGTTCTTGCTTAATTGATTGTGCATATTCCAATACTAGATTTTGGATAATTAGTATTGTTATTATTTCATTATCTTGATCATAATGGGAGTTGGATTTTGGCGGATTTTGAGTATTTCAATTAAGGACATGAAATTCTACACTGGACTAGGTAGGATGGATTGTTAGGAAGTTAGAGTGTCGTGTTTAATGTCTTTAATTTGCATGATTCCATGGGAGTAGGTTTGAGTGCATATTAGGGAAGCCATAGATACTCGGGAGAGGTTTATGATATTTTATAGGGTGTACTTTTCCTTGTGAACATTTAATTGACTAGTTTGGGGTAGGAATTATTATTGTATTAATTTATGCTAGTGATGATACTTTACTCTAGAGACTTTTATTTATTTATTGATTAGCATAGTTGATTCTACCATTCTTGATATTAATCTCCTTTAGTCTTACCATTATTTAAGGGCTAATCATAGAACAACTTTCTCTCTGTGGGATCGACCCTGACTTACCCTACTACATTGTTAGGAGGTTAGTTAGGTTATTTATTTTTGTTAGGTGCACGACACGCCTATCATGGGCCGATTGGGAGACACTCTTTCTCACTCTCATTTATTCATCCTTTGTTTTCCTTCTAGGATTTCAAACTCGGCCTGCTATCTCTCTCAAAGTCGGCTTCAAGCATGTATTTCCACGCTGAATTGCGAACTCTTAAGGCTCAGGTGGAGAAGCTCCAGGTGGAGTTGGATTAGCAAAAATCTCTTTTTCAATCACATCAAAATAGGGCCTAATTATTGGACGAGGAAGTGACTGCCCTGAAAGCATATAGAGAAACTCTTATAACTGAGAGGGCAAGTCTGAGAAATGAGAAGGAGTCTACTCTCCAACAATTTCGACTTGCTGATGGGAAGCTTCGTGAAGTGATGGACCAGCTGAAAATAATAATGTGGGTATGAGTAGCAAGTCGACTTTGCTAAATGGATGTAAGTTTGATGAATGTTAGACCGAATCTCCAAATGGGCCGTCACCTGCAAAACAAGAACAATAATCCAGGGGGTTTCCTGGCGAAGCCTCTTCGATGCTAAGTCAGTTAGCTGAGCAATCCAAAGCAAAAGAGTTGAGAGAATTGCCAAATGTATGTGTTTGTTTAGTTAGTTGAAGTTACCTTTCCATTGATGCCAAATGAACTATATATAGTGAATGATAGGTCTAGGGAGCCTTGGGCCGACCCATTATGCACCTTTACTCCCATTTGTCCTGCTCTGGGCAAGTTTCTTTCATCATATAGCCTTTGAATTGCCCACTAGGGGCTTGGGTCGGTATTTAGACCCTAACATAAAATAACCCAAATTGTTACAGAATTCATATTACTAATACCCAGAAAAATATCAAGAAAAATTAAGAGAAAGCAAAACCCAAAAAAAGTACCTTGAAATCGGTAGGCTGTATGCAAAAGAGGAGAGAGAAGAGAGGAGAGAAGAGCGGAGAGAGAGAGAGAGAGAGCGTAAAAGAAAGAGGAAAGAGAAGAGAAACAATGATCATGCTTGCTTAGATGGAGGGGCTTAAATGGAGGGCTGACATTTCCCCATTTCTTATCTGTAGTATTTTTCATGCTTTTATAACCCATTTTACTATAATAGTGAATACTGTGAACTTACCACTTTTAAAAGGAGTGAATAGGGGGAATTAGTCGTTCCCTACATTAGGGGGTCGTTTCTTCATTATTTTTTGGACCCAAGACACACAATCAATCACTGATTAACTTTCTTGTTTGGTTAACCCCTCATCAATCCATTCGCATTACTTGATGATAATGGATTCACCCATTTGTTATTCCCCTCACCCACAAGCAACAAAATCCATTCTTGGTGCTAATAATTACTATTCATTTTTATTAGTGGAACTGACCAAGATTCAATAAAGGTGGCCATTTTTGTTACCATTATCCCCTCCTATATTTGTGTCGATTAAACTTTCCATTTCATATCTTGAATTAAATGACCCCTAGATGGAACGAGAAATCAAATATAATAGTTGTGAATTCTAAGGGGATCTTATTTTAATAGGGGCTGGCTTCACAAAAATCATTAAAACTTCCAAGTGGCTGGCCAATTTTCAATACATGATATCATATAAAGCAATATAGTAGTAGTAGTAGTAAACCATGACTATTATATTACTTGGTAAAACAGAGTTGTCATCATCCTCATCTAACAACTCTATCAAATAATTCAAACCTAAGCACTTAGTCATTTAGAGATAGGATACTACTTCTATTATTATTGAAATAGCTAGAACAAGTCAATTACGGCCGATCAATAAGAACAAACAGAACTTAAGGGAAAAGAAATGAACAACTAAATTATATTTAGTTTGGTAGTTTAATAAATAGGCACAAGAAGTTTATACACAAAACTCAGGGAATTGAGCTAAAAGAGAGAATTGGTGACACAAATATGTACATAACTAGACCTCTTTCTTATTACAAGAAATCCCCTGATTCTCTTTTTGATCAACCCCCTGAAGGTCCAAATTCAGGTTACCTTGTTATCCAAGATGAAGAATCATTGATGCCTTCGTGTTTCGGCCGGTCGAAGAGTCTCTCCATCAACGACCTGCCTCTCCCGTCGAACAAGATCCTCAGTGTTGATGATGGAGATGAGATCCTCGCTGTTCCCGTCATCGGTCAGCCGCTTTCTTCGAATCGATACTATGCTATCAAGGCACATAAGAAGCACAAAGGGTAAGCTTTTATGTTTTGGTGTTTGTAGAATATGAACAGAGTATTGTAGGATATGAGGATAGTTGTCAGATTTTTTGAAGGTAGTTCTTTTCGTTATGGTATTTCTAATACTATAGAGTTTGGATGCTTACTTTGGCTGTGTTTACTGTTTAGTAGGTGGTGATTAATACATACTCTGTTTCTCTTAGTTCTATCGTATTGTTTTTTGGATTTTTTGAAATAGTTCTTATTATTATTCACCAACTAAACCCCACTCACCTACCATCATTAAAAATATACTATCCCTTAAGGCCTTACTCTCTCATGGATCTGTCTTGTTTGGACCCCTGATCTGGTCCAACAGTGTTATGCAAAGTCCATCTAAAGGATTTGATCCGTATCTTTCTCGAGAGCCCCATCAGCCTCTTTTAGACAAAAGCAACTTTGCCATAGAAGGGGACAACTTTCCTACGAGACATGGATGCTCCCCAATAGGGTTTCTGATGCAGGGAATCCCCAACATTATAAAAGCGGCAAGTCCAATCAATGAACAGGTATTGAATTCCCACCTAACAAAACCAGAGCATCTCTCTCTAGAACTGTTCACTTTCTCTCTCTACCTCAATCTCAACTGACTTGAGCGTCGGAGGGGCTTTCCCGGGAACACCCCCGGGCTAGGTTTCTTTATTTTGCAGGACCTCGGTTGACAAGACTCGGGATTATACTCCAACTCGGGATTTAACCTCTCTAAACACACTAACTCTTTTGACTAGTTTCTAGGCAGAAACAGTTTGGCGCCGTCTGTGGGGAAGACACATCTCAAAGCTACGTACCGAGAGTAACATGGCCCCCCGAAGGAAAACAACCCGAGCCTTAGCACCTTCACAACCGACCCCGATTCGATCCCAGCAACCCAACGTGCTTGGGTCGAGTCACTGCCATCGACGATGAGGGATCAACTCCTCGTAACGAAGAGCAAACCAGGACCCCGGGAGCAATACCATGCTAATCAAACCCCCATCACCATGGCAGACATAGAAAGAATAGCTCAGCAGTTGAATGCAAACATGCAACGCAGCTTGCAGGAGCTCGTAGCGGGAATCCCCCAACTAAACCAGGGGATACCTCGAGAGTTGACCCAAGGAGAGCTGCAACCCAGGGGTGATCCAAACACTCACCGGGACGGGCAACGAGTGGGAGGGGAATGGCCCCGACAGGACAACTCCCGTAGGACACCCAACTCGGATGCCCGGCGAATCATCGAAGAGAGTCGTAGGCGTCGGGTGGAGCAGGACGCTCGGAACTTACTTAATGACAAAGGAGAGCCAACCAGGAGAAGACTCGCCGGGAAGAGCGAAGCTCAATCTAGGACTCCCAGACGGGGGAGGGAAGTGTCCCCCCCTCGGGTCCCAGAAGACCGGGGACGGAAGGGGAAGGAGACTCGGGACCTCCACGAAACAAAAGTCCCATCTTGATCAACAGGGGGTAATGAACTTCATGACGCCCTTCCATCGGGAGATCATGGAAGTCCCTAACCCCAATAAAGTCAAGGTCCCTCCAGATTGAGCAGTACTCGGGAAATAGCGACCCCGACGATCACATGGCCGCCTATAAGGCACGAGATGAGTGTACGAAACGGGGTGTGAAGCAGCGTGGTGCCGTTACTTCCCGACTACCCTCAAGGGCCTAGCACTCAGCTGGTTTTCGGGGCTCTCCCCTGGCATTATCACAAATTTTTCCGTGTTGGAAGCGTTATTCCACCAACATTTCATTGCCGGGCGTCGGCACAAAAAGACAAGCATCCACCTGATGTCAATTAAGCAGCAGGAACATGAAAGCTTGGCCGACTACATCAAGCGCTTCAATGAGGAATCCCTCAAGATCTCGACCTTCAAGATGGGGTGGCCTTCACCGCCTTGATGTCGGGACTCGGGCCGGCAAGTTCGGATGGTCCCCGGCCGAGAATGAAGTCACCACATTCACTGAGGCCATGAGTCGGGCCCGAAATTCATTCGGGCCTCGGATATTTGCAAGCTTTGTTGTGGAGAAGTCGAGGAAAAGAAAGGAAGAAACCCCCTACCGGGAATCCAACAAAAGCACTAAAAGCAACCAAAGACTCCTCCCGAGAACTACGGATAATGGGAATGACCCCCGCTTCAACAGAAATCGGCGTGAGATCTACCTAGATCTGAAACACAAGTCGGTATTGCCCATCCCTCCCCCTATAAGGACCTCGAAAGGAAAGAAGGGATCGAGCGAGCGTGGTGTGAATATCACCGAGAATGTGGGCACACCACTAAGGATTGTCGGGAATTGAAGAAGGCCTTGGATCACTTGGGCGATCAAGGAAAGTTGAACAGATACATCGAAGCACTCTCGGGAAGAGAAAGGAAAGGAGAAGGAAGGAAAAAATGACGGTGACAACACCGACGGGTATGTCGGGGTAATAGCGGGGGCATGCCTCGGGTGGCCTAACCGGTCGAGCCCGCAAAGCTCACCTGCACGCAATAAAGCAACAAGTCTTGGAAATTGAGCCCACGAAGGCTGAATGCCCCGTTATGACGTTTGGGGAGCCTGACCGGCACTTGCACACCCCCCATGACGACCCTCTCGTCATAGAAATGAAAATTGCTAACTCTAGGGTTAAGAGGATATTGGTCGACAGTGGTTCTTCAGCGGACATCATCACGCCAGAATGCTTACGAGTTGAAATATACCGAGAAGGACGTAACCCCGACCGGTCGGCGGCGATAGGCTTCGGGGGAGCATCCGGTGTACCCCCTCGGGTTCGTAAAGTTGGTTTGTGAGACTCGGGGAAAGAGGCGAGGGAAGAAGCCTACCGATCGACTTTACGGTAGTCGATACCCCACTTCCTTATAACGCCATCATGGGCGGGCCCACTATGAACAAGATAAAGGCGGCCATCTCGGTATACCAACTACTCTTGCAATATGAGGCCGACGAGGGTCAAGTCGGGAAGATATATGGAGATCAACGGACGGCCGGGAGTGTTACACAAACAGTTTTAAAACACCAACTTCAGAAGAAAGACCAAGGAAGAGAAAGAGGGAAGACCCCGCAGAAACCCCGACTGGCCTCGGGGTCTACCTATCAGAAAACCCAAAACTATACGAACGACCCCAACCAGTCGAAGAAGATGAAGAAGTAATGCTTGACGAAGGCCTCGGGAAAGGGGTAAGGATCGGCAAAAACCTTAGTCCCGAGGTCAGGGAAAAACTCATCAACACCTTGCGTGAGTACAAGGACGTGTTTGCCTACTCCGCCTCGGACATGCAGGGGCTGGATCCCAAGTTCGCATCACATGAGCTAAACATTAAGGAGGGATTCCGCCCAATCAGCGAAGCTCGGACATCAAGGACCCGAGAGAAACGCGGCGAGCGAAGAAGAGGTCAAAAGTCGCTAGAGGCGGGTATCATTGAAGAATGCCAATACACCGAGTGGTTGGCCAATGTTGTTCTAGTTAAAAAAGCTAATGGAGCTTGGCGCATGTGCGTCGACTTCACTGATCTGAACAAGGCATGTCCTAAAGATAATCACCCGCTGCCAAAGATTGATAGGCTGGTCGATTCAACGGCCGGTCACGAGTTGCTCAGCTTCATGGATGCCAACGCGGGATATCACCAGATCCCGATGGCGGAAAAGGACCGAATACATACTGCATTCGTTATAGCCCAAGGCGTATACTGCTACAAGATGATGCCCTTTGGGCTAAAGAACGCAGGGGCTACTTATCAACGAACAATCAATAAGGTCTTTGAGGAGCAACTCGGGAAGAACATTGAGGTCTACGTAGACGATATGATCGTCAAGAGCAAAAAAGCAGTTGATCACGTCGGGGATTTGGCAGAAACGCTAAACACCCTACGACACCATGGCATGAAGTTAAATCCCAAGAAGTGTGTATTCGGGGTCAGAGGGGGGAAATGCCTCGGGTTCTTGGTAGATAAAAGAGGAATTGAGGCTAACCCCGACAAGATCAACGCAGTGTTAAACATGTCCTCACCAAGGAATGTGAGAGAAGTTCAAAGGCTAACAGGGTGCCTAGCAGCGCTGGGCCGCTTCTTGTCCCGCTCGGCTGACAAGAGCTTGTTATTCTTCAGAGCGCTGAAAAGGAAGGAGTTTGATTGGGACAACGAGGCCGAACAGGCATTCCAACAGCTAAAACAACACCTAGCAACGTTGCCCAAACTCATATCACCCTTGCTTGGGAGAAGCACTCTACATATACCTCTCGGTATCAGAGTACGCCCTCAGTGCGGTACTCGTAGCAGAAAGAGAGGGAACTCAGCACCCCGTGTACTTCATCAGCCATGCTTATAGAGGAGCGGAAGCAAGATACAGCCAGATTGAGAAGATGGTTTTCGCGGCGGTCATGGCGAGTAGGAAGTTGAAGCCATATTTTCGGGCGCATCCCATCAGGTCCTAACCTGACAACCCATCGAAAAAGTAATTGAAAGCGAAATCATTCAACTCGGATGGCCAGAGTGGGCGGACCCGGTTGGCGGACTTCGGATTGGAATATGAGCCCCGAAGGGCAATCAAGGCACAAGCGCCGGCCGACTTCATCGGTGAATGCGGCTCCGGCCCCCGGACTCGGAAGAAAGGGAGTCGTGGGAGTTGCAGGTGGATGGGTCAGCTTCGAAAGTCGGCAGTGGAGCCGGGCTTGTGATCATTCCTTCAGTCGGGGATAAGATGGAGTACGCGGTGAAGTTCGACTTTTTGGCCTCCAATAACGAGGCTGAATATGAAGCTCTAATCTTAGGCCTCCAAATGCACATCAATGCGGGAGCCCCGGGCGATCACGGCAAAATCGGATTCACAACTCATAGTTGGACAGGTCTCGGGGGAGTACGAGGCCAAGGAGGACAACATGAGGATGTACCTCCATAAAACCCGGGAGCTCATCAAGAAGCTGTCCGCATTCAAAATACAACACCTCCCGAGGTCTGAGAACCAGCAAGCCGATGCCTTGGCCCGCATGGCAAGCTCAGCAGAAGGGTTGACTCCTCGAACCATCATATGGGAGGTCCTAAACCAACCAAGTATCAACTCGTTGCAGATACACACCATCAACAGGACGGACACGTGGATGGAAGAGATTATCGGGTACCTAAAGGACGGGTTATTACCTTTGGATGAGAAAGAGGCTGATAGCCTAAAAAGGAAGGCGGGGTGGTTCATCTGGCAGGAGGGTCACTTGTACAAAAAATCTTATACCCACCCCCTACTCAAGTGCGTAACTCCTTTTGAAGGGAACTACATCCTCCGAGAGATTCATGAAGGAGCTGCGCAGCAGCCACCACCAAGGGGCCGGACTATAGCCGGGAAAGCTTTGAGGGCCGGATACTACTGGCCCTCTTTGAAGCATGACACCGCTGAACTGGTAAAGAAATGCCCCAACTGCCAAATTCATGGGGACATCCCTCGGGCTCCTACTAACCCCTTAACCACCATTCAAGCTGTCTTACCCTTCGACAAATGGGGGATGGACCTTATAGGCCCGTTCCCAGCAGCCTCGGGGCAGAGAAGGTTCCTCCTAGTAGCCATCGACTACTTCACCAAATAGGTCGAGGCTGAACCACTAGCTTCACATAACAGTGCAAGCGGTGCGAGAACTTTATCTGGAGGAACATCATCACCCGTTTCGGGATCCCAAGAACGCTCATATCAGACAACGGGAGACAATTCAACAGCGGGCCAACCCGAGATTATTGTTCCAGATTCGGGATTCAAACACGGTTTTCAGCCGTCTCCCGACCCCAGACCAACGGCCAAGCTGAGGCCGCGAACAAGGTCGTGCTGAATGGGATAAAAAAATCATTGGAAGGAGCAAAGGGGTCATGGGTCGACGATCTCCCGGGTGTGCTCTGGTCAGCAAGAACAACAGTGAAAGAAGCAACGGGCAACTCGCCCTTCAGCTTAGTCTACGGAAGTGATGCTGTTCTCCCAGTCGAGGTCGGGATACCTTCCCCAAGGATAACATTCTATGAACATGACAACAATGAAGTAGAGAAGAAAGTCGAGCTGGACTTACTGCCTGAGTCCCGGGGCAATGCACTACTCAAGTCAATCCGCAACAAGCAAAGGGTTACTAGACAATTCAACCTGAGGGTGAAAGCTAGGCCAATCCATGTTGGTGATTGGGTGGTCAGGAAGGTCGAGGCCACAGGGCTGGCGCACCTAAAAGGCAAGCTAGGGCCTAAGTGGGAGGGACCTTACAAGGTCACAGAAGTGATCAAGCCGGGAACATACCGACTCGAGTCACCCGAGGGCACACCCCTAGCCCGACCTTGGAATGCTGACAATCTGAAGAAGTATTACATTTAAGTAACTTAGGCCACACTTGAGCCATATCTTGTAAACCACAACTCGGGGCAACAATTTACACCCTATTAGAGTTGGCGGGATTTTTGGAAACTGGGCCACCCTACAGTTCATTTTGTTAAAAACGCAACTCGGGGCAGTAAGTTGTACCCCATAGTTGACAGTCTCGGGTGCGATAATGAATAAAAGAGCATTTGGTTCGTAACAGTTGCATTTTAACAAAATTACACCCAGGCATTTAGAAAATTGAAAGTGGCAGTTAGACTACTCGGGAAATTTAGCTCAAACAAAAAATACATAAACAGGGTAAACCGAAGAGGAAACAAACACTACTCGGGAATCTGGCTCATAAAACATGAAAACAAACAATTCAGAGATTGTGTAAAAGTACAGCCTAGGCACCTGAAAACACTATCTTAGACGCCAAAACAAGAGTAGATCCGAGAACAGACTCTCGGGGTACATAAAAAGGTCCACAAAAATCCAAAAACATTACAAAATTATACAAATCAGGCAGCGGCTTCCTTTGGCGGAGTCCCTTCGGAGCTCTCTTCGGTATCCTCATCATCATCTTCCCCGGAACGGGAGTCCTGGCCCTCACCCCCGCCTTCAGCAACAACCTTCCCATCCTCAGCAGGTGCAGTCGACCGAGCACCCTCGGGGATTCCTTGGCATGTCGGCTGCACTGGGCCCAGAACTTGGGAAGCTCCCGGGGTCTGAGAAGCCCCCACATTTGCCTTCTGCCCCAAGGCAATACGGCGGTCAAACTCGGCCTCAACCGCATCCCAGTCCAACGAAGCATTGGTCTCGGTCAGAATGGCCCGAAGCCTCTCCTTGGTTTCCCGGGTGGCCAGATGGTAGGAAGCTGAGGCCATCTTCCCCAAGTAGTTAAGCCCTTCAGGAGAAGTCTTCCACTGGACCAACCAGTCCTCCTGGGCCTTCTGGAGCTTGGCTTCCGCCCTTTTGAGCTTATGTCGGGTGGACTTGTGCTTCTTGGCCGCCTCCTCAAGCTGGACTTGAAGGTCACTAGCAGTCTTCCGGGCCTCACTGCGCTCAATCAGAGCAGCATCCAATGAAGCCTGCATCTGCTTTTTGCTGTCCCTCAAGACCTTCATGTCATTCACCGCCTTGCTTGCCTCCTCGAAAGTGGACTTAGGAGTCGAAGCTCATCATTCGGCTTTTTCGGTTCGGCACTATCGGTCACCGCCTTGGTCTTCAAGGCATCAACCTCCTTTTTGAGGGATGCTATCTCGTCCTCGAGCTGAACCCGGCGGCGAATAACTGAAGTCATCCGGATAGAAGTCTGCAAAAACGCGAAACATGAGAATCAACATAATGAAAGAAAAATGTAAAGCAGAGTCGGGAAAAATACCTCCAGCCAAGATTCATAGAGGGTGTTGACCTCCTCAGCGCCCAAAGCCGACAAGGCTACATCGTCGGCCTCAGTGTAGATCTCCCGAACAGCGTGACGCACCCGGGCAAGTTTCTGAGTCGAGGTGGTGCCGGTGAAGGGCACATCGGCACCGATCTGATCGGCTCGGGTCCTTTTCAGCAGCGGCTCGTCCACATCAATAGGGACTTGCGGGGTTCCAGTTTCACCCGCCTTGCGCTTAGAACCCGTAGATACCCCCGACAACGCTTTGTCGGAAGCCCGAGAAGCGACAAGCTTCTCGGCAGCTTGGGCCTGCTCGATGTCTCCCTTCACCCTCCGGGATCGAGTAGAGGGTTTCTTAGCCCTCTTGGAATCTGTATCCTGTAAAACAAAGAATATCACAACGAGTCGGGGGATTTCAATGAAAAAGCGTCGGGTCGAGTAACTTACCTTAGGAGGCGGGGGAATTGACATGGTCTCCTCCTCCAACTCACCCATCAACTTCAAGGCCAACTCGGCGTTGTCAATATATCTCTCAGCCATCTTTGGATCCAATTGGCCTCGGGCGACAACTGAAACAAAAGAAATGTCAAACACTTAGCATAAAAAATGAAGACTTTAAAGAAAGACAAAGGCGGGATTACCCTTGTCACAGCTGCAACTTAAGCCCGCAGCCGCCAGGAACATCTCGTTCCGTACATCAAAGCGGGAAGGGAGCCAGTTCTTGGGGACGTATGAAAGGGCCCCGGTATGAGTCCGGGGAGTGGTAGAAAAGTATATTCCCACTACCGCCTCTTGTCGGGACATCATAGGGACTGTTTGATTCAAATTAAAGCGAGGACCACCCTCCACCGGAAGAGTCGGGATCCCCCATTCATCACTAGTGTATATGTTAAAGAAATTTCGTCTAAAACCCTTTTGGTTAGAAGGGGCATCTCGAACTACCTTAAAGCCTGCCCGACATTGAAAACGGAACCACCCCGGGCCATGCCTATCAGCAGGACCCAACATCAGAGTAAACATGTTGCGCCATAAACGCACACTCGGGGTCACCCCGAGAGACTCGCAAATGGCCACAAAGCCGTTTATTGTAAGCCAACTGTTTGGAAGCAAATTGGTTAGAGTCAGCTGATAGGCGTTCAGTAGATCTCGGATGAATGGGTGCAAGGGGAATCTGAGACCCATTTGCAAGCTCTGATGATAGACCGACACGCATCCCGCCGGGGGCGTCAGAACCGTGTCCGTATGTTTGGCACGAACAACAAAGAAAGGGTCGTGAACCCAGAACTTGCTCCCAACATGTTTAAAATTCCTCGCCATGTATTTCATGAATATAGGGTCGGGATAATACGTATGGGGACCTCCCTCCGGGTCCAGTGGGGGATATTCTTGCCCTGAGGTGCTCGGACCCTCATCCGCTTCCGCTCCATCGGACACCATCACTACACCATCAGAAACATACCTCTCTAAGTAACTCCTAGCACAAGGCTTATGCGCGATCGATACTTCCCAAGGACCCGGAATTATACCCTCATCTTCTTCCGATAGGGAATCCGAAGGACTGGGTAAGGGAATCGCCTCGGGTACCATCGAGGGATCGGGGCAAGGGATCCGAGTACTAACTAAGAAACCCCTCTCCCCTCGAATCTCCTCTGAAAACCTATAGGGAGAGGAGGCGGGGGTACTCGACCCCGACTCGGGGTCCGACTCAGGGTCCAGTCTAGGGAGATCAATCTATGACAGAAAGCAGTATGAAAAGTATAGCAAAGAAAAGCGTACCTTCTCGGGATTATACGAACTCGGGATCACCACGCGGAAGATCAAACGGACTCGGGCAGGAACAGTTGAAGATATCTCAGAGCGATTCTAGAGAGATAAAGAGGAGAGAGAGAGAGACTTGGCAAATGATTGAAATGTACGGAAAATAAGTCTCCTCCTCCTCTAAATAGTCTCATCCTCAGTCGCGCACAACGACAACCTCAAGGCCTCCTTTGACGGGCCCTTAAAACTTGGGCCTTCAGCAAAAAAAAAAAAAAGCCCAAGGATCAAACATCTAGTCAAGAGGCCCAAATTGGAGTGAACACTAAATTGGGAAAATCAACGGTCAAATGGTCAAACATATGGAAGTTTGACTAGAACCCAGCTCGTTTCTCAAGGTTCATCAGCCCCCGAGTTGGCCCCTACCCACCTCGGCATTGCCAGGGGGCTCAGCACTTAGCCAAATAATGGCTAAGTACCTCACAATCAACTCGGGACCCCTAAGGAGAGGCTCATTAGCCCCCGAGTTGGTGCATACCCACCTCGGCATTGCCAGGGGGCTCGACACTTAGCCATGAATAGGCTAAGCACCTCATGACCAACTCGGGATCCTTTAGGAAGGCTCATCAGCCCCCGAGTTGGCCCTTACCCACCTCGGCATTGCCAGGGGGCTCAGCACTTAGCCAAATATTAGCTACCTCACAACCAACTCGGGACCCCTAAGGAGAGGCTCATTAGCCCCCGAGTTGGTGCATACCCACCTCGGCATTGCCAGGGGGCTCAGCACTTAGCCAAATAATGGCTAAGTACCTCACAATCAACTCGGGACCTCTAAGGAGAGGCTCATTAGCCCCCGAGTTGGTGCATACCCACCACGGCATTGCCAGGGGGCTCGACACTTAGCCATGAATAGGCTAAGCACCTCATGACCAACTCGGGATCCTTTAGGAAGGCTCATCAGCCCCCGAGTTGGCCCTTACCCACCTCGGCATTGCCAGGGGGCTCAGCACTTAGCCAAATATTAGCTACCTCACAACCAACTCGGGACCCCTAAGGAGAGGCTCATTAGCCCCCGAGTTGGTGCATACCCACCTCGGCATTGCCAGGGGGCTCGGCACTTAGCCAAATAATGGCTAAGTACCTCACAATCAACTCGGGACCCCTAAGGAGAGGCTCATTAGCCCCCGAGTTGGTGCATACCCACCTCGGCATTGCCAGGGGGCTCAGCACTAACCAAATATCGGCTAGTACCTCACAACCAACTCGGGACCCCTAATGAGAGGCTCATTAGCCCCCGAGTTGGTGCATGCCCACCTCGGCATTGCCAGGGGGCTCAGCACTCACCACCCACTCGGGATTCTACGAGAGGGCTCGTTAAATCCCCGAGTTGGTCCATGCCCACCTCGGCCTTGCCAGGGGCTCGGCAGTAAGAGACGGGCACACTCGGGGGCACCATTGGCAGCGAGATTACTTCGACCAAGTCGGGGTCGGCATTCTCCTTGGGTCGATATTGGCCTAGCAAGGAAAATCTAACATTCTCGGGGTTGTTTGAGAACACTGCAACATTGACAGAGCCGCATCCTCGGGTCGGGATCACATAGCCAGAGGCACATGGTACCCTCAGGGATTAGTCTACAGCTTAGAACCGAGTCGGGATTTGTAAGCTCCCGGGTCGGGGCTCATCAGATAAGAGGCGCGCCATGCCTCTCAGAAACATCAGAAACCTGGCCAGCACCACCTCGGGGGTGTAGGCCCCCCCTCTCGGGGTCGCTTGGTGACCAGCACAATGGCACCACCTCGGGGTTGCTTGAAGCAAGCCTAATAGCCCTCGGGATTTGAATGGGGCTCAGGGCATGTATGCTCTCGGGTCGGGGTCATCTACCAATATACATGGAGCTCTTAAGAGTTGGTCTGAAGCTCAGAACTGAATTGAGTTTCGTACCCAGTCGGGGCTTCAGGGGTGCAAAGAATGGCACACTCGGGGTTCTCCTGGGGCAACAAAGCAATGCCAAACCGGATCGGGGTTTGCGCTCACCCCGGGTCGGTAAACAACTGACCAGAGCAATGGGACCTTCTCGGGGTCTGTCTGAAGCCCGAGCCCGGGTACCGAGTCGGGGCTCGTCTGATGGAAGGAGCGCCATAGCTTAAGCCTGACCAGCACCACCTCGGGGAAGTAGGCATCACCTCGGGATTGGATTGGGGCTCAGAAATTCACAAAATCTCCCTCCTCGGGATCTGCGTGCTTTGAAAAAGTTCGGGAGCGTTGCCCCCTAACCCCCACCAGGGCTTGGTTAATCCTAGCGCCACATAGCTTACTCAAGGTATCACTCAAGGAATATCGACAAAAAACATTATTGTTCCGCCAATCAACCGCACTGAAAGTCGAGGATCTCACTCCGATTACTTGGCGTGGGGCTAATTGTTTGGACCCCTGATATGGTCCAACAGTGTTATGCAAAGTCCATCTAAAGGATTTGATCTGTATGCTCTCAAGGAGCCCATCAGCCTCTTTAGACAGAAAGCAACTTTGCCATAGAAGGGGGACAACTTTCCTACAGACATGGATGCTCCCCAATAGGGTTTCCTGTCTGGGGAATCCCCAACATTATAAAAGCAGCAAGTCCAATCAATGAACAGGTATTGAATTCTCACCTAACAAAACCAGAGCATCTCTCTCTAGAACTGTTCACTTTCTCTCTCTACCTCAATCTCAACTGACTTGAGCGTCGGAGGGGCTTTCCCGGGAACACCCCCGGGCTAGGTTTCTTTATTTTGCAGGACCTCGGTTGACAAGACTCGGGATTATACTCCAACTCGGGATTTAACCTCTCTAAACACACTAACTCTTTTGACTAGTTTCTAGGCAGAAACATGTCTCACAGGGCAGTCTCAAATTGGTTGGGGCCCTTGTGCTACTTATTTACATTAGTCCCTAAAATTAAAATTATCATAAATAATTATAAATTATAAATATTTTTTATTTATAAAATTACCATATAATACTAGTATTTTTTTTTTTTTTAAAAAGTACCTAAATGATGAGTATAAGGACGATGTGACTAAATCAAATAATAAATTTCAAATTTTGAGACTCTCTAGCTTAAAGAAGAGATTATGTACTGTAGGTCTCTTTGCACGTCTTCATAGACGGTCCTGCTGTTTCATCATTACCCCTTGTTACAATCTAGAAGATCATATTGAATGGCAATAAAAATCATGAATCTTATTTCATGGACATACTGATATGCATTTTTTCTTATAAAATTACAGTACGTTTTTATCTGTTTGAGATAAAGATTCACAAAAAGTAGAAATTTATAGGAGACAGAAGAATGTAGAGTTGTTCGATGTACAAAAGCATTTATAACTAGATAACTAGATATCTTGAAAAGTTCTACTTCGACAAAATGTAATAAATTTAGTTAAACTTTTCCTTATCAACCAAACAAAAATTTCCACTTCCTATAAAAAGCAAAATCACAAGAATAATCTTCTTATGTTCAGCCAAAAACCACTTTAAGGTCTATATGATGGAAGTCAATATCATCGCCAAACATTCTTTTACACAACTGTATACAGTTTTAGATTTCCTCTACTTGCTTTCTTAAGAAAAATTAGACAGAAGATTATGAATAAAAGGATAATGGTAGATGACATAAGAGAAAGAAAATAATAGAATGGGGAAAATAATGTCGCATTCCTTTATTTAGAAAGGAAAAAGTTTTCCATCCAAATAGGCCAATTATTTTCCACCCTTCAAATACTAAACAACAAAGCTAAGATAGAAAGGATAACATTTGTCTAAAAGATTTGCCTCCCTTCCAAACACTCTTGAAAAACGTATTAACATTATCATCATTTACTAACACCTATCAAACTGACCCTTAAAACTGTATGGTTGTTTGCTTATTAGCGTTTTCATGTTTCATGAATTTGTTGGTGTTTAAAAGAGAAGCATATGCATGTTCAAAGGATGAAGATAGACGAATAAGTTGCGGCGGGAGGTCTATACGTGATGTCAAACCAAGACCCTTAGATCCTGACGATATATACCAGCAGTTCGAGTTTGAGTACTCAATGAAAATTACATGCACAACAAACAACGGATATGTAATCAAGTCCATTACTGATGGTCATGTTCCACGCTTCTTAAGGAACACATCACCATTGCAAATCCAAAGATCAACTGCAAATTCCAAAGATTTTATACTAGAAGAAGCCAATGGCCTTAATACTTCACTTCGTAAGCATCTTCCTAGCTTCAACTTCAGCTTATCTCGCGCCCCTCCAGAGCCTGTTTGTGTGGGTAAATGGTACTGTCCTTTTATGTTCATCCATGACGCGAAGTTGAAAGATCAAATGAACAATTCAGTGTACTACGAGATGACACTTGAACAACGATGGGAGAGGATTTTCACAGCTGAAAGTAGTTATAATCAAGGAAGTAGTGTAATGATGGATGTGGTTGTTCCAATACAAGAAGTTGCAATAGGTGGGAAAGATGCTGTACTTGTAGATGAAAAAAGCACAGGCACTAAGATGATTTGGTTTCGGAGCGTAGGAAGCGGAGAGCAACTAAGTATTGGGTTGAATAAGGTGATTGTGGAGAGAATGATATGGGAGCAAGAAAGAGTTGGATGGGTTAATGCGAAAGAAAGGCAAGTAAGGGTAATTAGAGAAGAAGAGTATGGAGGAATTGGATGGTGGGCAAAATTTGGGTGTTATGTTCTTGTTGAAAGATTTGTTCTTAAGAGAATGGATGGAAGTGTGGTTTTAACTTGTGATTTTAAGCATACTCACCAAATTAAGACCAAATGGGAGTAATAACACTTACATTGTTACACATGTTCGAGGCATATAGCAGCGAGTAATAAATGGTGGTGATATGAATAACTTTCTACTTAATTTGTGAAACGAATCTCTACTTAGTAATTATAACAAAGAATATCCTTTTAAATGAAGTACGTAGTTTTTTGTCCATAAATTTTCATTGCCAGTTAATACCTATAATTTATATTATACATACGTGTGTAATGTGAATACGATGCACCTAATTCTATATTTTAGTGATTTAAAATCCTCCAAATAAGCATATAAGAAGAAAAAAACAGCTTTTGTGTATCATGAGCCCCATAAGCCTGAATATACTTGGTGGATTTTTCTGCTCAATAGCACATGAGTTAACTGAACTTTAATGGAAGTTTATAAAAAGAAATTTATTTGGAGCAATGAATAAACATTGACATGAACCTTGTCGGGCAGTATATGCTTTGTTCTTGCAATTAATTAAGTGCGTTCTCTGAAAAAATTAAGAAATATAAGTATATAACCTTCATGTTTCATGCACATTAGTTTATTAAACTCGTACATATTTACAATCTTTATTAAATAAAAACAGAACATATTTTATTCCAAAACCTTTTTAGAAGTGAGAAGATGCTCTAACCACCGAACTATCCCCACTTTTAGTAGTGCATATTACCTAGAGTGCAAAAAGGTGTTGGTTTTGGATTTTGAACTTGTTAACGTTTAGCACAAGCATCTGGGTGTTACTTTTAGCAAACAAAACTATTGCAACCCATCAGAGACAAAGAATTAACACTACATGATCCTTTTTTCCATAAATTTGCTCTACAAAAGAAGGAAAATCAAATCACACAAGAAAGCAACATATTTTCAGGACCCCTCAAAAGTGCCCCGCAAGGAAAAAAATGAAGTCCATCCAATCAGTAACCCAGTTCCTAATATACGAGTACATTATTTTCCAAAGGAGGCATGATAAATATCTAATGGGTAGATATATCTAACATGAATTTTTTGTGTAACAAATATTATTTGTGTATATAACAAATATTATTTGTGTACATAACAAATATTACTTGTGTTGTTTTCCCCTTATTTGTTACACAAAACACAAACAATATTTGTTTTATACACAAAAAATATTTGTTTTATACACAAACAATATTAATTTGTTACACGAAAAATCATGTTAGATGGAGATTTATCAAACCTCTTTCCCAAGTGGGTTCCATTTGTTCCTGTAAGAGAGAATTTGAAGGTATATCACCTCATAAGCTTCAATCATGCATGGTAGCGGCCTTTGGAAAAAGTAGCCAAACATAATGAGAACTGTAGCAAACCATATATCTCTATTAGAGGCATAATTGCGGACTTAATAAATGCTCCGAAAAGTTGATATGAATAATCGCATCTTTCACTTGTCTTTTTAAAATAATCTCAATTTTAGATTAGTAAAGAATAATTGCAACTTTGGGGATACCTTCTCAAAATAGAACTATAAATATTCTATATATTGTAAACCTAAATGGATTAGTGTAGGCAAGAAAATTGGTAATTTGGATGATTTTGATAAGGTATCCGTTGAAATTGGAATTATTCTAGAATAATTGAAAGTTGGGATTATTTTGAAAAGAGTAGTGAAATTTGGGATTATTCATACCAATTTTTCCAAAATTGTTGTGAGTTAGATAATTCTAAATTTCTATTGCAGGCATACATTGCCAACTTATTCAAGACTTGCGGCTCCTGAACTAGGCTTTGTTCTCTTCACTTGACATAAGGTGATTTTTTATTAACTTTTATAACCTGATATGGTACGAAATTTACGAGTCTGATTTGTTCTAGTCTAAACTTGTAGTCTAACTGAACTTTCATTGAACTGTATTTTTATACAAATCTGTAAAGCAAAATATTCATGTGAGACCTAACATGTAATTTTCAAAACTCTAGCTTTTATAAATGAATTTTTATAATTTTAATAGATATGACATTAAATAGATTTTAATCAAGAAGGTCTGATTTGGTGTGGTCAGATCTAATTCGATCCTAACAAGAATAAGTAATAAGTTCTTAAAATATGGTGAAACGAACATAGGCATAGCTTTACTCTCACTATAAATACAAGAGTTTGGCACATATCTAAAATGATTATGATCCACAAGTAGCTACAAGATCCACCAGACCACCAGCATATCCTCCAAGATTCTCGAATTCTTCGAGGTCCTACACTCTTCAGATTGTGAGTGCCCAACGATCTCTCTATTCACTATTTTGCCTCCTTAGGGAGTTTATTTCTACAATAATGAGAGTTTATTATATACTAGTCTTATAAGCACCCGATGCGTGCGAGAGCAAAAGTAAGCAAAAAAAATTATGGTAATGATTTTATGTTTAACCGTTGACTATGGGAAGAGAGTTAGAGATGTATTAATTTGTTGAATTATTTTTTAAGTTTAATTAATTTTATTATTAGGATATTTATGCAACTTAGGGTGGACACCTAGTCCTATATATGTACGATGTGTGCCAATCTGTACAGAAAAAATAATTAGTAGAAAAAATAGGTTTCTAAAATTTATTTCATCACTAATATATTGACATTTTCTTTAACAATTTAAATATTATTAGTTACATTTATAGTATTTCAGACATTTGAGGGGGACAACGAATTGCAAATTCTCATAAATCAGACGGACCCCTCATCGTAAAATTATCCAAGTCAATCTTATTGGCCAAATACACTACTTTAGAAATAGATTGATCCTATAAATCTTAACCTAATTCACAAATCATTAATCACCTACCATTACCAAGGATGTCTTGGCCTATTGGTTAAGATTGAGGTGCTGTGAACGATAGGTCACAAGTTCGAATCCCCCTTCCTTTCTTTGTACTTTGTACTGCCTTTGTGGCTCCAAATCCAATGGATAAAAAAAAAAAATTAATCACCTACCATCTAAAAAATGGCCCATGATCCAGCTAAAGCTTGGATCTAAATTAATAAAATTAAGGACTGAAATCCACATTTCATGCCTGATGATACAGCATATAACACAAACGAAGTCCTAACCTAAGCATATACTTAATCAATCAAAAAGCAAAAAAAAAATAATGATATTAAAAAAGCAAAAATATACCTACAAATGTTGTTGACTTGTTGTTGCTGTTTCCTACCCCCATGGTCTGATCTCTCATCATCATAGATGATAGAACGCAGATTTCAGGATGTCCAATTTGTTGTTGTTGCTGCTTCCTACCACCCTTTTAACCATCCTTTCATGCTCTTGGTTTGGTAAGTTATTTTTACTGGGTTCAACAAAAACCCACCAATCAAAGAACTCATCCACACTCAAAAATTAAAATTGAAAAATGTCCAAAAATTAAAAGTAGGACAGGAATTTCCCTAACTTGGATAAAGTTGGATTTTCAGAAAAATTATAAAAAAGATTAACACATAGTTCAATGCTCTGCTTACTGAAACTATTCTAGCAGAATTATTGGTAGAAGAAAACAGTAAAAATAATGAGCGAAAATGTGTGAAAGTGGGAGTTAAAACTTTTGGAGAAGTGTTACCATCCTTTTAGATGTATAATAGCATTTATTATGATACATTGTATTGGACCTCAAAAGTTTTAATTTCGTCTTAGTATGAATGCCAACAAGAGCATAAAGCCCATTGGACGAAGTCAACATCCCAACAAGAGCATAAAGCCCATTGGATGAAGTCAATATAAGTCAATATGAGAAGGCCATCAGGAGATGAAAGTCAGGAAGGATAATCGTGCAAGTGATTAAAGAGCAATCATTAAACGGATCCGCAAAAAGGAGAACGTGCAAGGCTACGGTTATTCAGCGCCAGAAGACGGCTGAGATTTGAATCAAAGATGATTCAAATCTTTTCCCTCCAAGTAAGCACGGAAGTTACACACGTTTCTCTATAAATAAAGGAACGATCATCAAGCAAACAACAACAAACACACAAACAACTTGCAATTACTCTTTTCTTAGCGTAGCCTAGCTCTAGCCTAGCCAACCCCCTTCTGGGGTTATAGTTTAGTTCCTTAGACGTAGAACATGTTCTGGCGACGGGTTCTGTAATTTTCCGATTGAAGCAAGGAACCATGGAGGTAACAACCTTCGTGTCTTCCCTTTAGTTGTCCAGCCAGGCATATCCCCCTATGTGTTGTAAAATTCTTTCTTAAAGTTTGTGGCATGTATGGGAATGTTGTGCTTTAATTAATAGATTAATTATTGCTTGCTCTATTTATTGTATTTCGCCTGAATTTATTAGGCGTTGTGGTTTAATCCTAAATTAAATTGCAACAAAGTACGTTAGCAAGGTTTTATCTAATTAAAACCGGTAACCCCTAGGGACTAAGCCTCCCGCGACATTCAATATCAAACTATTGGGTGTGCAGTGACTTGTTTGCAAAGTCAACCAACTGATTTTGCACCAACAAGTTTTTTGGCGACCACAGTGGGAGAAGAAGATTCATAAACAAATTGTGAACTTTCTTCTTCGAACTATCGAAAAACCAACTCTAAAAAACAGTTGCTTTTATGAAAATGCCGGATACACGTTCTAAAAAGAATAAGGAAGTTGCTCAGGAGGAAACAAGTTTCCAAAACATGGAGACGAGTTACTCAACCCCTCCAGAAATTAGGGCGCATGATAACAATGGTGAACCAATTTACCATATTCATAAAAAGTCAAATGGAGAAACCCCACAAAGGGAAGGCTTATCTCCAAGTAATAATGGTCGTGGACACATACAACATATGTATGAAAAGTTCACAAAAATAGGGAAGAATTTACTATTAGAAGCCAGAGAGAGTCAGAGCCAACAATTTGACTCCAACTATAGGACTCTAGCCCACGAGTCTGTCAGGGTCTTCACAGATATCCTCCAACGGATAAGTGAAGGGAATAGAGAAATTAACTCTAGGCAGATTGATAGGATACTTGTAGATATCAATGATACTATGAGTGCAACTTTCACGGCAATGTCGACATCTCTTGCCACTGAAGTAGTTACTCGTCTAGAACCACTAGTCGAAAAACACTATCAGTTAAATGAAAAACTAGTTAAGGCCTTAGAAGAGGTCCCATTGAATAGAGTAAGGGGAAATTCTGGTATAGAGCCAGACGTTCCTCCACTTGGTTACCCTCCGAGGGTACATTTTTCCCACCCTGAAACAAGAGATATACTTATTTCAGGCGATCCACAAACTTCCTCTCATGTACACCAAACAAGGGCAATACCCTTGAGTCATGGAGAGGGCAATCATGGGAACCTTAGGAGAAGTGGTGAAAAGGCAGCGGGCGTGGAGCCAGGCTGGCACCAGGCGTCAAGACATCACCAACCTTCGTTTTCCATGGGTGGTGGACAAGTTGGTGACAACACACACCAATCTGGACCATCACAGGGAGGACAGAGGCAAGATGCTTTTGTTGCAAACAACAATAGTATACCGCATGCGTATGCGCCTCTTAACCAACCAAATATGGCTGGGAATCCTTCTTTACCCTATGTTTACATGCCTCATAACCAACCAACTATGGCTGGTATGTCTCATCATGGGAACATGCCGGGGTATAATCAACCCCAAGCTCCATTTGCCCAAGCAACTGGTGCTTATCAGCAGAGGATGTCCCCAAATGGACATACTTCCCACCACAAATGGCGCATAGTGCAGCCAATCCTGCTTTTATGCAACGCCAGGAGATTCCTATGGGGGGTTATCAAAATCAACCTTTCAATCCTAACCCCAATCCTGCATATGATCAAGCAGGAAACATGGGAAATGGGGGTATGGGATATCCAGGAATGCATCAGGATCAATTGGCAACACAAGTTGAGGCACTAGTCCAAAGACTAGTAGGGGATAATTCTAGGAAAAATCAAAGGCAAATAGGTCAAAAACCTTACCCTGAATGGATTGATAGAGCTAATCCATTTCCTAGAATGTTTAAGATACATGACTTTACCTTGTTCTCAGGCAACGATAGAGTTTCTACCGAGGAGCATTTAGTTAGGTTCAATTGTCAGTGTAGGGAAGCAGCTGACAATGATTTCTTAAAACTTAGAATGTTTTCCATGTCTCTTACTGAGACTGCTTTTTGGTGGTACACTAATTTACCGCAAAATTCCATTCACTCATGGCAAGACATGCAGGTGCAATTTACAAATCATTTTGCAGACACTGAACCCGGAGTGACTCTAAGTGATCTGGCTAGAATCCAACAAAAGTCAGGAGAGTCCATAGAAGACTACCTATCTAGATTCAAAATTGCCAAGATAAGGTGTCATGTTAGCATCCCTGAAAGAGAATTTGTACAAATGGCTCAAGAGGGAATGTTAATTTAGTTTCGAAAAAGGTTTGATGGTCTTGCCTTTGGCGATTTTGTTGAATTAGCAGAATTGGCTGTAAGGTATGAAAGGAACCTATATGCTGAAAGTGCAGCAAGACACCATAATTTCTTTGCTCAGAATGACGAGCCCTTCCACTTTGAAACTGCACAAGAAGTGGACGTGACAGAAATCATTCAAGGAGTACCTTATAAGTGTGCTCCTCTAGAGAAGAAGGAATTTCTGGCGCCAAAAGATATGAAATCTGAACAAAAAAGGAAATATACTTTTGATGCTAAGAAATCTAATGCTATTTTCGACTGGTTATTATCTAACAAAAAGATAAAGCTGGTAGGAAGGCATAAAATAAGAACTGCTGAGGAAATTAAGGGTAAAAAATAATGTAAATGGCATGATGCAGTAACTCATGACACTTCTGAATGCATTGTTTTTAGAAATAAAATCCTGGATGAAATTGATAAGAAAAATATCATGTTTCCTGATGAAGAAGATGTTAATGTAGTTGGAATGGACGAACCATTTGAACTATTATGTGGTATGGTGGAGACTAATAATGCTTTTACAGTCACTTTACAGGCATCTCAAGCTACCGAAATAGGTAACCAACTCTTCAACAGATTGCTTGACGAAGGAATCTTGGTTATGCCAAAGATAGCCAATGAAGAGGGATTGGAAAATATGTGCAGATGGCATATGAACGGGTCGCATACCACAGCCCGATGCCAAGCTTTCAGAGGGTTCCTAACTAGGCAGTTAAGTCTCAAAAGACTAGTTGTCTCAGAAATGGAACATCATGCCATGGAGCTAGAAGCCTACAAGGCCAACTTAGCCAAAGCTAAGATGCCTGATAATTCCAACCCAGCTCCAAGCCTGATGATGCTTGAGGAAAGAGCTAAAACGTACAAAGAGGCTGCTCAGAAATTCCCATTGCAGACTAGGGCGATAGAAGGGTTGAAGGCCCTAAGAAATGGTATGTGCTCATTATGCGCAGATAGATTAACCTTTGAAATGGTTAGAACTCAGATCATCCCAAATGATCCTGCCTATGTACCTGCATACCAGCGTCCATTCCATAAAAAGGTCCAGAAGTTAAGGACCAAGGAAACAGGATAGTCCCGAATCAGGCCCTCCCTTGAAGGGGAAAGAAAGGGAGCCAAGTCAAACTCCTGTACCCAAAATTCTCAAAAGAAGGGTGAATTCCCATGGGGGCTAAGGGAAGTCAAAGATTAAGTCTGCAGTTAAGCCTTGGCCATTATCAGATGTCCAAAACTTTCCTAAAAGTAGGACGATAAAGATGAAAGAGTTGAGTGCAAAAGCTGCTGCAGCAAGGGCTCAAATTAGCACTCAAAATGTGCAAGAGTCCCTTATAGCAAACATCAGAATTGATGAAAAGGAGCTACAAGCTGGAATAACTAAGTTGGAAAGGGAACAACGTGATACGCCACCTACAGAGAGTGGTGACCAGCAGCCTCAGGAAGGCGACTCTCTTATGAAAGAGAAGTCGGGAAATGGCTTTATTGAGCACTATGATTCAGAGTTTGGATCTGAGGATTTGGACTTATTGGTTTCTGATAGTGACTTAATTCTGGATGGAGAGCCACTGATGAACGAGCCTCAAACAGAGATGGGAGAGGGACAAAACGCGCAGTGCAATGTGGTCATGCTACCAACAGAGTTCAAAAAGTCGGGAGACCAACCAGAATTCCAGACCAATACCACATCATGGGCAGATGAAGTTGACAAAGAAGAGAGGGCAGGTAAATTTAAAATTACTTCTTCTCGGAGCTTGTCATCTTATTTGAATGTTCCTCATAAAAAAGTGTCTAACAAAACATCTCTAAAAGCTAACCTAGTGAAATTAATCATAGATAAAATCTTTAGGTCAACTGATGTCAATAATAAGCACACTAAAGCCTTATTTCTAAATGTTGATTTTGAGGGAGTCTGTCTAGGCAAAGTATTGGTAGACACTGGAGCTACTGTTAATATTATGCCACTCTCTGTATTCAGCATACTAGAAAAGACTAGAAAAGATTTGCATAATATACAAATCAACATAACTGGTTTTTCTGGTTTATCGGAAAAAGTGGAAGGAATGGCTATTTTAAAGATAAGAGTAGGAACTAAAACTACTTATACTGGTTTCTTCATAGTCGAACATGGTACTAATTATAATGCCATACTAGGAAGAGATTGGTTACATCATAATTATGCTATTCCATCATCACTCCACCAGGTTTTGATCTTGTGGAATGGTGATACTTATGAGATGGTTCAAGCAGACGAGGAAGTTTGTCTAATTACATCTCCTGATTCTGTCTTTATTAGGGACTCTATAAAGTCAGTTCCTACCATCAAAATTGAGGTTGCTCTACAACTTGAGTCACAAACTCACCAAGAAGTAGAAAACTCAGGTGCAATTCTCATTGCAGAAGTCAAAGACGCCCAGAAGTTGAAGACATTCAATCAAAATGTGAATATATTCAACAGGCGCCAGACTATGATCAACCCTTAGCTCTCATTAGTTTGTAGAGTTAGGATGTATTTTTCTTACAAAAGTATATTATGTCTATAAACCTAGAAGAATGTTGTAATGGGTTTACCCCTATCGTTGATCAAGTAATGAAAGATTTAGTTTTTAGAAAATACCAAGAGGATTTTCTTATAAACTCTAATGCGTGTTACTCAACTTTACACGAAACTGAATCCTTAGAAGAGGAGGATGAGAAAGTATGGGCTAAAAGTTAGGATAGTAAACAAGAAGTTCATGATCCACTAGAAGAAATAAATTTAGGGGATAATGAAAATCCACGTGTTACTCACATAAGTAAACTCCTCACTAACCAAGAAAAGCAGGAAATCATAAAAAATCTAAAAGAATTTAAGGACTGTTTTGCTTGGGAACATCATGAAATGCCTGGAATTGATAGGAAAATAGTAGAACATAAACTACCTATCAAGGAAGGATTTAAGCATGTGGCCCAAAGTCCTAGAAGACTAGCGCATGAACTAACAGAGCCTATACAAGAGGAGATAAAAAAACCCCTCAAGGCAGAGTTCATAAGGCCTTGCCAATATGCTGACTGGATCTCCAATATAGTTCCAGTTGTTAAGAAAAATGGCAAGATACGAATCTGCATTGACTTTAGGGATCTAAACAAAGCTACGCCTGAAGATCAATACCCCATGCCAGTGGCTGATCTCCTAATAGATGCAGCGTCAAGATATGAATACAAATCTTCCATGGATGGGTATGCAGGATATCACCAGTTAAGGATTGCACATGAAGATTGTAATAAAACAGCCTTCAGATGTCCAAAATCATTAGGCTTGTTTGAATATGTGGCCATGCCATTTGGATTAAAAAATGCTGGAGCCACATACCAGCGAGCAATGGATGCGATCTTTAAAGACATGATTGGTAATATCATGGAAGTATACGTGGATGACATCCTAGTAAAATCGAATGATTTTTCAAAACATAAAGAACATTTGATTAAGTCATTCACTAGAATGAGAGAATATCACCTAAAAATGAATCCACTCAAATGTGTATTTGGAGTTAAAGCTAGTAACTTCTTCGGATTCCTCATTCATAAAAATGGAATGGAAATTGACCAAAACAAGGC
This sequence comes from Beta corolliflora, assembly GCA_947648045.1. Taxonomy (NCBI): domain Eukaryota; kingdom Viridiplantae; phylum Streptophyta; class Magnoliopsida; order Caryophyllales; family Amaranthaceae; genus Beta; species Beta corolliflora. Next base: position 119,829 of record CANSZD010001739.1, on the reverse strand, counting down.
AAAAGCAGTGTTGGCAGCTAAACCACCTTCTAATAAGAAGGAATTGCAAAGATTCCTTGGACAGGTTAATTATGTTAGAAGATTCATGGCCAATTTAGCGGGAAAAACTAAAAAGTTTTCGCCTTTGCTCAGATTAAAACATGAATCAGAATTTAAATAGAACGAGGAGCATCAACTGGCTTTTGATCAAATCAAACAAGATTTGGCAAGCCCTCCTGTATTGATTCCTCCAAGGCAGAATGGGAAGCCATTAAGGTTATATCTGTCTGCTTGTGAAGATTCCATTGGTAGTCTCCTTACTCAAGAAAATGAGAAAGGACATGAACAGGCCATATTTTATCTAGTTAGAATCCTGCATGACACTGAAAAAAGGTATACCATGGCAGAAAAATGGTGTTTGTGCTTGTATGATGCACCAGTCAAGCTCATACACTATTTCATGGCCTTTACAGTGGAAGTAATATCTCCGACATATGTTACAAAATATATGATATCTCAACCTTTTATAAAAGGAAGGCTAAGCAAATGGAGCTTACATTTACTACAGTTCGACCTAATATATGTGCCACAAAAGGCAGTAAAAGGTCAAGCTTTAGCTGAATTCTTAGCAACCCATCCTTGTTGTGACTCAGGAATCATTGATGAGGACGTCCTTCCATGGGTCTTGTTCTTTGATGGATCCAACACCAGAGAAGCGGCAGGAGCTGTAATATATATTATATCTCCTGATGTGATTCCAACTAAACTAGCAGTAGCCCTGAAGGGCCCATGTACCAATAATAGAGCTGAATATGAAGCTTTATTAATTGGGTTAGACATGTTGCTAGAATTCGGAGCTAAGAAAGCAAAGATATATGGGGATTCTCAATTAGTCATTTATCAAATAAATGAGGAATTCAAAAGTATATCACTAGTATCTCAGGAGTATGGTAGGAGAGTACAAAAATTGTCTAAACAATTTAAGGAAATCACCTTCATACACGTTCCTAGAGAAGAAAACAAGGTAGCAGATCAGCTGTTCCAAATAGCTTCTGCTAGAAAAGAGATACCTTCACAAAATGAAGATATCATTCTCCGAGAGAAATTCCTAGAACCTCTCATTGAACCTGATAAAAAAAGATCAGAAGATATATTGGAAATTTATAGAATTTCAATATTAAGGGAGGAAATGGACTGGAGAAACAAAATTATTCAGTATCTCCAGGACCCAACTGGGACAAAAGTGCAAATAGAGTCAAAATGGCAGCAACTAAGTTTTGCATGCAATTCGGTGAATTACATAGAAAGGATCATGAAGGATTACTTTTGAAATGTGTGGACGCTGGAGAGGCTCTAACCCTCATGGCAGAAATTTCACCAAGGACTATGTGGTGCTCATCAAAATGGCCTAAAAATGAGATGGTTGTTGCACGAACATGGTTTCTATTGGCCTACTATGAGAAAGGATTGTATAGACTATGATAAAGGTTGTAAAAGATGTCAAAAGTTTGGGCCTATTAGCAGGGCACCAGCTTCAGAACTTAAGTACATTATTAAACCTTGGCCCTTCAGAGGATGGGCAGTGGATGTCATAGGAGAAATCAATCCTGCATCCTCTAAGAAGCATTCATACATCCTAGTGGTAACTGATTACTTCACCAAATGGGTGGAGGCTCAAGCTTTCAACAGGCTCAATACCTAGGTTGTCATAAAATTCTTGGAAGAAAAAATCCTTACAAGATTTGGAATTCCAAAAACTATGCTCAAGCAAATGGTCAAGCTGAAGCTACCAATAAAATCATAGTAAAGGGGATCTCAAAACTCATAGACAATAACCCAAGAAAATGGGATGAGTTATTGTTATATGCCTTATGGGCCTACAGGACCTCTAAAAGGGAAGCAACAGGAGTTACGCCTTTTAACTTAGTTTATGGGCATATTCCAGTGATCCCAGCTGAAGTGAATGTAAGATCATCAAGGGTAGCCCAACAAATGGGATTATCAGGAGATGACTATTCACAGGCGATGAATATCGAAATTATGGATGCTCTAGAAGCTGAGGAAGAAGCCCTAGTCAAAATGAGAATCCAAAAAGAAAAAGTTGCTTGGGCCTACAACAAAAAAGTAGTGCCTAAAGAATTCCAGGAGAATGATAAGGTGTGGAAAATGTTCCTGCCAGAGGCAGCTTACAGAGATCCACAGTTAGGGAAATGGTCACCTAAGTGGCAGGGTCCTTTCATCATTCATAAGAAAATGTCTGGAAATGCATATCTATTAAAAGATATAGAGGGCAACATAAAAGATAGAGCCTTGAATGGTAAATTTCTACAGAAATATCACCCATCTATATGGGAAAACCATGATCCTGTGTTTCAACAAAAACATGCAGAATTGTTTCAAGCAGCAAGGGATCATTAAAATTACAACATTAATTATAATGTTACTAGACATTCCAACATTGTCTAACAGCTAAACTAAGGTGTTTTATGGCAGACCAAGCGTTACAAAGTTTTTCCTTTTGGAGAATCAAGCTTTGCTGTACATCCATATCTTTGAACATCTCTTGCCTCAAATGAGCAAGATTTGTTCGCCTTTGGTGTAGTTTCTTCTCTTCAATATCAATAGAGCTTTGGAGTGAAGACTTCTCGTTAATGATATTAACCTCCTCTTTATTAATCTCAGCCAGGCGATTTTGTAAAAATTGCCTCTCCTCAGAAATAAGTTTCAGCTTCTGATCAAAAGAATTCAAGGAATCTTGGACCTGTCTACTGAAATTTCTGAAGGACTTAGCCTGAAGTTCCAAAGAAGTCTCCTCTTCCTGAAGTTTCTGAGCTGAGAATTTTGGAGGTTGGACTCTTGATTCGGCATTGCATTGTTGAAGAAGAAGAGTTTCCTTAACATAATCAAGACAAGGTATCCAGTACTCAAAGCCTTGAGAAATCAGGGATTCCAAAATTTACTTAAGAGCCTATGCAGAAGTTTGATCATAAGGGTTGCTGGTTAAGGTCAAGCAAAGGTCCCAGATTTTATCTTCTTGTTTTATATGCTCAGATGATCCCTCACTGGAATGATAACTGTTGGCAGAAGTAGGTTGATCCCTTACAGGTTGATCTCTTACAATGATAGCCGTCTGCGTGCTAACCTCTTTTCCTCCATCAGACTCTTTCATCACACTTGCTTCTTGAATGCTTCCCTCTGCATCATAAAGAAGAGAAGCCAAGTTAGCAAGAGAGTGAAGTCTGGTATTATGAGGACATGGACTCATATAGAGGAAATCTAAAATGAATTCATGAGGCTAGAAAGGCAGACCATTCCCTGAAGTAGATGCTGAAGTTGATGAATAACCTTTGCAAACAGAGGTGATCACAAGTTCAGCACTGCTCCGTAAAGGTGTAACCTCTAAAGGGATAACATCTTTCGAAATTGCATCTTTAGCAGTAGAAGGAATCGCCATATCAATAGTGGTAGTAGCATGAGAGCCTGGAACTTCAATGTCTAAAAGACTTGATTCCAAGGGATCTTCGTCAAATTGATGAAGCAATTCCTCCTCGGGAGATTCCACACGGAAATGGTCAGTCCCTTCCAACTGGGGCGGCAGCATACCCTTCCAAAGAGAGGGTAGCTACATTTTCCAATTGGGGGGCAGCACCACTTGAAGTGGGATGAGTGATGACAAATTCATCAACAAGACCACTCTTTGAAACTAACTCTGGATCAGCTATTTTAGGAGCATCTCCTGAAGTATGGATGACAGAGCCAAGAGGTGATGACTTCTTAAAAGAAGGGTCACTCATAATCTTAGGCTCGATGTCATTAGCACCAGAGGGACCTGGAATAAATTAGTTAGTATTCCAAAAAAGTAAAACTTCTCATAAATGGAGTAAAAGTTAGATTCATACTTGCTTTAACTCCTGGTTTCCTTTTGAAAATTTGAGATATGGTCTTGTCATCATCTTCATCAGAGGAGATGATATACTGTGGTATCTCTGAATAAACCTCTAACTTGCAACCATGCTCTTGCATCCACTCCTGAAATCCAACCCTTAAAAGTTTTACTGGTCAAAGGCCAATGCAAATGTTGGAGGGATTTGGGAGCAAATGGAAGCATTTTAGGCTTATTATCTTCTAAAATAATATGGTCCAAGAATGGGTAGCACTGTTGCTCTAAGACAAGTTGGCGCTTTGGTTTTTGAATCTTGAAAGGAAAACAAGGACCAATAGTGGCAATCCTCTCCTCCAACGGAGTATTAGAGTCAGAGCTTTTGTTCACATACCAGAATACTTGAGACTTATAAGTCCCAAGGTTTACTCTAATGGCGTTGCATAATTGACGGGCTGCCTCAGACCGCATGGCATTACGTTTCCTGGCAAGTGCTTCACGAATTTCATCCTCACAAATTCTTTCATTAGACATGGTGAATTGAAATTTGGTGATGGTTGTGAATTTTTAGAAAGAGAATTAAATTTGTCTGAAAACTCTACGATTTTCCTAAAATTCTTGAAAAGGGTATTAATGGAGAAGACAACTAAAATATAATAGTAAAAGAGAACACGTGCACAATGCGTGATACGTTATATGTTGGATCATGTGTAATTGGGTCATGTTAAGGCTTAGTTTTAATAGATTAAAACATAAGGTTCTGAAGTCATCCAAAAAGCCCATTTTTAAAGGGCGCGTGATTTAAAGGCCCTTTTCTAGAGGTCAGTTACTCTAAAAGCCCATTCCCAAGGGGCGTAACTTTCCGTTTTTCAAGAGACGGTAAATCTCTTTATAAAAAGGGGTAAGTGTAAGGAAATCTTCACATTACTCATCTCTTGAAACCACACTACCTAAGAAATCCTTTTCATCTCCCAACCTTCTTAAATCTTCTTCGCCAGATATGGATGCGCCTCAACCATCCGTTGAATCCTGTATCACAGGGGTTCAAGAGGTCAACCCACAAGAGGTTGACCAATCTTTCCTCCCTCCTCCAGAAATACTGGAAGAGAGAGAAGACGAAGAGGAGGAAAAAGAAGACGAGGAGAGCACCCCTCCATCATCAGACAAATCTGATGATGATGATGAGGAGGATGAGGATGAAGATGATGATGAGCCCGCCGCCAAGCGGATGAGGGTCGACGAGGAAGATCTCCTCGAAGAACCCTTCGCCAGAGAAGAACGCTTCTTCTATCCTATTGGCGATGACTCCAGCGACGCCGCTGCTGGAGATGATGAGGAGGATGAAGATACCGATGGCGAATGAATTTTGTAAATTTTTATCCTAAGATAATTTTTTTTAATCTAACTAATGAAACTTCTCAACTCAGTCCAAGTTTCTTTTATCTTATATCTGGTTTGCATGGTTTATTTTGCCCAATCAAAATTGTGCGAATTAAATTATATTATGTTATTCAAAAATAATTGTTAAATCAAATAATGCAAAATCCACGGTTAAGATTAAATAAAAAGAAATAAAGTGACTCTTGGGATGCTAACTCTAAAAAAAAATTAATAACATGGAAGGAAGTTACTTCAAAAAGTAATTATTGCCATCTCACTTCACACGCCACTAATGGCCAACTCCTAAGTAGTGACATGACACATTGAAGAGTTAACCGGTGAACCTATCCACTAAGGCCATGACTTGAAATCAGTTATCAAAATAACTTGAAGAGATTGAAATTCGTTATAAAAATATAACGTGACATAATTATCTAAACAGATAATACCAATTGTCCCATTAACCCTTAACAAATAGGGACAACGGTTATAGTTATCATATTATAAATATGCTACCTTAACCTTGAGCCTTTTTCACCCATAACATTTTTACTTTACCATCAACAAATCCAAAAACATCTGTGAGTATGGCCAACCAACAGGTTGTTCCTCCACCATTTCCCGGTGAATGTTCGAGGCACCGGTTCAATAAGGATTGGGAAGAGTTTAGAGAAGAGGAGATGAGAAAATGGCAACTCAAAATCATAAAACTCTTCGAAAAGGATCCAAAGGTCCAATCTGGAGATTCCGAGGAACAAAGGCCTAGTGCCACCATAATGGGGAGTGATATTGACTTCCTAGCGTTGAATCTATGGCCGAAAATGGAAAAGGGAGATTTGTTAAAACTCCTAAGCATTTGCAAGGCATGGGGAAAGGGCATTGCAAAACAACATTTTCTGCCTGAACTCTCATTGAAATATCACAGGTCCATAATCTGTGAAAGCAGTTTGGGTGTGTTCACCAGAAAGTATAGGGTAGTCCAAGTGGACGAGAATATGAGTTCCAAAAAACTCATACAGTACAAATGTACATGTCTCTTATGGCAAGAGTACTTATCAGGAAGAGGCATCCCTATGCTTTTAGATAACGATTACTCCGATGATGATGATCCTGATGTGGATGAGCATGAGGAACCACAAATCACTATAAGTTTCGCCCATCTTCGTACTTGATATATCAAGTAACAAGGCGGAGGCTTAGTAATCCTAGTCATAGTACTAAGTTTAAATCTGCATTAATAAACTATGTACTTAGCTTTAATGTCGTTGATAATTGTTTTTCATGATTTACTTCATTTATGAAATAAATCTTATTTTATCAATGTACAATATACTTGTATATCATGTACCAATTGCAGACTTGGTTGTTGTTCATAAAATGAATAATGAACCTAAGGAAGTAATTTTAGGCCCAAATGCCTAAAAAAGTGACATATTAATTTTAAGACTTATCAACAAATTGGTAATCTTGAAATAAATAATAATCAATTAAAAGTCCATAAACTTCTCGAAAAAAGAGGTCAAAGTACGCAATTACTCACTGACCCTAGAAGTTACTATGAAAATAACCGTTGAATAAAATGACTTGGTTATTTAAAGGGACTTGGCCATAGCATCCCATCATCCTATTTTCATTTTAAAAAAAAAAGAATTTTTTTAAAATGGACTACGAAGCATATGCAAACTTGGCAGCTGAGTTTGATGATGATTGTTTCAATCATCGCTTCGCTCTCGATATCATAAAGGAAGACAAAGAAGCCTTCATCACAAAGGAAAGGGCCAGATGGGCAGAGCAAATGGCGCGCATCTTTGGCGATGCACCTGTGATGGGACCAGATGACCCTGAGCTAGTGGAATCAAGCGCTACAAAGGTCGGTACAAATATCGATATCCTGTCCACCCACATATGGCCCAAATTAGATGGGAAGTCACAAGACAAACTGCTAACAGTTTGTAAGAAGTGGGGCAAGGAGGTTTCCACTATCTTAAACTTCCCAAGGCCTCAAAGAATGAATTGGGTCTACGCCAAGAGTCTAACTCTTTCATGCACTCAGACCTCCCTCAAAGTGGTGAGGATAGAAGAGGGCCAAGACGAAAATCAAGGGAGGATAGTACTTTTTAAGTGCGTCTACAAATTGTGGGAGCTGCTAGCCTAAGAGTATTTCCTTCCTTGGATGTATATCGCACTGATCGACAGGAGATACGCTTGGGACAACAACTACCACAGGATTATCTTCAAGGCAAGGTTCAACAACTCCCCTGGAGAGGACTACTACTTTGCAGTTATCAGGAGTAGTGCAGGGCGCGAGTTGGAAATCAACGAATGTAATGCTATGGTAGAGATAGTATGTAGGAGTCACTTCCAAATGTTGTCTCTAGACCCAAACATTTTTTAAAATGTAATTAATGATTTTATCTTCCTAAAGATAAGTCATTATATCAATATCATGAAATTACCTCAAATGGTAATCTTGTTAAATATATTTCTATCAAAATATTCAAAAAATGCCATATCCATTAAAATGCCCAAATCATCACAATGGATTGCACATATACTCACATTTTTCGTCAATCTACTCTAGAATATATGCCATATCCATTAAAATGCCCAAATCATCACAAGGCATTAAATGTCATATCTGGAGATAAAAATGAATATATTAAGAATGAATCCACCAAATGGGTTTATTCTATCCAAAAATATTTTGGAGATAATCCTGTCATACAACAGGATCCGGAATATGAAAAAGGATCTAAGGCCTTCCAAATAGGGTCAATTTAGATCTTATACAAAAATGGATATTTCCTGGACTCGAAAGGGATGATCAGGTTACATCTCTTCTGGTTTGCAAATCATGGGGCAAAATCATTACGGAAGAAATATGGAAACCTAACATGCCTTGGAGATATCTAAAGAGGCTCTTTGTCAAGGGAACTACAAAGAAAATAAGTCTATAGATCGGTAGACGGGTCATCATCATGAGATGTGTTTCAATACAAATGTGAATGTCAAATTTGGCACGATCTCATGACCTATGATGTAAGTCCTTGTTGGTTATCTCCAAATAATCCTACAAGTTCACATCTTGAGGAGAATTTCTTAATGGATTTCACAATGGCTAGAAAGAAAGGTGAGGGAACACACGAAAGGTTATGCTTCTCAACCAAATTCAGTCATCCTAAAAGAAAGTTTATCGACCATCTTAAAATAATGGAGGAAGTCGCATTCAGAATACTACTGGATGATATTGGCTACAACCATTAAAAGTCTTTCTCTGCTCATAATTTGTGGGTGTTGAGTACATCACTCCACAAATCAGGGGGCAATTTGTTACCACCTTTTCTAGATGTATAGTAGCATTTATTATGGTACATTGTATTGGACTTCAAAAGGTTTAATTTCGTCTTAGTATGAATGCCCAACAAGAGCGTAAAGCCCATTGGACGAAGTCAACATCCCAACAAGAGCATAAAGCCCATTGGACGAAATATAAGTCAATATGAAAAGGCCATCAGGAGATGAAAGTCAGGAAGGATAATCATGTAAGTGATTAAAGAGCAATCATTAAACGGATCCGCAAAAAGGATAACGTGCAAGGCTACGGTCATTCAGCGCCAGAAGACGGTTGAGATTTGAATCAAAGATGATTCAAATCTTTTCCCTCCAAGTAAGCACGGAATTTACACACGTTTCTCTATAAATAAAGGAACGGTCATCAAGGAAACAACAACAAACATACAAATAACTTGCAATTACTCTTTTCTTAGCGTAGCCTAGCTCTAGCCTAGCGAACCCCCTTCTGGGGTTATAGTTTAGTTCCTTAGACGTAGAACATGTTCTAGCGACGGGTTCTGTAATTCTCCAATTGAAGCAAGGAACCATGGAGGTAACAACCTGCGTGCCTTCCCTTTAGTTGTCCAGCCTGGCTTATCCCCCTATGTGTTGTAAAATTCTTTCTTAAAGTTTGTGGCATGTATGGGATTGTTGTGCTTTAATTATTTATTGTATTTCGCCTGAATTTATTAGGCGTTGTGGTTTAATCCTAAATTAAATTGCAACAAAGTACGCTAGCAAGGTTTTATCTAATTAAAACCGGTAACCCCCAGGGACTAAGCCTCCCGCGACATTCAATATCAAACTATTGGGTGTGCAGTGAACCAACTGATTTTGCACCAACAAGAAGAAAGTACCTTGATGTGGCAACGGAGGGAATCGATTTGCAAATAATGGGAGGGAGAAGATTAGGAAGAAGTTGATTCTTAGGAGTTAGGAGGAACTATAAAAACTGCCAGTTTATTATGGCAATATTTGTCTCTTTAATTTCTTTTTCTATTTTTACAAACTGCCAATTTATTTCCTTTTTAAATTTTTGTCTTCTTTCTTTTATTGGCTAAAAACTGCCATTTAATTTTTTTGGACGTCACAAACTGCGGTTGATCAGTTTTGTGTTTTTTAATATATTTTTAAAGCCTCATAAAATTATAGAGATTCTATTGAATGTAATTTACTTAATTTATTGGGGGTAAAATAAGTGTTTTTATATTTCGGTGTTCTGCCCCTCTTGGCATATAGAATAGAGACTATGATCAACCACTAATAATTTGATTTTTTTAACTCCTGTTTTATATATAGTGGAAATTATGGTGCTCTTTGTTCTTGGGTTATTTTTTCCTTTGTTTGATGATGTTTCTTATGTAAAATTAATATAGGTTCTACTAATTAATAATTAATGATATTTTTTTTTGATAATTAGGTATTTAATTAAAATAAGGCCATCAGACCATTAGGAGGATTACAGAGAGTAGCAAGAAAGATACATTCACCGTTTAACACAAGGGGACACTACTTGAAATGGAAAAAGAGGAAACAAAGTGAGTTCCACGCTGATTTTGTTAGAGCCAAGCAAAATATTTCAACTGTTTTTGAAGGCCTTATTTGGGAAGAACATCAACAACATGATTTGAGCTTCTAACACGATGTATTATTTTGGAATTCCGAAATATTCACCCTTGAATCCTCTCGAATTGAAAGAAATTGGATCGCTCTAATTGGATCCATTCATCAAAAAAAATTTAGGTGCATCCTAATCAACCTCTACAACCCATGCGAGGTAAATGCCTGAGCCGAAATCTATCACCAAATTACTCTAGAATAGAGTTCTCTCAACCTCGCCCTCCTTATCGCCGGTGATTTCAACGATGTTTTGAATGCTTCTGACCGAGGCAGCCAACGCATCTCAATTTCGGGATGTGACAACCTGAATGACTTCATTCAAAATACCCAGCTTCTTGATCTCTCCCCCTTGAATGGATTTTACACTTGGTACATAGGTCATCCAAAGAGTAAAATTGATCGAATCCTCATCAACCCTGAATGGGTCATCACCTTCGCTGACCTAAAATCCAAACTCCTTAATCGATCAGCCTCTGACCACCGACCTATCATATCCTTCTCCTCTACCCATAATTGGGGCCCTCGTCCCTTACGTTTGTTGAACTGTTGGCTCTCCCACCCTGGGTGTCTTCAACTTATAAAAACCTCATGGTCCAAAGCGCAGCATTGTCACATGGTGGATAAATTTAAGCAAATCAAATGTGATCTTAAGAATTGGAGTAAATCAATTTTTGGACACATTGACTCTAACATATCTTCCATTGAATCGCAGATAAATGATCTTGATTGTATAGCTGATTACAGACATCTCAGTGAGGCTGAAATTAATCAAAGATCAACACTTCAACATGATCTCTAGATTTGGTTGAAATAGAAGGAGTCTTTTTGGGCCCAATATTCCAGGTCCATGTATATCAAAAGTTCTTGGGACATCATCAAATCGGATGTCTACCGAATAGTGCACGAGTTCTGGAGGTCCTATTCCCTTCCAAAAGGTTGTAACGACTTTTATTGCTCTTATTGCCAAATTAGCTCACCCTCATGGTTTCAAAGATTACAGACCCATTAGCATGGTTAGGTGCATATACAAGATCATAACAAAATTGTTAGCTTTGAGATCACAATCTGTCATAGACTCCATTATCAGCCCTTTTCAAACATCATTCATCAAGGGCCGCCAGATTCTCGACAGTTACTTGATTGCCACGGAGATTATTGATACTTGTAGAAGGAAAAAAATTGAAGCAATTCTTCTAAAGCTCGATTTCCACAAAGCTTTTGATAGCGTCTCTTGGAGTTTTCTAAATTAGGTCCTTGATCAAATGGGCTTCCCCTTGATTTGGAGGCAATGGGTTTCTTCATGTGTTATGTCGGCAACTGCATCAATTCTCATTAACGGCTCTCCAACTCCACCTTTCAAACTTCAACGAGGACTTCGACAAGGAGACCCCTTCTCTCCTTTCCTCTTTAATCTAGTGGTTGAAGTTTTGAATCTTCTCATCATAAAAGCAACAAGTGAAGGTCTTTGGGATGGTATTATCGTTTCTCCGCGAGGAATGAAGATCACTCACCTTCAGTATGCGGACGACACAATTATCCTTTGCCCTCCAAATTTAGAGCACCTCCATCTAGCCTCGGGCTTAAAAGTGAATTATCACAAAAGTGCAATCCATGGCTTGAATATCCAGGATGAATGGCTCGCTGATTGTGCATCATCTCTTCAGTGCAAGCTCAGATATTTCCCTCTCAGTTATCTGGGTTTGCCCATCGGAGGCTTCACATCACGCATTATGGCATGGGATCCGATTATTCAGAAATTGAACAAAAAGCTTGCTTCTTGGCAATGCAGCCTCCTATCCATGGGAGGCCGATTAACCCTCATAAAATCTGCCCTATCAAGCCTCCCCTTGTTCTATATGTCTCTCTTCCCGAAACCAGTTGGGGTGGTTGACAAAATTAATCGGCTCCAACGGAATTTTCTATGGAGCGGCAAAGAGGGTAAAGTTTATATGGCTCTCGTTGCTTGGGCTAGGGTTGAGCTCCCCAAGCTCCTTGGTGGGCTTAGCGTGGGTAATCTTCTATTGCGCAACATTGCGCTTCTTTTCAAATGGATCTGGAGGTACTTTGATGACCCTCATTCCCTTTGGCGCAAAGTCATCCAATAAAAATACAATTACCCTCCCTCCCTCTCCATCACCAAACTTTTCCCACCCTCCGCTGGTGGCCCATGGAAGCAAATTTGCGCCATTATCTTTCGGCATCAGGTGGCTCGTAAGTGGACTCACTCAAACATTCGAATGCAAGTTGGCAATGGCAGCAAGACGCTATTCTAGTTCGATATATGGGTCGGTTCTTCCCCTCTCAATACTCTCTTTCCGAGGCTTTTTTCAGTGGCCCCATCTCCTCGGGTTACAGTTTCCTCTATGGGGATTTGGGATGGGTATGTATTAGCAAGTGAAGACTGCCATTGGGTGGAAGCTTGGTCTCAAATCCAAGGTCGAGCAAGAGCCACGGGGAAACGCGAGGTCGAAGCCGAGTTTATTCGGGTGTTCTTGGGCACATATAGGGGTGTAAATGATGCGAGTCGAGCTCGAGTTTGGCTAAGCTCGACTCGAACTCGAAAACTCGAAGTCAAGCTCGACTCGACTCGAAAACTCGCGAGCTTGAAAAAATCAAACTCGACTCGAACTCGAAATCCTAAACTCGAGCTCGAACTCGAACTCGAATCACGCTCGAACTCGAACTCAAATCAAGCTCGAACTCGAACTCGATTCAAGCTCGAACCCAAAGTTCGAACTCGAATCAAGGCTCAACTCAAACTTGAGTCAATCCATGTACCTTGAGTTAGGTACTTGTAGCCCTTTATAGAGGGAAAAAAGTTAGTGTTTCATTGTCCAACCAATGTGGGACTTTGTGAAACAAACTTTGGTAGAAAACAATAGTTTTGTTCCATTTATAAAGAACACAAATTTAAACTTTTGCTTCCCAACCAATGTGGGACAACTAAAATTATACAATAAGGCTCAACTCAAACTTGAGTCAATCCATGTACCTTGAGTTAGGTACTTGGAGTAGCCTTTTATAGAGGAAAAAAACTTAGTGTTTCATTGTCTAACCAATGTGGGACTTTATGAAGCAAACTTTGGTAGAAAACAATAGTTTCCACCCAATGAAGAAATGCAACAAATAATTTTTGTTCCATTTATAAAAGAACACAAACTTAAACTTTTGTTTCCCAACCAATGTGGGACAACCAAAATTAAATAATAAGGATAGTTATAATAGTAACATTTTATATTGAAAAAAAAACTATTGTTTACACTACAAAAACCAATGTGGGAAATTTAATATTTTACATGAAATATCGTTTTAAATAATTTTTCAGTTTGTTCATGAGCTTTAGAGCCGAGCCAAGGCTAAGGCTCATTAAAATTTTAAGCTCGACATGTTAACCATCACCTAAAGACAAACTATGATTAAAGACCACCATGAAAAATATTTTCTATATTAGTAAAAATCTTATTTCATGGATTAAATTCTTTGAAAAAGTTTGAGAATTATTTATTGAAATTACAAGTATTATATATAATTTTTTTCGAGTTTCTCACGAGCTTTTCGAGTCGAGTAGGTATTAGCTCAGCTCGACTCGTTAGTTATCGAGTCGAGCTCGAGTTCGAGTCGAGCCTACTCGAGTCGAGTTTTGACCGAGTTTTGACCGAGTCGATCTCGAGTAGCTCGCAAGTTGTCTCGTCTCATTTACACCCCTAGGCACATATTAAGGAGTTCTTCTCTTACTCAATTACTAAAATTTCATATGTTTGTGTATCTTTGAATTACCAGATTATTTTGGTTGGGTTTGTAGTTTGAAATATTGATTGAGATTTTACAATCTACTTGAGTTTTTATTCCATACTTGGTTATTAATTGGGTTTGCTTATTTATTCATTGTCAAATTGCAGTCATATGATTTGGTTGTTATCTTTCATTATGTATGATTGTGTTTTATTGCTACTTATATGCTTTAGCTTAGTTTAGATCGTATAAGGAGTAGCACTTAATTTATATTGAGCATGCGATCATGGTTATAGTATAGATTAGGAAGTAAACTCAATATAATTAGTCTAATCATTTATGTGATTAGATTAATTAGGACTAATGAAGTCTCCTAGTTTCTAATGTGGCCAAATTCTAAATTATACAGCTTGCGATCATATTTGTGTAAGTTAGAGTGGTTTAGAATCAATATGGCTTAGTTCATAATTGATTACGACTAAGGGAGTACATAGAGTCTTTGTTACTATTGTCTCTACAGTTAGTCTAATAACTGAATTGGTTAAATTCTTGAGGTCGGTCATATTTTGCTATGAATATACTAAATCTGGTATGAGTCATGAAATTGATTTGGTTAAGTTGTGTCGTCACTTGTAGATAGTAGATTAGTCTTACTTTTATTTAGTTTTATTCGTTAGTATTATCTTAAACCCCCCAATCTATGTAAATAGTGTAAATAATGGTGTAGTCTAACTTATTTATGTGACTGATATTGTTTTTAGTTAAACTTTGAGTTTAGGACTTTAGTAGTTTCTCCATGGGATCAACCCTTTCTTACCCTTTTACTACTTGTTAATATTTTTGAAGGTCTAAGATAGGTTTTTAATTTAATACAGTACACGACACGTATCAAATTTTGGCGCCGTTACCGGGGAGATGGTGTTTAAAATACCTATAACTTGAAGTTTCTCTTTATTCTGTTATATCTTTACTTAATTTCCTATTAAACTTGTATTACTGTGTTAAAGTATGTGGTATATGTTATTATTTGTACTGATTATACAGTTTGGGAAATTTTTGGTATTTATTATGTCCAGATAATTTGGTCAATAGATTGGTTGAGTATGCTCTGTCTTTATATACTGTCTAGTTGAGGCCAAATGTATTACTTAACTTTTTTAATATCAGAATTATACCTTCTGTTAGTTTCTGCTTTACTTCTGATTTCTTGTAATATAGTGTTCTAATTCAATTGTTTGATGCACTAATTAGTTATACTTATATCCTATTTTAATGACAATTATTTGACTCTTAGTGTATTTTGTTTGGAGCCTTCTCATCCACTTGAATACAATGTTGCGTCAAGTATAGATAGTATCAATTGGGGTGTAGTAGTTTTACAGCTTGCTTCTTGGCCAAATTTTTGCAAGCTATAATCTTATCTGACACTCAACCTACTATTTATCATGCATATCATGTGCTTATATTATGCTTTCTTTATAGTGTGGATGGTTTCAATTAAATCTATGATGAACTAAGGTTTAGATGTAGTAGATCCATGCTTACTAGCTAATAACTATCAGGTGGTTATATTATTGTATAGTTTAGTTATTAGTATATATAATCTTGATACTCTCATTGGTGACTTGTGTTGCTTAATTTAATAACCATGCTGAATTTTTCCACTTCTTACAATATGAAAAGTGAACTTAATGCTATCCACTCTTCATCTATTATCATCAATCTGATGCAGTTTTTATATGTTATAATGCCAAAACACTAGAGTCCTTAGCTATTCATATTTCTAATACTTGGAAAAATAATTTACATTGCTCATAGCATGATTACTTCGTCTATAATTTGTCTTTTGCTATAACCTATGAGTAAGTGCCTGCAGACATTAGGCAAAACTAGTAAAAATATCTGTCTAGTATGCTTCATTATTGAGATATTAATAGATCTATCTGCAAGTTACCATCAACCTCCTGCATAACTGATTTGGTTTTCTAAGGGTTCAACATTATGTTAACTTGTAATCTATGCATTTTAGTATGACTCAAAGTAACTAGGGATAAGTTAAGAGAATAAAAACTGAGTAGGAGAAGAACTCATTAATATGTGCTCAAGAACACCCGAATAAACTCGGCTTCGACCCGCGTTTCCCCATGGCTCTTGCTCGACCATGGATTTGAGACTAAGCTTCCCTCCAATGGTTGTCTTCACTTGCTAATTACCCAATTCCAAACTCGATTGCAACTTCTCAATTCACAGATTTCTTAGCTATTTTGTGCGTGTCTTTTAGCGTGAGAATACGGGTAATATATACCCCAATTAAGATTAGAGAATAAGATAAGAATTGCCACAAGATTAAGATGATAAGAAGATGAAATTTCATCTTCCATGTCTTGCGTAAAAGAAGGAAGAAGAGGGGATAAAAGATAGGTTTCTCTCTTTTTATTTTTCAACTTGTGTTTACCCCTTCAATTTATCAAGGTGGTATTGAGAAGATAGAGGAGGAGCTATTATGTTCCTTTTTTTATTTGATCTTCAACGTGGCATTTTTCCACTTTAAGTGTTCTCAAACTTTTTCCTTTTTTTTCATTATCTTAATTATTCTCGTCATTATTTCCTTGCCTCGTGTGCAACGGACGACTTCGATTCCTCATCAAGTCGCCATCTGTAGCATAATCAAGTACTATTTAGGCTAATTTGACAATAAAATATAAATTCAAAAGAAATATAGTAATTATTACTAAATGTAATTAAAGACCCAAAATAATAAATAAAAGATGACTACGACACTAAAATAAAGGAACAAATATATAGAAAATAATGCACTTATCAGGTATGATTGGGTATGGAAACTATCTTGGTCTCACCTCCTTCGCCTCCGTCAATTGGATGAGCGTGAAAGGCCTCTTAATCTTCTTCAAAATGTTCCCATCAACCAAATGCCGACGACGACCTAATATGGGCCCCGAGTAAAAATGGTTCTTTTTTACTTTTAAATCGTCGCATTTCGAGCTTGCGAAATCATCTTCGTGTTCCTCCTGACATCATTAAAGGTGTATGGAGGGGCCTCGTCCTTCCATAATTGAACTATTTCTATGGCTTGCCTTATTGGGAAAACTAAACACAAGATCCAAACTTGCTTTTATTGGAATTATTCCCCCCTCATAAACAACATGCATTTTCAGCTCATCTTATGCTGAAACTTGTGATCATCTTCTCCTACACTGCGATTTTGCATGGAAATTATGGTCTTGGTGGCTCAAAACTTGGAACTTTTATTGGCATCCTCCGAGCTCTTTAAAAGAGGCTTTTTTAGCAATGGACTTTTCGCTGGAAGGGTCCTTTTTTCAAGAAGATTTGGTATGCCAGTTTTTTTTGTCATCTCTTGGACTATATGGAAAGAGCGAAACTCCAGAATTTTCGCAAGCTCCTCTAGCTCTCACTCCCAACTCCAAGATCTCGTCCTTCTCCGCTAAAGTTGGTGGCTAAAAGCGTGGCCAGATATCTTTCCCTATTCCACAAATGACATTCTTCGATGTCCCTATCTCATGGTCCCCCGCTTCCCCGTCTCTTCAACATTCTCCCTTCCATGTTCCTATCTCATGGTCCCCACCTCCGCTTCAAGTCCTCAAATGGAATGTGGACGCTTCAGTCAATCCTATTGAGTTTTCTTCAGCAATTGGAGGAGTCCTTCGTGATTCTTCGAGGAGCTTCATATGCCTTTTCTCCTCCCCTATTCCTCATATTGAAATCAACTGTGCAGAGGTCTTCGCGATTTTCCGAGCTCTTAAAATTACCATGGCAAGTGGTAGATTCAACAACGCATGTTTGGTGATAGAATCCGATTCAAAGAATGCAGTGAGTTGGTGTAATTCTGTCAAAGGTGGACCTTGGAATATCAACTTTCAGCTCAACTTCATCAGGCACCTCCTGACTTCATCTAGCCTAATTTCAATTATCTACAAATGTCTGGCCTCCAATGTAGTTGCTGATTGTCTTGCGAGGCAGCGATTAGCTCGTGATGCGGAATTTTTGGCATGGATCAATTAAATTTCTTCATTCTCATCTTGCTTCCTTGATGTTTGTAATGGGTTGCATCCCTTTTGGGATTTGACTGCATAGATATGGTTATGTAACAAATTATGCAACTGATTTGATGGCTATAGCCCAATAAAATTAAACTAAAATTATCAAAAACAAACATGATGTATTATGGAGATGCAAAGCCAAGAACTTGCGAATTCAGATTATTCCAAGGTTCCGTATTTGGAGTGTTGCACCCCTTAACTGCATTTCGTGAGTCATATTCAATAATGAGGTTATGATTTCAGATACGATCTCTCCACATAGTTATTTGAATGGCTCGAAAAATGGCGTGTACCTCTACAAAGTTGATTTCCATGGAGGGAATGGGGGAGGAGAAGAGGGAAATGAAATTACCATTATTGTTGCGAAGAACCCCACCAATAGCGGAACACGAAGATGAGAGATTGAAGGAGGCATCTACATTCCCCTTTAAATAATTTGGAGGAAGGGAAGGCCATGATGGAATGGAGGGGAAAGAGGGGAGTTTAAGTGTAATTGGCCCTAAAGCAGTGGATAATAGGTCTGATTCAGTGATGGAGGATGTGGATGGTGATTGAGGACGGATTAGAGGTTTGTATCTGTTGAAGTGAAATAGGAGATAAGGATGTGTTGGATAAAAAAAGGTTTAGGAGATTTGTTGATGGGCTGAGAAAGGATGTTTGATTTGTATCTGGGTTTGGGTTGATGAGCTTAGAAGAAGAAGTGGGAAGGTTGATTTTCCAAGAACTGCTTTAGGTCAATGAGAGGGATGACTGCATTACAATATTATTGGTTAACGATGGGGATTGGTTTTTCCAAGGAGGGAAAGGGAGCTGGTTGTTTTTGGATATTAGGTATTGCACGTGTTTCACCTTTTTCAAGAGAAACATTAAACTGAGTCTCCTCGTATCTAGTGTCTAGCGCCGTTAGTGTAATTAATGCTTTGTTGAGTGATTGGGTGGGAGATGAAACATCAAGCGATGACCAGATGCTGGGGCTCACTGGGCCACCATGGAAACCAGAGTTTGCATGATCACCATCTTTAGAAGCTTCATCTGATTTCACATGTTGTGACTTTTGGTCAGAACCCATATGGTTTGAGCATTAGACTCTAATTTTCGATTCAAATGTGAATACGTTGAGCTTTTTCTCATCTAGTTCAAGTGGAATTTTCCAATTTGTCCTGAATACACACAGTTTGTAATCACAAGGATTTTGGCGCAATCATAGTTCGAGTGGTCAGTTGAGATGACTCTACCATATATACATCCAATTTTATGGAAGTTTTCACAATTTCATGTTGTAAGAGGAACTCCGCAAACATTAATTCAAGTTTCCCTCCATGGGAAGAAAATGGTATCATTGACGTTTTGAATATCCATGAACCATCTACCTGACCATTTGCTTTCAATCATTGCACTTTTGTCTTCATTGGAGTAAAAGATAATGATTAAGTGGAGCAAAACTCCCATGGGTTAAATAGTCAGGTAATTGACCCCTTTAGCTAGAATATTGTCAAGAATAGAGGAGGATCGGATGACAGAGATAGAGGACTAGGCAACTGTTATGGCACTCCGGCTAAGTAGCTCGTGGTTGTCTGGGTTTATACAGCCCTTTATGATAGCCACAATGTCACCATCATATTCTTCTGCAACAATGTTGTTTCGAACTTCCTCTATATTCGAGCCCAAAATTTTGGAACTCATTATTCTGGCTCTTGTTGGATCTTTGTAAATTAATTAGGGCAGTGGTTCAGGTTCTTAGG
The DNA here is from genome assembly GCA_947648045.1 of Beta corolliflora. Taxonomy (NCBI): domain Eukaryota; kingdom Viridiplantae; phylum Streptophyta; class Magnoliopsida; order Caryophyllales; family Amaranthaceae; genus Beta; species Beta corolliflora. The sequence continues at coordinate 100,084 of CANSZD010001739.1, read as the reverse complement.
CAGCTGGGAATGGAATGGAGGTGTATATTGGAGGGTCATTTGAGGGTGGCGGTGGTGTGTTGTAAAGTGGAGGGGGAGGAGGGTCACGGGAGAAAGTAGTTTGGGATTAGAAACTTCTTTATAAGATTAGTGATCTCGAAAGGCATGCTTTAGATTAGGCTTGGTAGAGGAATTTTGATGTTTTAGACGTGTCTTGGAAGATTAGAAGATTGTATCATATCTTGCTAGCTGAATTTTCAATCTATCTCCTTCTAACTTCAAACCATCCATTTCTCGAATTGCAAGTGACATCAAAGGGAAACCAAGAAACTTGAGGAATGCATATCTATGGCGGTGTTTTGGGAGGGATATCAATGTCCGTAATTGGGCCAAATTTGTGGAAGAGGTTTGCAAGGTCAGATTTGCGAGTATCAAGGGGAAGACGGGCTGTGAAGATTGTTTTGGTAGTAGGTGGAGGAGGAGTTTTGGGTGGTTTCAATCGATTCACCATGGTCCCGGCATCAAGGGGTTGCGCATAGGGTTCTCCACATTCTCTCACTCTTTTTCTCTCATTCTCTCCATGAACTAACTACTTTTTATTCTCTTAATTAATAATTAATGACATTAATTGTTAAAGTAGTACATTACCATGTGTGGCGTTAACATATTACATAACTTTAGAAATATATGAAGTATTACTTTTCTTGCCATATTTCCATCTCTATTTATTCTTCTCAAATACATACTTCCTCCGTTCCAAAATAAGTGAAACACTTGTCTCAAAAAGCTCTCACATAAACGAGAGAAGTGTTTCACTTATTTTGGAACGGAGGAAGTATTTGTTTTCTTTCGCGCTCATAACCTTAATAGAATATATGAATATAAGGTTGAATTAGAGGTCTTGTTATTGGATTATGTTAGTTATTTTAAGTTAAAATCAATTTTTTATAACCAAAACTGCTACGGTTGTTTTGCTTTGAAATTTTTTTTGACAGTTTATTTTAGTTAGGAATGGTCGGAGGATTTTGATTATATTATTTATTTTATAAAAAGTCGTGCATCTACATACAAAATACAACTCCATTTTAATCCATAAAACAAGTGCCATTAAACGTGTTGCAAATGATGCGACTGATGAAAATTGCCACTAAGCAATCAACATAGGACTCTAGTGGAGCAATATAGGCTTGCATTTTTTTTGCCCCTTCCAGGGAATCCCTTGGTAAGAAGAAGGACCTACTGGACCATCACTTCTCGCAAGTCAGTCAGCCCAGCTATACATGTCAACGCTTGAGAGTAGGGGGGATATGAAGGGATCCCTACTCCCAAGCACAAGTAGGTAGTGGGGTAAGGGGTTCGAACTTGTGACCTTAAATTCACAAGGTGAGTTCCCCACCACCTCCACCAAGCAAGCTTGGTATATACTGCCTCCATCCCATAATATAGTGCTTGTTTATCTTTCTTCAGGTCAAAATTTAAAATGTTTGACCAAATATTCTCATTAATATATACAAAAAAATATACTCATGTGGGATCTTGTTAGGTTTGCCTCAATGTGTACTTTCATAATATCAAATTTTTATATTTTTTATCAAATATGAAATTGGAGATATCAAATGTCAAAGGTATGTCTTAGAGACCATGTAAAAAAAAACAAACACTATATTATAAGACGGAGGAAATACTATATAGGTTTGCATATATATAGCTCCAATATAACAACAATAATGTCAAATTTTTTAATGTAGCTCAGTATCCCAAACTCCAAATTACTTCCTTTGGGACTATGTATCATTTTAACCCTTGAAATGAAACACAAGCGCCATAGTTTTGTTGTAGCTTAGTCACTATCTAAGATTAATGAAAGTGACTACACCAAAATCAAGCTCACAATAATTGACCATAGGAATACCACCACTACCTCCTAGTAAATAGAAACGACTTTATGTTCGCATATGTAATATAATTCCTTTTTTAAAAACTTATTTAACTTATTAGACTTTATTAGTCTTACTAGACCTTATTTGAATTTATTAAATGAATATGTTTGTCAAATGACCCACTCAACTAAAAGGTTAAGCTGATGGTTGGAGTTCTATGAATAGTTTTATACTCTATCACGCCCCCTCACACGAGAGCCCATTGGGCTTGAAGTGTGGATGCATCATATGCTTTCCTCATACCTGGCGCTAAATATTCCACTTAGAAAGGAGGGGTGGATGAGATTTGAACCCGTGACCTTTATGTCACACTGGCTCTGGTACCATGTCAAAGGAGCAACTCAACCAAAAGCTTAAGCTAATGGTTGGAGTCTCAAGAATAGTTTTTTATGCTATCAATGTTTTTTCCTATTTTTATGTTCATGGGGTAGGAGAAAATTATAGGGAACATGTCATTTAGAAAAGAAAATGGAGAAATATTCAAGGAACAAATAAACAAAGGAAAAATTGATATTACAACTCCTAACTATGGTCAGTTCACTTTAAATATCTCAACTTTTAATTATCTCATAGCGGTCCAATATTTGGGGAAGTTTCTTGCCATATTGGTACTTCACCTTAGTTAATATGTTATGTTGGTTAATTTTAACACATGATACTCTTGAATAAGCCCTTTTCAAGAAGCATAAGCCAATGGAAAAGTTTCGTCTATCATACTTAGCTAATTTAACATGTTAAGAAAAGTGAAAAATCATTTCTAGAAGAAAAAAACATGGGAATCATAAGTTGGCATTTTTTTAAAGCGAACTGACCATAGTTGGGACTTATTGTAGCACCCCAATAATTCTATATTTTCTGAAATACCTTTTAAATATAAATAATAGAGAATTATCAAAGTATTATCGACCGTGTGATAACGTATCAGCTTATTCAAAATTTTGCAGCGGAAAACAATAATAATAAACTTTATAAATAAAACTTAGTCAACCATAAAGTCAACTCCAACAAAACCAAAGTCAACCTTAAACCAAATTAAACAACCTATAAACTGTATAATTCAAAAGTACAATGCATAACTACACAAGCTCTCCAAATCCCGATCCCAATGATGCACCATCTTCGAACCTGTTAGATGGACTATGCACTATTGATCCCTAGAGACTGCTCACCAAAATGGGTCATCACAAGATCAATAAGGCAAAGCCATGATCAACACATACAAACAATGCACATAATCAGCAAAGCTGAGTACTACATAATAATACATACACATTCCTAACATGATACTAATAAATGATAAGAAGGGATAAATAATAACATAACAATCTAACAATCTGCAGACAACTTTTACTGAACTACACTTTAATCAACTTTTTAATACTTTAATGGAATAATTATTGGACCGAGTTGTCTAACTGAGAATCAGCCTTCACCTAGGAAGACGAAATACGGGCGCGACTCCGTATTCCTAAATGACCTACGATATCGAGGAACCTTTAAAATAAATAGGAACGGTGATAAATCCAATTCCCAGAAAAAGCCATGGCACGCTCACCATTTACCCCAACTCCTGATTGTCCAACTTCAGACGTGCACCAATCTAAAGTTTATTACTATCCACGTTACACTTTACATGATTTACCAATTATCACTTGTTATGACACCCAAACAATACAGATAACATATAATCAAACATTCACAACTTAACTCCTTTTTATCTTAGGATTAAATAAGTGATCATACAACTTACAACCCAAGATTAATTCCTTCTTATTTCAATCCTTTTTATTTGTTGAACCTAGCCAACAACCAACTTACCTTTCATAGGCATAAATTATCAACTTACCAAATAAGGCCCACAGTCCTCATAAAGTAGTGAAAATAATAGTATAAGGCAACACATGATTCAACTCAATAAATATATTAACTCCACCATGTGAATTGATAAATAAAGTTCCCAACCAACATGCTTGCATCAATATTCCATACAAACATGATATTCAACTCATAAATAATTCTTAAATTCAACATGTTCACACACAGGCATAAAACATGTAAAAATCCAATCATAATAGAAATCATATATGAACTCACAAAAGTTCCTATACATGATACTACATAACTTTTCTTTCCTAAAATCATGATACTACATCAAACAACACATAGGTATGTACGTACCTTGTGTAGACAAATTGGTAGGCCACCTTTAATCACCTTAAAAATCGCCTAAAGAGTAATCTTCGCCTAAAACTACCAATAGAACTTAAAATCAATACTCCAAATAAATTCTAGCAACTTTAAAATACTTTAAATCCCCTTTAAAAATATTTAAAAGTTGTTTTTATCATTAAAACCTCAATTACTTATATTAGCTAGCATAGTACTACTATACTAGTCAATAAAATCCATAAAACTCCATTAATAACAACCTTACTAAAATTCCAGCAACTTATAAATTATTAAAACCTCTTTTAAACATACTTAAACATGCTTAAATTCATAAGTTAAATCAATTTCATAGTTTATAACATGCTACTATGATTTTCCAATCTTTAACACCCTAAAAATTCATGCTTTGGATAATTAAAACTCAATCTAAATATAATAATCAAATCTGAAATTTTATTCTTTCAATACATTATTTATATAATCATAGATTCATCATTAAAACAGTAAATTAAAGTTTCTAATCAAAATTAGTACTAAAACAAAATATAAAAACATAATCTTTAATCAAAACTTGAGGAGGAAGAAAAGAATTAAACCAACACAAAGAAGAGAACAAGGAGGAAAAGGCGCCGGTAGCACCAAAGCAGCGGCGGCAGCAAGTCGGCGGCGATGGTGATTGGTGTTGCGACGTTTCTTGGCGAAGAAGAAAGTGTTTCTTGGAAGTGAATAAGAAAGAAAACTGAAGACAAGGAGGGGCGCCGGTTTTGAGGAGTGAGGAGAGAGAAAATAATGTGTGGGTAAAATATTTGGGGTTCAAGGTATTTATATGGTGTTTCCCTTGTGGGCTTAGAGAAAGGCAATTGGGCTTCAAATAGAGTTTGATGATAATAAGGAATGATGATTGAACTCCTAACATCACTAGAATTAGTATTTGGGTTCCTCAAGCCCACTTAAACTTCTTTTTCAAATCCAAATAGATATTTAGAACATTTCAAGTATTTCAAAGCATGACCTTAATAAATATTTGACTTGGATAAATTATTAAAACAATTTCTTTGACTTTCAAATAGTCAACCTTTGAACTATAAAATCATTAAATGCTAAAATATATTAAAATATAAATAACTATATATTAAAATATTCTTATAAAATTTATAAAAATTCAGGAGATTACAGTCTACCCCTCTTAAAAGAAGTTTCGGGAAAACTCAAACATTTTCAAAAGTTTTTCAACTCAACTCCTATTGGAGAAATACTTGTGCCACTCATGTGCACTCTTTTGCCAACTTACAATCACTTGTGTTACTTATGAACACATTTTCTTATGCGGAGAATCTATTTATTTTGCACCAACATGTGCAAATCGCCAAAATAAGCATAAATATGCATAAAATACCATAAAAATAGGTAAAAAGCGCGAAATTCTATCGCATTCTACCCCCCTTAAAGAAACCGAGTTACGCCCTCGTAACTCACCTCAAGGAATAAATCTGGATACTTCTTCTTTATTTCAGCTTCAGCTTCCCATGTCGCCTCTTCGGACTCATGGTTCGACCAAAGCACTTTCACGATATTGACATCCTTATTGCGTGTACTACGCACCTTCTTATCAAGTATTTTCACAAGCCTTTCCTCATATGTGAGGCTGCTATCAATCTGGATCCTCTCAAGCTCCAAGACATGACGCTCATCAGGGATATAACGCTTGAGGTGAGAAATATGAAACTCATCGTGCATCTTTTCAAACTCCATTAGCAAAGCCAACCTATAAGCTACCTTCCAAATTCTTTATAGAATCTCATATGGACCTACATATTTGGCACTTAATTTGCCCTTTCTCTCAAATCTCATCACACCCTTAGTTGGTGATACTTTCAAAAACACTTTATCACCTATTTCGAACTCATCTTCTATTCGCTTCAAGTCGACAGAACTCTTTTGCCTATCTTGAGCAGCTTGAATTCTAGCCTGAATCAACTTCACATTCTTGACAATCTCCTCAATGAATTCTGTCCCCAATACTATGTTCTCACTAAAATCATTCCAACAAATGGGACTTCTACACTTCCTTCCATATAATGCCTCAAAAGATGCCATCTTAATACTCGCATGATAACTATTGTTGTATGAAAACTCAATCAAATCTAATTAGTCTTCCCAACTACCCTGAAAATCAATAGCACAGGCTCTCAACATATCTTCCATGGTTTGGTTAGTCCTCTCAGTCTGACCATCGGTCGCAGGATGAAAGGCAGTACTCATTTTCAATGTTGTCCCAAGATTTAACTGGACCTTTTGCCAAAATTTCGAAAGAAATCTCGAATCACAATCTGAAATAATATCGGTTGGAACCCCATGCAATCTCACTACATGCTTAACATACGTCTTCGCAATTTGCTTCTTCTTCCATGTCTCCTTGATTGGAATGAAAACGGCCGACTTCGTCAGACGGTCCACAATAACCCAAATAGTATCATTGCCATTCCTCGTTCTAGGCAAAGCAGTCACAAAATCCCTTGAAATGGAATCCCACTTCCATCTAGGAACCTCTAAGGATTGAACCTTCCCCATGGGTCTCTTATGATCTATCTTGACTTTGTGACAGGTAAGACACTTAGACACGAACTCGGCAACCTCACGCTTCATGTTTGGCCACCAATAGATCTGCTTAAGGTCCTTATACAGCTTGTCACCCCCAGGGTGCACATAATACGGTGTATTATGGCCCTCATCCATACGACGTCTCTTTAGCTCATCACATTTTTGTGGTACACACCACCTCCCCTTGAACCTCAGACTGCCATCATCATGAATCTTGAAATCGACTTCCTTTCCTTGGCCCATTTTTCTTTAAACTTCTCGAGGTGCTCATCCCCAACTTGACCCTCTTTAATCTCGTCGAAAATTGACAACCCCAATGACAAAGCACTCAATCTTGCCTCGATCTCCCCAGGATTTAAGATTTCTAGGCTAAGTCTTTGCATATCTCGGCACAACTCCTTAGGAACTATCAAGGCATTCAGGCTATGACTCGACTTCCTACTCAACGCATCTGCAACCACGTTTGCTTTCGCCTCATGATGTTGGATGTCTAAGTCATAATCCTTTATCAATTCTAACCATCTTCTCTGCCTCATATTGAGGTCTTTCTGGGTGAAAATATACTTCAAACTTTTATGGTCGGTAAAGATCTTACAGGTTACCCCATATAGGTAGTGTCTCCAAATCTTCAAGACGAACACAATAGCAGCTAACTCTAGATCATGGGTAGGGTAATTAGCCTCATAAGGTTTCAACTGATGCGACGCATACGCGATCACCTTCCCATTCTGCTGTAACATACATCCCAAACCATTCTTTGAAGCATCACTATACACCTCAAATCCCTCATTCCCATCAGGCAGGGTCAAAACAGGTGCGGAGGTCAAACGTTCTTTTAAAATCTGAAAAGCCTCCTCACACTTCTCACTCCACTCGAATTTTGACTCCTTTTTCATCAAATTGGTCATTGGCCTCGCTATCTTCGAGAAATCTCTCACAAATCTTCTATAATAGCCAGCTAGACTTAGGAAACTTTGGATATCAGACACATTCTTTGGAGTTGGCCACTCACTCACAGCTTGAATCTTAGCAGGATCTACAGAGACTCCTTCCTTAGACACATAGTGACCCAAAAATGCTACTTTCTCCAAACGGAACTCACACTTAGAAAACTTAGCATACAATTGATTCTTTCTAAGCGTCTCCAATATAACCCTCAAGTGCTCGTCATGCTCCTTTTCATTCTTCGAATAAATCAGAATATCATCAATGAATACAACCACGAACTTATCTAAGAACTCATGGAAAATCCTATTCATCAAGTCCATAAATATGGCAGGTGCATTAGTTAACCCAAAAGGCATTACAGTGAACTCATAATGACCATAATGAGTCCTAAACGCAGTCTTAGGTATATCCTTATCAGCTATATACCCTCAACTGGTGATACCCCGAACGCAAATCAATCTTCGAGAACACGCTTGCTCCATTCAACTGATCGAATAGGTCATCTATCCTAGGCAATGGATATTTGTTTTTGATGGTTACATTATTCAATTCTCTATAATCGATACACAACCTCATACTCCCATCTTTCTTCTTAACAAACAATACAGGAGCTCCCCAAGGTGATGCACTAGGCCTAATATAACCCTTATCGAACAACTCTTGCAACTGCGTCTTCAACTCACTCATCTCAGGAGGTGCCATTCTATAGGGTGCTTTAGATATAGGTGCAGTTCCAAGAACTAAGTCTATGGTGAACTCAACAGCTCTAGCAGGCGGCATCCCGAAATCTCACTCGGAAACACATCCATAAACTCATTCACGATTGGAAAATCTTCAATGTTTACCCCAGCTTCTTTGCTCACATCTTGCACACTACAGAAAAATAACTCACACCCCTTCTTCATCAACTTCTTTACTTGCATTGCAGAAATAACCCCAAAGTTCTTGGACTTCCCAAAACGTCTATATGAGGTCAACTTTCCCAAAGGGTTCTATAACACTACCTTTTAAACTTCACAGTCTATTTTGGCCTTGTATAAACTTAGTCAATCCATCCCTATAATTACATCTAGGTCTCCCAGATCAAACTCTATCAAATCAAAAGGAAAGACACAGCCTCCTATCTCCAGAGGCAAATTTCTGAACAACTTGGTACACCTTATGGTCTCCCCAGTAGGTATACTAACAGGCAAATCAATCACCTCAAAATCTACTAACCCCAAACTTTTAATAACAGACGACGAAACAAAGGAATAAGTCGCCCCCGAATCAAATAATGCTTTAACTAGCACGGAGTTAATAGAAAAAGTACCAGAAACTACGTCGGCAGATCGTTCCGCTTCATTGCGACTCATCACGAACAGTTTACCCGGAGCCTTGTTCTGATTGTTGCTCTCACTAGCAGGCTTATTGTAGCTCCCTTGATTGTTCTGTGCCCCTACAGGCTTCGAACCCTGATTTCCTGACTGGTTAAATCCAGACCTCGCTTGGTTACTACCCCCATTGCCATTTTGGTCTTTCTTTTGCTTAGCAAAGCACTCATACTCCTTATGGCCCTTCTTCTGGCAGTAGTTACAAGTCACTCGTTCTCCCTTGCAGTCTTTACCTGGATGGTTATTGCCGCACTTCTTACAGTGGTACACTCTCTCAGATTGACCCTTATTGTTGTAGCCCTGATTATCCCTCCCTTGGAAATTCCCATTCCCATTTCTACTCTTTTTGAAGTTACTTTGATTTCCCCCAGCATTGAACTCCTTCCTTTTCTCACCCACTACAGCATTTTTCTTATCCCGCCTCGACTGAAGACCATAAATGTGGGCGGCTCTTCCATAAACAATATCTAGGGATGAAAAAGTTTCACCACCTAACCCCAGCTAGATTTCGTCAGTCAAACCTTGCTCAAACCTTTGAGCCTTCAACTCCTCAGTGGCTACTACCTCAGGTGCAAACCTCGACAGTGCTATGAATTTGCTATAGTACTCAGAAATGGTCATAGTCCCCATCCTCAGGTTAATAACTCCTGGGCTTTCTGCTTCCTCATAAAGGCAGGGTAAAACTTCCCTCCCAAGGCAATAACAAAAGAATCCCAATTGAATCCCTCAGCAGCACTCAGTCTAGTTCCACTTTCCCTCCACCATAAATCAGCCTCATCCTTTAGGTACAACACAGCCTGACCTACTCTCATACTCTCAGGACAGTTCACAACCCCAAAGATTTTCTCAAACTCTCTAATCTAGTTCTCCAAAAAGGTAGGATCAGCTTGCCCCTTAAAATATGGTGGTTTAACTTTGGCTAGTCTCTCAAACATGTCCCCAGCAGAATCGGGACGCTCAACGCTATCTTGAGTCAGTTTCTCCGTCAAAAGGCGAATAGCAGCAGCTAAATCGTTATTGTTGTTTACCATTCTTGTGCGTGACCTGAAATTAACGTACTCTAATTTAGGTTCGATACATAATTACATGCCATTTTCTACGAAGGCAACATTTGATTTGACCATAAAGATCGCATCAACAAACAATTTATCATGAAGTTACACAACATTATAAGATAATCATCATCAATCATTCATGAAGAAAATTCACATCAAAAACACACAGTTTAGGAATCATGAATAAAATTCAATCATAACAAATAAATAAAAATATTCCCATTCGCGTGCCCAAAATAAATTCTTGCTCACTTGGATACTAAATATTTAACTTTTATTCCTCAAAAGATGTTAATAACAATTTTCTCAACCATAACACTGTACTTTTCCTAAAAATAAAATAAAGCTACTATGAAATAAATTTAAACCACTACTGGACGAATTATCCATCATTATTCTTTAAAGCATAAATACATAATTAATAATCTAAGGTGAAACATCATCAGTCTTATCCTCTGATTCCCTGTAGTTTTCTGGAGTGAAAACCTCATCTTCAAATTCATCGATGTCCTCAGTATTATAATAAACATATCTTCTACATCTCGTGGATCTCCGTTTAGGTTGAGGCTCGTCCTCCTCTGACTCAGAATCAGCCTCACATCTCATAACAGCATGGTAGATGTCACTTCTGGTCTGCCCTCTAGCACGGTCAAACTCATGAAGAACCTCATCATCACTATCAGGCAAGCCTGCTCTTAATACATTACGAATAATAAACTCTAGCTCGGTGTAGCTATCATCTTCAGACTCATAAACTCCATCACCCTCATCATCACTGAGCACAATAGGGCTGTAATAAGACCCTACTCTAGTAGCTTCTCTTTTAGACATGGCTAGGGATCTATACAATAAATTTAACTTCTATAAGCAATTGGTACTCTCACTTAACGTATAATCCCAACAATAAACAAGAAGCAAGAATAACCAACAACATAAAGCATAGGAATAACATAAACAGTTAGCAGGGAAGAAAAATATAGTCATGCTGAACTAACTATTTAATGCAGACATATAATATTTCTATCTTATATGCCTTTCCTACTACCCATCTCTCATAAAATAAACTAGAGTATTGAAAATTATTGAAATAAATAATTTTGAATTTACAGAAGATCCGAAAAAAAAACCGAAATAAATTTTTTTTGTTTACATTATAGTTCGAAAAGTTTCGAACTCAATAACAATAATAAAAAAAATAAATTTTCGGACATAAGAAAAAAAATCGAACCTCATAAATAAAAAAAATTCGGACCTTATAACAAAAAAAAAATTTTGGACCTACTAAAAAAAAATTAAATTCGAATGCGAAATTCTATCGCAATCGTGAAAAAGAATTTTCGAAGATAATTTGAATACCATGAATAATTAGGAGCTCAATTCTAAGAAATTCATTTTAAGTACTAACTAGTTAGGCGCCTAATGACTTAAAGTTGGCACGAAAGGCCAATAAAAACCTAAAGCTCCTAGATACCACTTTGTAACACCCCAATAATTCTCTCTTTTCTAAAATACCTTTTAAATATAAATAATAGAGAATTATCAAAGTATTATCGCCCGTGTGATAACGTATCGGCTTATTCAAAATTTTGCAGCGGAAAACAAGTATAATAAACTTTATAAATAAAACTTAGTCAACCATAAAGTCAACTCCAACAAAACCAAAGTCAACCTTAAACCAAATTACACCAACTATAAATTGTATAATTCAAAAGTACAATGCATAACTACACAAGCTCTCCAAATCCCAATCCCAATGATGCACCATCTTCGAACTTGTTAGATGGACAATGCATGATCCCTAGAGACTGCTCACTAAAATGGGTCATCACAGGATCAATAAGGCAAAGCCATGATCAACACATACAAACAAAGCACGTAATCAGCAAAGCTGAGTACTACATAATAATACATACACATTCCTAACATGATACTAATAAATGATAAGCAGGGATAAATAATAACATAACAATCTGCAGACAACTTGTACTGAACTACACTTTAACCAACTTTTTAATACTTTAATGGAATAGTTATTGGACCGAGTTGTCTAACTAAAAACCAGCCTTCACCTAGGAAGACGAAATACGGGCGCGACTCCGTATTCCAAAATGACCAACGATATCGAGGAACCTTTAAAATAAATAGGAACGGTGATCAATCCAATTCCCAGAAAAAGCCATGGCACGCTCACCATGTACCCCAACTCCTGATTGTCCAACTTTAGACGTGCACCAGTCTAAAGTTTATTACTATCTACGTTACACTTTACATGATTTACCAATTATCACTTGTTATGACACCCAAGCAATACAGATAACATATAATCAAACATTCACAACTTAACTCCTTTTTATCTTAGGATTAAATAAGTGATCATACAACTTACAACCCAAGATTAATTCCTTCTTATTTCAATCTTTCTTATTTGTTGAACCTAGCCAACAACCAACTTACCTTTCATAGGCATAAATTATCAACTTACCAAATAAGGCCCACAATCCTCATAAAGTAGTGAAAATAATAATATAAGGGAACAATGATTCAACTCAATAAATATATTAATTCCACCATGTGAATTAATAAATAGAGTTCCCAACCAACATGCTTGCATCAATATTCCATACAAACATGATATTCAACTCATAAATAATTCTTAAAATCAACATGTTCGCACACAGACATAAAACATGTAAAAATCCAATCATAATAGAAATCATATATGAACTCACAAAAGTTCCTATACATGATACTTCATAAATTTTCTTTCCTAAAATCATGATACTACATCAAACAACACATAGGTATGTACGTACCTTGTGTAGACAAATTGGTAGGCCACCTTTAATCACCTTAAAAATCGCCTAAAGAGTAATCTCCGCCTAAAACAACCAATAGAACTTAAAATCAATACTCCAAATAAATTCCAGCAACTTTAAAATACTTTAAATCCCCTTTAAAAATATTTAAAAGTTGTTATTATCATTAAAACCTCAATGACTTATATTACCTAGCATAGTACTACTATACTAGTCAATAAAATCCATAAAACTCCATTAATAACAACCTTTCTAAAATTCCAGCAACATATAAATTATTAAAACCTCCTTTAAACATACTTAAACATGCATAAATTCATAAGTTAAATCAATTTCATAGTTTATAACATGCTACTATGATTTTCCAATCTTTAACACCCTAAAAATTCATGCTTTGGATAATTAAAACTCAATCTAAATATAATAATCAAATCTGAAATTTTAGTCTTTCAATACATAATTTATATAATCATAGATTCATCATTAAAACAGTAAATTAAAGTCTCTAATCAAAATTAGTACTAAAACAAAACATAAAAATATAATCTTTAATCAAAACTTGAGGAGGAAGAAAAGAATTAAACCAACACAAAGAAGAGAACAAGGAGGAAAAGGCGCCAAAGACTCAAAGCGGCGGCAAAGAAGTCGGCGGCGGTGGTGATTGGTGTTGCGACGTTTCTTGCGAAGAAGAAAGTGTTTCTTGGAAGAGAGAAGAAAGAAAACCGAGAGGAAGAAAACAAGGAGGGGCGCTGGTTTTGAGGAGTGAGAGAAGAAAAATAATGTGTGGGTAAAATATTTGGGGTTCATAGGTATTTATATGGGTGTTTTCGGCTTGTGAAGAAAGCGCAACGTGGGGCACGAAATAGAGTTTGATGATAATAAGGAATGATGATTAAACTCCCTAACATCACTGGGAATAAGTATTTGGGTTCCTGCCCCACTTAAACTCCTTTTTCAAATCCAAATAGATATTTAAAACATTTCAAGTATTTCAAAGCATGACCTTAATAAATATTTGACTTGGATAAATTATTAAAACAATTTCTTTGACTTTCAAATAGTCAACTTTTGAAATATAAAATCATTAAATGCTAAAATATATTAAAATATAAATAAATATATATTAAAATATTCTTATAAAATTTATAAAAATACGGGGATTACATTTATAATGTCAAAATTTTACATAAACAAAAAGGAAAAGTGGTGCAAACTTCGAGCGACAACCACCGACAGTGGGATAGGCCAACAAATATCTCCAAATCAATGTACAAATAGACAAGAACAGGGGTTACTTGATGACTGAATGAGTATAGACAGGAAAGAAATGTACACCACCAAACCCTTATCTCTTTATAGGAATTCGCCGGAAGCAATTTCATTACCTCCAGAGGGTCCAAATTCTGGTTACTTGATAATTCAAGATGAAGAATCCACACCAACTTCTTGTTTTGGGTTGTTTAAAGATTCGTCTATCAAACATCTGCCGCTCCCTCAAAATAAGCACCTCTCTATTGAATTTAAAGTAAAGGCAGGTGAAAATAGAAGCATTAACACTTATGATCAGGTTCACTTCATTCCAATCATCAACCAACCACTCTCATCCAACCGATATTATGCCATCAAAGAAAATTATTGGCGAAAGGGGTAACTACCTAAACAAAAAGTTTTATTTTTTCAAACAGAGTTCGTCTCGTGTCAGTTTGACTTAGTCAAATCACTAATTTTTTAACAAATCACTAAGGTTCTTTTGAGTAACCTCCTGACAGAGGTACAGAGACGTACATTAATTGATAGAGGATTTTTTTTTGCGTTATGAGAAACCTTGACAAGTTGGGGGTAAAGGGGATACCAACTTTTGAGGCTCGGAATCAATTCCAAAACCTCTTGAAATGGGGAGCAATGCTTTAACTATTGAGTCATTGCTCAGTCTCAATTGATAGAGGCTATATATGTAGATATCTCAGACTTACTTGATGTAACGTATAAAACTTTTAAATTTTTATATCCTCTATTTCCAAAAAAATTTAAGTTTATTTTTGTTTAAATAATAGTGGTTTTTACGAGTGGTCCAAGCCCATCTAATACAAGATTTTGTGTGTTCCAAATCTGAAAGTAACACAGACAGAATTTTCTCACACATTTTATTTCATTGACAGGGAAGTAGAGCTGATCAACTCAGCCCGGCCCGACCCGAATTTTGGGCGGGTTTGGGCAGCATTTTTTGGCCCAGGGTTGGGCCCGGCCCGATTTTTTTGCTTTGAGACGTCCTTTGGGTTAGCCAAAATGACTTTTAAGTCTAATTTTTTGCCCGATTTTATCCCGAAAAACCCACTCTTTTTGGCCCGAAATAACGGGCTTTGGGCACAAAATTTTGATCCGAATTTTGGCCCGGCCCGGCCTGACCAATGGGCAATTTTTGTAAGGCACGGCACGGCACGGCCCGGCCCGACCCATGATCACCTCTACAGGGAAGCATATGCAAGCTCAAAAGAAGAAGACAAGGTCAGTTGCTGTTTCTGAATCTCATGTATCAAAGATGTAAATCCAAGACCCTTTGATCCAGAGGATATTTATCAGCAATTTGAGTTCTTTGTACCAAAGATGTGCGTCAGCAACACCATACTCTTAACTAAATTTGTGGCTCCTGTAAAGGATTATAAGTACTCTAAGCGGAATTTCATAAATCTAATTCATAAGCACTTAAAGCAGGATCTCATGCATATACAATTAATGATCACATAATAGTTCAGAAATAACATTTGATGCGTCAAGTGCTCGTCAAGATCTCAGAGAAAGAACCTCAGTTGTGATTCCTCTACTTGGTCCACCAATCCGGATCAACACTCCACCAATGCTAGTTGGAAGGAAGAAGGACTCTTCTTTTCTTGGAGTAAATATTACGTGACTTTGTGAGAGAGAGAAAGAGGAGAGAGAAAATATTGAGAGATAATGTATCTCTTTATTTTCTGATTACTCAACTAATTATAGGAATAATTAGGTTAAGAATCCCTTCGTATTACTCCTCTTAGCCGGCCACCCTAGAGCCCCCTATGGGCTCTAGGTTTTCTTTTGTTGATCCAAAATTGTTTAATGTGTGACCTTGTAGGATCCATTTAAGTGGGCTTTGGGTTTATTATTTACTAACCCAAAGGTCTATAACATTCTCTAGCAAGACGTAAAGACGACCCAATTAAATGAATTATTATCTCCATAGTATGATTCATATTATATTTAGTAATTGCATTAGAGTCGAGGACATAATTCCTTCAATCTCCTACTTGTCCGAGACGAGTGTGTAATATTCAAATTCCTTAAGTCTCTTAGTGTCTAATTTGATAGTATGACCGTATCTCTATGTCATCCATACTAGTCTTCAAATTTATTCCTTGAAATCTGAGTTCGAATTGACAAACAAATGATCATCTTATAATCCATTTGAGCACGACCGTGTATTTTTCAATTTTCACTCTCCAAGGGGCCAAGACACCCATCCTATCTCATATAGGAGGACTTTTCAATCTTGTAGCAACCAAAACTCCCACTCAACTTTTAGCACAACCCGAATGATGCCTTTATAGTCCCCTTTCCCGGCATGACGTTTGACAACATCAAAGTTATGCCAATCATTAAGCCAAGTAGTGTTCCACTCATGTCTTAGGAATCCACTAATATAATTACGAAGTTATAGAAATTTCTAAGTAGGTTTGTTCGATTATGTATCAACTATACATATCCATATGATTGACTAAACATCTCTATGTTCCCATAGCCCATGAAACGGCGCTATCAATCAATCTTATATGCTAATCCTTTAATAAGTCATTTATGTCCAATTTAATGACTCAGATTAGGAACTCTAATATTCTATGAATTCAGTTCATTAATGGTGTTTCATTCATCAAATCACATATTTGACAAACCCATTGAATTAAAAATATTTTTGGACATTTTATTTAATACTAAACCAAGATTAAATAAGATAAAATTTCATTTCAAATAAATATAAAACAGCAAAACCATGTCTTTACATTGCAACAAGTTTCTCTAAACATAATACAATCTAAAGCCACTCTAACATTTGCTTCAACCCTATAGACCTAGCGTGACTTTCATGCTTGGGTTGAGGTAGAGGTTTAGTAAGTGGATCAACCACATTCTCATCCGTGTGAACTTTGCAGATCTTGACATCCTTCATGTCAACTATCTCATGAATAAGGTGATATTTCCTTATTACATGCTTGGATTTGTTATGTGATCTCAGTTCTTTTGCTTGTGCAATAGCACCATTATTATCACAGAACAACTCAATCCCCTCCAGAGCACTAGGTATGACATCTAGCTCTGTCAAGAACTTCTTTATCCAAACTGCTTCCTTGGCTGCTTCAACCGCTGCTAAATATTCTGATTCTGTCGTAGAGTCTGCTATAGTGCTTTGCTTTGAACTCTTCCAGCTCACTGCTCCTCCATTTAGACGAAAGATGTACCCTGACTGAGAGCGGTAATCATCTATGTCGGTTTGGAAGCTCGTATCATTATAACCTTTAACAACCAACTCACTTTCTCCTCCATAGACTAAGAACATGCCTTTAGTTCTCCTCAAGTACTTAAGGATGCTCTTAGCTGCAGTCCAGTGTGCTTCTCCTGGATTTGCTTCGAACCTGCTACACATGCTCAAGGCAAATGCAACATCTAGTCGAGTACTTATCATGGCATACATGATAGATTATAGCCGAAGCATAAGGTATGCTACTCATCCGCTTTAACTCATCAGGCTCAGTCGGGCACTGACTCTTGCTAAGCGACATGCCATGTGACATGGGAATGAATCCTCTCTTAGTGTTTTCCATGTTGAACCTTGCAAGAACTGTATCAATATAAGTTTCTTGACTTAGTCCAATCATCTTTCGAGACCCGTCTCTATGGATTTTGATTCCCAATATGTACTCAGCCTCTCCAAGGTCCTTCATGGAGAAACAACTTTTCAACCATTCCTTGACTGACTCAAGCATTGGTATGTCATTTCCCATGATTAGTATGTCATCTACATACAAAACCAAGAAGACTAAGCTACTCCCACTAAATTTCTTGTAGACACAAGATTCTTCTTCGCTTTTGAGAAAACCAAATTGTTTGATTGCCATATCAAACCGAAGATTCCAGCTCCGAGATGCTTGCTTCAATCCATAAATGGATTTTCTAGATCCTCAAAACCCTCAGGTTCTGTCATAGACACATCCTCATTTAAGAACCCATTCAAGAATGCGGTTTTGACATTCATCTGCCAAATTTCGTAGTCGTAATATGCAGCAATCGCTAAAAGTATCCGAATCGATTTAAGTATTGCTACTGGAGAAAAGGTATCATCATAGTTTATACCATGAATTTGCCTGATTTCTTTTGCAACCAGTCTTGCTCTATAAACATAGACATTTCCTTCTTTGTCTGTTTTCAATTTGAGCACCCACTTGCATCCAATAGGGTTGATCCCATCCGGCAAGTCGACTAGGGTCCAAACTTTATTATCAGACATGGATTCTAATTCGGATTTCATGGCCTCAAGCCATTTCTTTGAGTTTGGGCTCGTCAAAGCTTGTCTGTAGGTAGTAGGTTCTGAATTCTCCAAAATCATAATTTCAGAGTTTTCAGTTAACATAAAATCAACCAACTTCTTGTTTGGAATCCTTGGTCTACTTAACCTACGCGAGGCATGAGCATCAATAGAAATGTTCTCTTCAACATCTTGAAGATTTTCGCTTGAATTAGATTCAAGTGGGACGGTAGGAGGTTAACGCGTTGAATACGTCATCTCCTGAACTTGACTTTCATCTCGTCGTGCCGTCTCTGACATGGTGTGAACCACGTCCAGTCGTTGCTCATCTGGAATTTCTTCGAGAACTATTTGACCCCCACTTGTTTTTCTAGAAACAAATTCCTTTTTGAGAAAGACACCATCACGAGCAACAAACACCTTGTTCTCTTCACGGTTATAGAAGTAATAACCCCTTGTCTCCTTTGGGTATCCCACAAAGAGACATTTATCTGATTTGGGTGCAAGTTTGTCTGATAGTAAGCGCTTTACAAAGACCTCACATCTCCAGATTATAAGAAAAGACAAGTTTGGAATCTTTCCATTCCACATCTCATATGGAGTCTTTTCTACAGCCTTTGACGGGCTCCTATTTAGTGTGTGTGCAGCCGTTTCGAGAGCATATCCCCAAAAAGAAATCAGAAGATTAGCAAGACTCATCATTGATCGAACCATATCCAATAAGGTCTGATTCCTCCTTTCAGACACACCATTTAACTGTGGAGTTCTTGGTGGAGTCAATTGTGAAAGTATTCCACAATCCTTCAGATGATCATCGAATTCTTGGCTCAAATATTCGCCACCACGATCGGATCACAATGCTTTTATTCTCTTACCAAGTTGATTTTGTACCTCATTTTGGAACTCTTTGAATTTGTCAAAAAATTCCGACTTATATTTCATTAGGTAGACATACCCATATCTACTTAAATCATCAGTGAAGGTAATGAAGTAACTAAACTCACCTCTTGCCTTTGTGCTCATAGGTCCACAAACATCTGTATGTATGAGGCCTAAGAGGTCACTGGCCTTTTCACCCATTCCCGTAAATTGTGATTTTGTCATTTTCCCCATCATGCATGATTCACATAGATCAAACGATTTGAAATCAAATGATGGAAGAATTCCATCCTGTTGAAACTTTTGGATGCGATTTTGGTTTATATGACCCATTCGACAATGCCAAATGTAGGTTGGGTTTGAATCATTCGATTTTTGTTTCTTGCTATCTATGTTATAGACCTGTACGGACCTATCAGGCACATATAAGCCATTAATCAATTTTGCACTAGCATAGAACATGTAATTGTAGGAAATGGAACAACACTTGTTCTTTATTTCAAAACAAAAACCTTCATCATCCAAAACTAAAACTGAAATAATGTTCTTATTAATTGACGGAATGAAATAACAATTATTAAGTTCTATAATTAATCTAGACGGCAAATGTAGACTGTAACTTCCTACGGCAAGTGCAACAACTCTTGCTCCATTTCCAACGCGAAGCTCTACCTCGCCCTTTGCTAGTCTCCTACTTCTTCTTAGTCCCTGAAGTGGAAGCACCCGACTTATTTTCCTCCAAGTATTGAGGGCAGTTCCTCTTCCAATGTCCTATCTTGTGACAATGGAAGCAATTGCTTTCCGCGGCTGCTTTTGGCTTGGCGGTTGGCTTAGGTTTTTCAGCAACAACGGCAACTTGCTTGCCGTTGTCCTTCTTTCCTGCCCATTTCTTCTTGAAACCCTTTCCCTTTTGAACCATTAAAACCTCTTTCTTTGGTTCTCAGCATTGACTAACAACCCATGCAGCTCTTGCAGAGTCTTTTCAGACTCATTCATGTTGAAAGTCATCCTGAACTGATTGAAGTTGTCAGGCAATGAATGGAGAATGATGTCGGTAGCCAACTCTTCCCTATAAGGGAACCCAAGTCGTTCCATGCTCTCAAAGAGACCCATCATTTTGAAAACATAGGGGCCAATACCATGACCCGGCTTCATGTGACATTCTAGAATCTCCTTATTGGTCTCATACCTCTCAATTCGGGCCTGTTTCTAGAACATGGCCCTCAGCTCTTGCATGATGGTGTAAGCATCCTTGGTTTCGAACCTCTTTTGGAGGTCCGGCTCCATGGCTGCCAACATCAGACAAGTCATTGGTACAGACCTATCATTAGCCTGCTTAGCACGACGTTTGTCTGCGTCAATTGATTCATCGATTACCACTGGAAGTGGGGTTTCTAAGACATCCTCTCGACCCTCATACCTCAGAACGAGTCTTAAGGTTCTTTCCCAATAATGAAGTTTTCTTCATTCAGCCTATCCTTCTCAAGGAAAGGACGAATGTTGAAAACAGAGTTGTTGTTGTTAGACATAGTATCTACAGACATAAAACAAAAGCAATAAAGTTCAATTTTATGTTTATAAAAGAACCTAAAACATGCAAAAGTTTCTTGGTGGGTCACTCTATTCAATTTTAATGTCCCAATTTGAATAAGTGAATACAAGATCCTATCAACATGCAACATTAAGCAGACGCAGGCCTTATCTTATAGTTACATTCTCAAGGTAAGTAAACTCTTTTACTAATTATAACATCTTATAATTCTTGTTTAGATAGGAAAACATCGCATGCTTAACTATCTCTTGCTTCAAAATCCAAAACGCTTTTGATGATTTTGTTAAGGATAACCAAACTAAGTAGTAAAATTAGCAATTTCACCTTATCTCCCAAAATTAATGATAATACCCTGTGGAGGCATGACCTATTACTTTTAATTAAGGGTAAAGTACTTTATGTTTGGAAAAACTAACCTTAATTTTTATGGGACCTATGTTTATTATGTTGTTATGAATTAGTGAACTTTAGCGCATTCACAACCAACATGCAATAAACTTATCTGTATTTTAAATAACTATAATAAAATACAAAGAATTAAATATGAGCTAGTATGGCCCCTAAGCCTAAGAACTAAGCTTCTTGATTGGGCACCTCCTTGGACTCTTCATGGATCTCCATCCACCTTAGTCATGGGCCTTCTCTTCTTGGCTCGTCTTTGGATTACATAAGTATCGAAATTAATTTAAATAATTTCTAAATTAAAGTTAATTACAAGAATACTTAACGATACGCAGATCGTATTTAAATTACAAAAATACATCACGATTCGCATATCGTATTTTCTAACTTAAATTTTTACTAGTCATTCATGGCAATTATATAGAATATAAAATGCCACATAATAATATCACATATTATACTTGCCAATAATCAAAATATCAAATATTCTTAATTAACGCAAGAGGATAAAATATTTAAGCTAACTACCTAAAAGATTTTATCCTAGTAAATCTAGCCTACTAAATTTATTTTGATTAAAGAATCAAATTATGGAATTATTTTAGACCTAGTCAATATAATTTAACTGGAAATTTGCTTAATATTCTGAAAATCTGTTTTTTAAAATTTTCAAATTTTTTTTTTTGAAAAATACCGCAGCTGGGCAGCAGCAAAACCGTGGATGCTCATCCGGGCCGCCTGCCCCGCCCTTCCGACCACCGGAGCAGCCACCGTGGCCCACCAGCCGGTGGTTTTGCCACCCAGCCGTGGCTGCTCCCTCCTCCCCTTTTAATTTTTTTTTTGTTTTTGTGGGAATGAAATTAAATTTACAACTTCTTGTAAAATTAATTTAGTGATCTAATTAAATTAAACATAAACTCCATTATGCCTAATTCAAAAAATTAATTTAAATCTCCATTTTAATTAATTTTAGGGCTATTCATATAAATTAGTATCAAATTCATACAAAACTCCTTTTATATGAATTAATTTTTCATACTTAAACAGCTTCAAATATGAAAAATTAGATTAATTATATGAATATAATTTTCAAAATGAACATAAAATCTCCATTTTAATTAATTTTAGGGTTATTCACATAAATTAATCTCTAATTCATATAAAACTCTTTTCACATGAATTAATTTTTATACGTAAACAATTTAAATATGAAAAAAATTAGATTAATAATATGAATATACTTTCTGAAATATTCGAAAATTAGAGATCTAAAATTAAATTTTGAATTTCGAAAATTAGGGTTTTTAATTTTCAAAATTTTCGGCCATCCATTATTTTATTTACGAATTTCAAAAAAATTAGGTCAAATTTATTCAAAATATTTTCGGCCATTCAATTTTATTTTCGAATTTCAAAAAAAATATTAGGTCGAATTGATTTAAAAATTTCGGCCATTTTATTCGAAAATTAAGCAAATTAAATCTCCATTTAATTAATCCAAATAAATAATTCAATTCCTCCCCTTAATCAAATTAAAATTAGCCATGAATACATAAAATAAATCATATTATAATGACCAAAAAACTATATGCATGAGGCTAAAACTGATACCACTAAAGGATTATAAGTACTCTAAGCCGAATTTCATGAATCTAATTCATAAGCACTTAAAACAGGATCTCAAGCATATACAATTAAGGATCACATAATAGTTTAGAAATAACCATTGATGCGTGAATTCCACAAGTGCTCGTCAAGATCTCGGAGAAAGAACCTCAGTTGTGATTCCTCTACTTGGTCCACCAATCCGGATCAACACTCCACCAATGCTAGTTGGAAGGAAGAATGACTCTTCTTTTCTTGGAGTAAATATTACGTGACTTTGTGAGAGAGAGAAAGAGGAGAGAGAAAATATTGAGAGATACTGTATCTCTTTATTTTCTGATTACTCAACTAATTATAGGAATAATTAGGTTAAGAATCCCTTCGTGTTACTCCTCTTGGTCGGCCACCCTAGAGCCCCCTATGGGCTCTAGGTTTTCTTTTGTTGATCCAAAATTGTTTAATGTGTGACATTGTAGGATCAATTTAAGTGGGCTTTGGGTTTATTATTTACTAATCCAAAGGTTTATAGCATTCTCTAGCAAGACGTAAAGACGACCCAATTACATGAATTATTATCTTCATAATATGATCCATATTATATTTAGTAATTGTATTAGAGTCGAGGACATAATTCCTTCATCCTAACGGTCACCCTCCATTCTTTTTACGTAGAAAAGGATGGAAGATCAACGACAAGTCTCTAGCAAATTCAAGCCTAGGAGAGGCTCGAGGTCTTGACTCTTCACTTAGAGTTCATCTTCTAGATTTCAATTTTCCAACGTCTCAAGAATGTTCAAAGTCTGTGATCGTTGGTAAGTGGTATTTCCCTTTTCATGTTCATCAAAGAAAGGAGAGAACAGGACCAAGTGAAATATTCTGTGTTCTATGAGATGACAATTGAGCAATGATGGGAGTACACTTTTGCTGCTGATATAAGGGGTTATGGGCAGTGAAACTCGTTACAGTCTATGTAGTGGTTCCAACAGAACTGGTTAGAATCGCAGGTCAGGAAGCTATGCAAGAAGAGAGAAACGATGACAAAAGGATGGTGTGGTGTAAGACTATATATAATGGAATACGAAAAGAAGGCCATTTTGGGTTGAGCACACTGATTATAGAAAGGTTTTGATATGGGGAGAAGAAAGAGTTGGATGGGTTAAAGAGAAAGGAAAGCGCGTCAGGGTGGTTAAAGATGAGGAATATGAAGGATCCGGAGAATGGAGAAGCTTGAGTTGCTATGTGTTAGTTAAAGAGCATCGTGTTAGAATATGAATTCAGGCACACTCACCAGGGCCGAAGCAAATGGCAGTGATTAATGTTTCCTGCATATTGTGAAGTGACCTAAAAATATCTTTGCATATCAAATTTTATGAATGAAAATTACAAGGATATTAAGATTATTGTGCATTTTGATCGAGAAATAGTAAAACAAGGGTATAATGAGATTTCTCATTCATCTTGTCAATTGATAAATCATATTTATATATAGTTTTAGGTGCATTTAGGTTGCATTTTAGAGCATTTAGATTCATATTTAGGTTCATTATTGCATCATATTCTTAAGTTATGTTATTCTACTCCTATTCGGTATGTCTTCTTGTTTTTGATGAATTTCAGATAATGAGAACGTATTTGGAGTATAATAAGCTAAGCTTGAGGATTAGAAGCACTTGGAAAGAAGCTACAATGCATAAGGATCATATGGATATGTCATAGTACGAGTTTGAGCGAAAACGAAGCGGAAAATCATTAGAAGAAATGTGAAAATGGAGTCACGTCTACTCTTCTGATCATAAATTTTGATGTACTTCTTAGAATGGAGTACTTCTAGCAGATTTGGAAACTAGACTTGAAGATCTTTCCAACGATATGTGGCACGCCCTGAGGAGACTTGTAGTCAAGGAGTTATACCTTTCCGAAGTTGGGACTGTTTCTGCTGGAATCTGTTTTTGTACGCGCGGATCACTAATCCGCCCATTTAATGATTTATTCAAGAATTTCCATATCTTGAAAATTACTTTCCTAGTCATATTAGGTTATTTCATATTATTTTTAAATTAGGAAAAACTCTTTCTCTCTGCTCTTCTTTTTATCACGTTTTTTTTTTCTAGTTCTAGTTTTTAGTTTTCTCTTCTTTTTCTCTAGTTTTGGAGTAAACCCTAATTTTTCATGCTCTTTATTAATTCATAAGGTTATTATTTTCATCTCTTTTCTTTCATTGATTTCTTTGATTATGTTCTTCTTTGTAGATTTAGATTTTGTTATTTATTTCATGATTGAGTAGTTTTTATTTCTTGGGTTTGGAAATCCATGTTTATATCTCTTTTATTGTGATTTAAATTTCTTCAATGATTGGATTGGATGAGAGTTATTCCTATTGATTTGTTATAATTGCTTAATTCATGTAATTGCGCAATATCATGGGTTATGTTTAGCTAATAGGAGTTAGAATTGAAAGATCGTACTCATTAGAGGCTTGTTACAATTGGTAGATCTGATTATGTTGAGCGACCTTACTAGCATATGTTGATCTAAGAGTGTTAAGACCCGACCGTAGGATTAACAAAAGACTCTAATTACTCGACCTTCAATCCAAGTATTGCTGAATCATATTGTATTGGTATAAACATGGTGAACCATTGCCCTAGATCTTTTTAGTTTGATTTTCTTTATTTATTAGCTTACAACCTTAATTCACATATTTCTGATCTTGCTTAGTTTCTCCATACCTTAGAAGCTAGATTAGAACGACCATCTCTCTGTGGATTCGACCCTACTTACTATATGTTATTTCACTAGGAACACTAAAAGATGGAGGGGTGAATTGTAGTGTGGAACTTATTGCCTATATAATGCGGAATTTAAAACATAAGCAATAAGGAACTGAAAGTGCAAGAGAGATTTTTACATGGAAACTTCTTGTCTCAATACAAGAAGAAAAACCACGACCTCCTCAGGATTTAAACTCTTCACTATAATAGGAAACCTTCTCTCTTTCAACCAATTACATATGCAAGTTCCACTCGGAACTCCAACTCTCTAACAATCTCCACTCTATAGTCTAGACTTAACTCTAAGTCTTTCAAGAGTTCCCACAACTCTTTACAAAAGGTTTACTCAAACCCTTCACCCCTAGATAGACTTCACCCTAAGTCTACGCATACACAACAAGAACTTACTCAAGTTCCTATCTCGAACTTGATACAAGAATTCACTCAAACTCTTAACCAGGTCCCCATTACAAGAGTTCACTCAAACCCTTTAACCCCAAACTCAAATATAGACATTTGATAATATAGTTTAACTCTAGTATGTAGAAACTTAAGAACTGTAATGGAACATAGCACTCATAGGAACATGGAACTCATAGGAACTAACTCAAAACGAGGAAAAGAAAAATATAACTTTTGTAACATTATTCCTAAAGTCAGACCTTATGGAATGACACAAGTCAGACCCTATGGAATGACACCAATCAGACAATTTGAAACTTGAATTTAGACGATCTATTTATAGTTGAATTTGTTCTGAATACTCCTTCAATAACTTCCCACTACTTAGACCACTAACTCCATGTTTCCATTATTATTTGGGAACAAAGAAACCACTAACTCCACTAACTTAATTTGAACGTGTACAGTAAACGTGGGTTATAGAACTTGGAAAATAAGTAAACTATTGAACGT
Source organism: Beta corolliflora (assembly GCA_947648045.1). Classification (NCBI taxonomy): domain Eukaryota; kingdom Viridiplantae; phylum Streptophyta; class Magnoliopsida; order Caryophyllales; family Amaranthaceae; genus Beta; species Beta corolliflora. Next base: position 73,528 of record CANSZD010001739.1, on the reverse strand, counting down.
GTACTTGGAAATCAATTTATTAATTTTATTTTAATTAAAACCGAAAACTAAAATACCTTTTCTTTTATTAAAAGATTTTTCACAAATTAAATCCCTTATTTTTAGTTGACCAAAAATATAAATGATATAATCTTTACTTAAAAATAATATCTTTTCTAAACTAACTTCCTAATTAATAGGATCTAAGTCTAACTAACTATAAAACAAAAAATACTTACTCTCTAAACAATCAGACTACACATTGAGTTTATAGAATTACATTGTTGTTCCTAAGACTGTTTCTAGGTGTGTTCCCAATCAGTGTTCCTTAGACTGAATACATGAGTTCCAGTTCATTCAGGAACTCGCGTCTACAAGTTCCTGCACTCACAAAAACTCATTGTACGTATTATAAATCTAGGCTTTTTATTTTCCAAAAACTGATAAGATAAAATATAAATAAAAGATATTAAAATCAGAATCCTAAATTAAAACCGATTTTATTTAAAACTTATCCTTTATTTAAAAACTAAATCTTATCCTAAAACAACTTATGCATATTATCTAAAAATAATTAACCAAGTAGAGATTTATTGAGGAACAAACTCTAAATAAATTCCTATAGATTAAGATAATAATATGTATCAGACTTATTGACTTTTAAATACTTTTGACTCTAAGTTCCACGAGTTCCTTTTGACCTTGTTCCATTACCTTTCATGTTTCCACATACTTACATGAATCCTAGAAAATAAACTCATATTTTTTCTGCCTTCATGCTCCATGTTGCTCCAACTCAAGAACCGCATGTTGATAGCTCCACTTCTGGAACTTCGATGTGCTAGTTCCTTTAAGAAACTTCGCACGCATAGTTCCTGCTTAAGAACTTCTTGTTTCAACTCTGAAACGTCATCTTGCTGCTTCCACTCAGGAACTGCTCCGGAACTTCATATTCAATGTTCCTCTTAGGATGTACCTAGGAACCGATCTGTTTGTGTTCCTTATAGGAACTCTGTTAGGAACTTCACTTGTTGGAAGTCTTTCATGATGTTATATATTCAACCTTCTATGACTTATTTTATGTTAATGTAATATGCACATCTCAAACACGCATATTAGTTAGATAATCATCATTTGTTTACAATAATCAAAACACTACATGACTCAACAATTTCCCTCTTTTTGATGATGACAAACAAATGATGCTTATCACAAATTAAACAATAAACGATGTACATTATCCCCCTTAACTAACAAGTCATGCATGTATATGAAGGAAATATCAACATAGATAAACACATCATACAAATAACTTTCATTATATAAGGATTTAGACTTAACTATACTTGACCATAAGCATCATACATATTCTTCACCCTTTTGTCATTATCGAAAAGGATCATCTTACACACAAAGTTTTTAGGTAAATCATAGACACATATTGTTATATGCTACACTTACCACCATAATGGTGAAACACTTGTTAGTCCCAAAAGCCTCAAGAATCTCAAATTTTCAAACTTAGGATGCATGTGCTACACAAATTTCCAACTTACAATCCAAAGACCCAACTTCAAAAACCATCAAAGGAACTTGACAAATAAGAAAAATAAAAGTCAAGCAAAAATCAGATTTGAAAGTCAAGAATGGATTAAGAGATAGGACATTGTAATATCCGGCTCAAAGAAATATGAAAGAAGTTTATGGAACAATTTGAGTAGCGGGAACTTGAGATATATAGTGTGCTCTATGGGTTAGACTTTTAATAAGAGGTTCTCAACAATAATTAGAGTTGATCACTTCACTTCACACTTTTGAAATATCTGCCAAACCCCACACACACCTTGATATGTATATCTATATATCAAGTTCACTTTTACTCAACCAACCAACTGTGAGAAACTCATTGCACGAAGAAACTTGAACGAATTCATCTTTGTAATCAAGTTCTTCCATTCTTTCGCTTATGTTCCTCTTCTCAAATCATCAAATCCATGAGTAAGCATTTTCATAACCATATGAAATATTGACTTCTAGGAAATAATAAAGATTATTTGATCACCTTTGTTTACTCTTTTTTTCGTTTTCCTTTTTTTCTTTAAAAAAAAAACACGGGTGTCATTACTAGTTATTGCACTTATCCTAGAATGTCACATTTACCAACCACAAAGAAGTAATTGCTTACTCACACATACTTGAAATCCACCACCAAGAATGAAAACATATATATCGATTCTGTCCTTATTCCTATTGAGTTCCTTACCACTCCTTCATCATTAGGAACTTATATGAGTAGTTCCATCTAATGATATATCACTTATATGAGCATCATCTGATAAAATATAAAATACTTGCTTCTCACTTCTTCCATAACTTCCCCCTCAAAATGTATTTACCATTTATCACGCTTTATGCATCATTGAACCATAAAAAGTCATTTTAAATTAGAGCACATGGGAATTAGGAACTTTGAAGTGACAGGATATGAATGGAATGAGGATTTAATCAATCAAAGGGTATTTGAAGAAATGTGGTGTGAACTGATGATAGTTGGTTAAGAATAGGTTTGTTCCCTCTAAAAGTTAAATGAAATATATTAATGGTCTGTTTGGATATAGTCATTTCATTTGAAATTCTGAATTTGGCTCAATTAGTCAATTTAGTTGTTTGGGTATCTTAAGTATTTGGAATTGGATTTAGATCAATTCCACACACATTTAAGGAATAACTAGAACCAAGGATTTTCAAATCCATACTTAAAGTGCGTCATTTCAAATTCAATCACTATGTTGCCTCTTGCGGTTCGGGACGTCGCTTCAATACCGGCTCTCTTTCACCTTCAACCTTTCAACTTCTTTTTGTCCTCCATTTTTGTCCTCCTCATTTTCTCTCTCCTCTAATCTTTGTTATTGACGCCATTAGTGTTTGAAAAAGGTTATTGCCTTCATCTCTCCAATTGTTATATTGTCCAAAAGCAATTTTGAGATATGTCAAGCTTTTTCCGATCTTCTCCTACCGCCATTGAAGTAATAGTGTTGTGGTATACAATTTCTCAGCAACTATCATTGAAATCTTAATGTTTTTCATCGTATTTTTTTTCTAGATTTATAATCATTGAACGATATGGATTTAACCAAATTGGTGTGGTTTTTACTTGTATTTGCATTTATTTGTAGTAATGGTAACAATTTGTCCTTCTCTATACAACATATCTAAAATCTTGGAATTGAAATGATAAAGATTCCCAAACATGGGATTTGGAATTAGATTCCAAACTTTGAAATTCTTGATTTCAATTCCATGATTTGAAATGAAATGAATGTTTCCAAACGCAACCTAAGGGAATTTACCTGTCTTGTTCCATCAAGGTTTCTTTCATTGTACCTTTGGCAACTTAGGACTTTCATGTTTGACAGCATCCACAGTTTTATTATGAGACCTCTAATACTCTTAGGCAAGTGAGTATGCCTTTATGACATTAAAATTAAAAGTAACATATTTACGCTAGTGTAAATATAATCACTTCAATTTTAATATGTGTAAGAGCCCAATTCGACAAAACTTTTGAAAAGAACATGTTTATACTCAAGTCATACTTCATTAAGTCTTGTTCCTCTAAACAGTCCATGAATAGGTGAAATTATAAAGAACATATATTCACATAATGTAAAGCAAGACTTATAAAAGTTATGCATTCATATTAATAATTTAACAATGTAATTTATTAATCATGATACAATGTGAATAGGAACAACATACCTTAAGTCATATTTCACCATGCATATTAACTTTCAAGTACTGGAATGATTTTGATGACTTACTTTTGAATTCCTGAACTGCTAGTTCCATCATTTTGATGTGTTCACATCTGATGGAAACTTTCATTCCAACTCGACTCATACTCATCATTCTTCAAAAGTTCTTTGACATGTTTTTGTCCTTGCATCATTATCTTCCAAGAGTGTAGTTGTGTTCCCTTATCATGCTCACGTACACATTTGCTTATAAGGTTAGCAAAAACCCTTGCATAAAATAGTTAGTTATACAAAAAATAGTATCCATATAACTAAGTACAGCTACTAAGTCAATTCCTCTTGAAGACAAAAATTATTGTTAATTTTGAAATCATTTTTCAAGATGAAACTTGATGTTGTTCCTCATAGATTAATATTTATTTTGAACACATTTAAAATCTATTTGGAACAACCTAAATCCCATGTAAGCAACAAGAGAAAATAATATACAATTATCTTATGACCTGGCTACATGAATAAAAGTTTCCTCAAAGTCAATACCTTTGTTTAGTTGTTCCTCTCAACAACTAACCTGGATAGAGTTCCTTTGTCGATGTCACTGTAAATGAATCGCAGGGGTACTTCTTATCTTCCAGTTAGAGGCAAGGAACTCGACATCGGGAAGTATGGAACCGCATGTTCCTACTAATTGCATAGGAACTCGCTTTCACATATTGATTGAGTTGAACTTCTATTTTAGGAATTTGAACTTTATCTTTATTTTTAAGCTCTTCTTCATGAGGTCATATCAGCTGGCCATTGTTGCTTTTCGAGGGACATATTTCATGTTAGGAACTCATTACTCCATAGGTACTTGTGAGTTCAACATAAAACCATCTCTAACATGTTTACTAGGAACAAACAAGTTAGTTTCAATCAAAATTATATGCCCACTCATTACTATGCACATTGTTTTCTTTGTTGTAAACTTGGTATGCTTTGCAATTGAAGGCGCATCACGGGAACATCGCCTCTTCACTTATATCATTAAACTTCCCTAGTAGAATCTTCTACTTTTTGAGTTCGTAGGGTGTCTTGTTGATCAAAGATGTAACCATATCCTTGTTGATGATTAGGAAGCAGTATTATTGACGACTTTTGTCCAGAAGTTCCTATCTGGTTATGATTTTCTTCACTTTGAAAGCTTGTAGTCGGTACCTTGTTTCTGCGGAATCATCAAACTTGTTCGAACTTGGTTCCATGGTTAGATCTCGAATATAATAATTAATGACCACTTAAACTTTTACTCTTCTTAGCAATGATTACACATTATGTGGAATATTCATCTTTGTTATTAAAGAAAAGAATCAAGTGTTCCTTAAATAACCATCAACTATAATCAAGACAAATCTCTTTCAAAATTCTAATCTAAACACTTGACATGCCGTAAAATTCTCATGAAAAAGTTCAAAAGAATTTATGGTGCACACCAAATTTTATGATTTTGAAAGATGATAAGATCACATACTTTCTTCATGGACACAGTTAACAAACTTTATCCTTTAGGAACTAGATATAAGATATACCTATAATCAAGTTCATTGGTCTAAGTTTGTCAACCACGACGAAGTTAGAATATTATCGTTTTGAAAGATATAAGTAGATCATCTTCAATAATGACTAATCATGTCATGTTGTTGTTAGGAACCAAATAGAGATCCACAAAGTATGTGTTTCCTACATGATTCCCTTTAAGTATGACATTTCTAGCTTTTATTGATGACGCATATTTTATTTGCAAAAAAATCGAGTTAGTGAACTTTTAAAAACTTTAAACAAAATTGCTTCAATTACTCGACAATAAAAATATATACAAAGGAACAGGAACTTCACTTACCAACATTTGATTATTAAACAATCTTACCATTTTACGTTGGTTTATGAAGCTACAGTTCCTTCATCATAAGCATATAGTGAGTGTATATTGATTTGTCTATCATCATAGGCTTGGAACACCCGTTGTCGAGCTATATCTTACGAGTTGTTCTCCCTCACTAAATATTGTTTGTTCCTTCATTTTGGATTGTCATAAACTAAGAAATATAATATGCAAAGCAAACCCAAAAAGAAATACTTTGTGCATTTTAATGTTAGTAGGTTAGTCAAAAGAGATAATATAGTTAAAGCATAAACCGAAATAAAGTTCCTTAAAAATTATAGTCTCATATGAAAAGGAATTTCCGCTTTGTTCAAGTGAACTAAAATTAATTTCAAAAGAATTAGGAACTTGTGCCAAATGTTAGAATGTTCCTAAACCATTTAATAGTTCCACTAATCTTAGTTTACCATCGCTTCCTTCAAATCAATAGTCAATGTTTCTTGATTTGAGAAACTGATTTTATGCATTTAATTTAGTGGAAATAGAATAAGTAGACAATAGGAACAATTGGCTATTATAAGAGAATAAAGGCACTGATATTTTAATTACTTAACTCACTTAATGACTTAGTCAGGCACACTTAGAACTTCATTAATTAAGTTCTTATATAATAGTCATTTGGATTAAACGTGAGATTAGATCATAGGATCATGGATTTGTGGTTGTATAACACGTTGTTCCTTTGCTTAAGGAACAAGCACATCATGCGCCACTTTGTATACGTTCAATTGAACGTGTTATATCCAATATCCCACTTTCCTAAATTCTAGAAATTTGTTAAGCATGATCTCTTATTATCTTCTCTTATCCTAAATAAAAGTTTAATTTCAATTCTTTTTAATAATATCGAAGAAGATTTTTCTTTAAATATAAAAGATTTAATTTTTCAAAAAAATTAAAATCTTTCCATAACCAAAAAGATTTTCTTAAAATGTTTTTAACTTAGTCAAAATCTTTTTCCTTAAAACCTTCCGAAATTTTAGCCTTAAACTTCTATTATCATTAGGACGTGAATATCAATTAATAGATTTGTTGATTCATGCTTAATTACTATGTTCCTATGACTATATTAGAGTTCCTTTGGTTCGTTTTAGTTGTGCCAATACGTCTGCTTCTTTCAGAGGAACTGATGATCATTCTCTTATTACATTTTTCCTTTACCAATATTAATTATCTCCATGGTCAAACCTATAAAATATAATTATACTTGCATAAAACTTGAAGAGAAGTTAGATTGAAATAATTCATATATATGTAAAAACCATAAAACAACTTCTCTTTCATAACCTTCTACAATCATGTATAAATAAGGGATAATAAAAAGCATATTTGAGAATAATAATGACCAAGATATATAGTAGTGTGTAAAGATTATTACCCAATTTCCTAAGAAATATATTTCACCTTTTACATACTTTTTCCAGCTTTTGTAGTAAGAGGAACTCATGTCTAGAACTACTTTCTAGAAACAACCTCTACATCAAGAGATGTATAGGTTCCTTTCACATGACCTGCAAAATAAGCAAGTTCCTTGTTTTTGATACCCAAATATATGTTGGGTCCTTTCTTGTTAGTAAGAGCAACATAAAGTATTCATATTTCAACCAAATAAGATTCACATATCTTCAACTACTAACAAGAACAATAATGCATTCATACAGTAAATATCCAATATACTCAATATGCATGGAAAAACAATTCTTTGGCAAATAAATGAAATAGTCATATATTGCACAGCCTAAAGAATAAAGTTTCCTTTTGTTATAGAAGCGAAGTTCCAAGAGTGACAATGTGCATTGTTCCATATGACTTGTTCCTGGAACCATTTCTAGTATACTGATTCTTTGAAATTTCAAAACCATTTGGAAATTCGAATTTTGTCTTTATGAAAAAAAACTTAAAGTTATCCAAAATTGCAAAAAAAACATCAAAGTCGAATAGAACAATTTTACTAGAAATACAATAAGGAACAAGTTTTAATTTAATGTATGCTTATAAAAAATATCTCAAGGAAGAGATACTTACATCAAAGGGTTTGTTGATAATCCTTCAGTGAGTTTTAATTGATAATAAAAAGTCAGCCTCCACTTGTTCCTTTAAATGACGTAGGGTGCAGTTTCTTTCTCGTACGGGTTCCTTCTTCTTGCAGGAATTTAACTCAGCAGGGTTTCTACAAGAGGGGGGTGAATTGTAGTGTGGAACTTATTGCCCAAATAATGCGGAATTTAAAACATAAGCAATAAGGAACTGAAAGTGCAAGAGAGATTTTTACGTGGAAACTTCTTGTCTCAATACAAGAAGAAAAACCACGACCTCCTTAGGATTTAAACTCTTCACTATAATAGGAAACCTCCTCTGTTTCAACCTATTACATATGCAAGTTCCACTCGGAACTCCAACTCTCTCACAATCTCCACTCTATACTCTAGACTTAACTCTAACTCTTTCAAGAGTTCCCACAACTCTTTACAAAAGGTTTACTCAAACCCTTCACCCCTAGATAGACTTCACCCTAAGTCTACACATACACAACAAGAACTTACTCAAGTTCCTAACTCGAACTTGATACAAGAATTCACTCAAACTCTTAACCAAGTTCCCATTACAAGAGTTCACTCAAACCCTTTAACCCCAAACTCAAATACAGACATTTGATAATATAGTTTAACTCTAGTATGTAGAAACTGAAGAACTGTAATGGAACATAGCACTCATAGGAACATGGAACTCATAGGAACTGACTCAAAACGAGGAATAAAAATATAACTTTTGTAACATTATTCCTAAAGTCAGACCTTATGGAATGACACAAGTCAGACCCTATGGAATGACACCAGTCAGACAATTTGAAACTTGAATTTAGACGATCTATTTATAGTTGAATTTGTTCTGAATAATCCTTCAGTAACTTCCCACTACTTAGACCACTAACTCCATGTTTCCATTATGTTTATAGTTTGGGAAAAAAGAAACCACTAACTCCACTAACTTAATTTGAACGTGTATAGTAAACGTGGGTTATAGAACTTGGAAAATAAGTAAACTATTGAACGTGTACTTGGAAATCAATTTATGATTTTTTTTTAATTAAAACCGAAAACTAAAATACCTTTTCTTTTATTAAAAGATTTTTCACAAATTAAATCCCTTATTTTTAGTTGATCGAAAATATAAAAGATAAAAAATTTACTTAAAAATAATATCTTTTCTAAACCAACTTCCTAATTAATAGGATCTAAGTCTAACTAACTAGGAAACAAAAAAGACTTACTCTTTAAACTATCAGACTACACGTTCAGTTTATAGAATTACTTTATTGTTCCTAAGACTGTTTCTAGGTGTGTTTCCAATCAGTGTTCCTAAGACTGAATACATGAGTTCCAGTTCGTACAGGAACTAGCATCTACAAGTTCCTGCACTCACAAAAAACTCATTGTAAGTATTATAAATCTAGGCTTTTTATTTTCCAAAAACTGATAAGATAAAATATAAATAAAAGATATTAAAATCAGAATCCTAAATTAAAACCGATTTTATTTAAAACTATTTTATTTAAAACTTATCCTTTATTTATCCTAAAACAACTAATGCATATTATCTAAAAATAATTAACCAAGTAGAGATTTATTGAGAAACAAACTCTAAATAAATTCATATAGATTAAGATAATAATATGTATCAGACTTATTGACTCTTAAATACTTTTGACTCTAAGTTCCACTAGTTCCTTTTGACATTACGAGTTCCTTTTGACCTTGTTCCATTACCTTTCATGTTTCCACATACTTACATGAATCCTAGAAAATAAACTCATATTTTCTGCCTTCATGCTGCATGCTGCTCCAACTAAAGAATCGCATGTTGATAGCTCCACCTCTGGAACTTCGATGTGCTAGTTCCTTTAAGAAACTTCGAACGCATAGTTCCTGCTCAGGAACTTCTTGTATCAACTCTGAAATGTCATCTTGCTGCTCCCACTCAGGAACTGCTCCGGAACTTCATATTCAATGTTCCTCTTAGGATGTACCTAGGAATCGCTCTGTTTGTGTTCATTATAGGAACTCTGTTAGGAACTTCACTTGTTGGAAGTCTTTCATGATGTGATATATTCAACCTTCCATGACTTGTTTTATGCTAATGTAATATGCACATCTCAAACACACATGTTAGTTAGATAATCATCATTTGTTTACAATCAGCAAAACACTACATGACTCAACACTCTACTATATTGTTAGAAGGTTTGTTAAGAATTATTTTTGACAGATGTACGACAGTCTATCATCAATCATCTACAACTTTACAACTTGATATTAGGCTACATCTTGGGCTATCAGCATGTAAAAGGTAACTGATCTACAATTATGCAGAGTTAAGAGTACTCCAAAACAAACCTTCAATCAAAAATTCGAATTACAACAAAAATATATAACTCGAAATTTTTTTTAGCTTACCAGATAATTAAATGGATAAATAAATAAATAATACTTCTATAAGACTAAGTTCTTACTCAAATATGTGTATGCTAGAAAATCTAAATCTTGAAAATTACTGTAAAGTAATCCAAAACAAACCTTCAAATTTTGGGAAGACCCAAATTTATGGTGTTGTCGAAAAAGGATAAATTAGCGCGCAATTCTCTATTTCTTTTCTCTCACACTTCTAGTGTGTTCCTAAAATTTGGAAAAGGTAATTTGATTTTGGAAATTCGAAGTTGCGCGTGATAATTTGTCAGTTTCTTTGGCCCGAAGGTGGTGGGATAACTGGATCTCGGTTTGAGGGAGGGGAGGAGAGATAAAGAGATAATAAAAAAAATTGAGAAAGATAAATGAAAAAATCTATGCAAATGTACTTTTCTTATTATTTAATTAGAGTTAACAGCAAAAGTAACAGTAATATTTTTTTAAGGTTGGGTACCTTAACTGTAACTTTGGTGAAAGTTGATTACCCTGTTGTACTCTTAACTCTTCACAGATAATACTAAGAGCAATCTCGAACGTTTACGGGGCTCGGAATAAAAACTAAAAAAGGGAACCCTAAACGACGGAGACGTATTTCATAAATAATTTATTGACAAAGTATTTCATAAATTGGCGAAATTTCTATCTGGTCAGCATACCAAAACGCTGCCACCACAAAAAATTGAGATGAGAGAGAAGGGAGGGCAAGATAATTGATGGTATGGTTCTGGGTTTATTTAGGAAGAATAAATGGGAAAAAATTATTATAGTTAACTCAAGAATTTAAAGTCATAGCTACGAGAATTGACAAGGTATAAACATGGCATCCCTCACTAAGCCCTAGAAAAAGACTACTCACTCATGATATTGAAGAACACAATAAACATAATGAAAATAGAAGAATTCATCTAAATAGATTAAGTAGAAAAAATACCGAATGATTGAAGAACAATTAAAGTGAAATCAACAATCTTTGATAAATCTTCCAAGTCAAGAGTGCATACAACTGGAGAGAAAACTAATTGTTTAAACCTAATAAAAGAGGAAAAATCAGATAGTCTAATCTAAATTACTAAAACCCTATTTATAGTTTTTGCAAAACCAGCTAAAAAACGAAAAATAGTCAACCCGACAAACCACCTGGTCGACCGGACGGTGATCAGCTTCAACGAGCTCAGCTGGGATTTCGCCCGGTCGTGCACGCAAGCGATTTTGGGGCCTTTTTCACTCAGTTGGTCGGGCAACTACACAATGGCAAACTCATCTCTCCCGGTCAGGTGAATCCGCCCGGTTGACCGGGCGAGGGCTTTTTTTCAGCTTCTTATGCGAATTGTTCTTCCAAACTACTTGACTTGCTCCCCGGAGCTGCTATGGGCTATGTGTGATCATCAAACTTTCCTTCCATGGCTAGATTAAGGCATAAAATGCATAATCTGCACAATAAAACATAGAGGAACAAAACGAAGCCCAACCATATCAAATCACACAAATATGAGCTCAAAAGAGCTCAAAATAGTAGTCAATGCTAAGGAAATGGGGCTAAAAGCTCTATATAAAATAGACACGTCAGCTACATTTATACCTTCTCTTCACCCATCCAAGGAGCTATGGAAAATTATTAGTTACATCATTGATCACAAGCCACCTTTTTATCTGAAACAAACATTGCTTGCGATAATGACAACCAAAAAACAAGTGCATGTTGTAATCTGCCCCATTTTCACAGAGGAGGCAATTGTAACTCTCACAAACACCCATAGCTGCCAATCTAGCTCGAGTTTGCAGCCTGTTCTTCATCGCTAACCAACCCACAAAGCTATTTTTGGCATATTGTGATGATTTCAAACATCCTGACACCATTCCACTTAATCTCCAGGATTCATCATCTTCTAATATGTACCGCAGTGCTATACTTTGGTGCATTGAACCAATCATTGCCACAACACTTAATATCACCTGCTTAGCCTTGCAAATATATTTGACAACCTAGCTAGCACCATTTGGAGCAACAAAAGAGCCCCAATTCTGCTCTATAATGTACCTATCATGTATCCATTTTACGCACAAATTATTAGCTATCTTAACAATGTCCCAGACTTGTTTACAAAGCTCTAAAACCCAAACCACTGTGACTTCTAGGCTTGCAAACATCTTCCCAACTTACATAGCTTGGTTTAGAACTGTTACAAGTGCCTGTCCACAAGAAAGCTCTGCAAATAGAGTTAATTTGCTTAAGAACATCCCTTGGAAGAAGGAAAATTTGAGACCAGTATACGTTTATACTCATTAAGACAGAGTTCACCAATTGTCTTCTGCCAGCAAAGGAAATGTTCCTCGTGCTCCATATTCGAATTTTAATCACCATTTTATCAATCAACTTCTCACAGTCAGCAGCAGATAATTTTTTGTTACTAATTGGCACACCCAAGTACCTAAAGGGCAATTTCCCATGTTTGAACCTAGAACTATCCCTAATTCTACTATTTTCATGTTCTGTCAAACCACAACTATAGAAATCAGATTTATTGGGACTGGCCTTTAACCCAGAGGTAGCAGTAAAAAGTTGAATCCCTTGAAGAAGCATATATACAGATTTAAAATCACCTTTGCAAAACAGGATTACATCATCAACAAAGCAAAGATGATTAATAGCAACAGTTTTACACCTTTGGATAAAAGGTGAAATCATGTTGCTTGCCTATATAAGTCATGATTCTAGAGAAATACTCCATGCATAGCACAAATACGAGAGGTGATATTGGATCACCCTGCCTAATACCTCTCTTGGAATTAAAAAATCCAGTAGGAACGCCATTAAGCATCAAAGTGAAAGTAGGAACCTTCACACATGTCATGATCAAATCAATAAATTTTTCAAGGGAACTTCAAAGCAGCAAGCATATCTTCAAGGAACTCCTAACTAACAGTATCATAAGCCTTTTGAAGATCAATCTTCATAAGGCAACGTAACACTTCTATTTTTGACTACTGTTATACATTTTAATAATATCTTGACACATCATATGTTGTGTAAAATACTCCTACTTGTCATAAAACCTCCTTGAGTATTAGACACTAATCCAGACAGCACCAATTTCAGCTTCTCACACAGCAATTTAGTGATACACTTATATATCACTGAGCAGCAAGAAATAGGTCGAAAATCACTGACATGATAGGGGTTTTTTACCTTAGGAATTAAGGTAATGAAAGTAACATTGATAGCTTTTAAGAGCTTCCCAGTGTGAAAGTGATCTCCTCTCCAACAACTTCCCAACTGTGCTTGAAGAAGAAACTATTGAACCCATATATACCTGGTGCCTTATCACTAGGCATAGACATCATTACCTTCTTGACATCATCAACTATAAAATTAAAATTCAACAACATCTGTTGTTCCTCATTAAGCACAGTGCCTTCATTTATCATTTCTTGCTTCACATTACACCTATCCTCCATACTTGTACCAAGTAAACCTTGATAGAAGTTCACAAAAGCTTCATTGACTTGTTGTTCTTCATGCACCCATTGACCAGAATTATCCTTAATAGCATAAACTTTGTTCATATGTCTTCTGGCTTTAATGGATTGATGGAACATCTTTGTATTATCATCACTTTTATCAATCCATCTGTCTTTTGCTTTCTGCCTCAGAAAACATAAGTATGTATCCTGAGCCTTCTTATACTCTGCAGTGGCTTGTTTTTCAGCAGCAATACAATCAGCATCCCCTAATTGAAGATGAACTCTATCTTGCATCTGAATCATATGGTTGTAAGCCTGCTGAGCTTGGGGTTGAATATCAGAATAACCATCATGGTTGTACTTCTTTAACAATACTTTTAACATTTTGAGCTTCTGAGTAACTTGATACATTTTACATCCATGATATCAAGTTGTCACCAAAAAAATATACAATAACCCCAAGTGGATCGTCTAGTATCTCAACATCCAACCCAATTAGCATCAGTGTAAGAAACAAGACCAGATTAAGAGGACGTAAAGGTGTAAGCCATAATCTAGAGTGCCTTAAATAGATCTCTAGTATATAAGTGAAGGGGGGAACAATGGTGTCCCCATATTAAATTACAACTCTACCCTTTATAATAAGAGATAATAACTATCCATATAATAATTATATACAAAACATTCCAAAATACATTCTCAATCAACTCAAAACCTTCCTCAATCAAAGCATATCAACAAATTTAAAGTTCAAGCACAATCAAGACATATTGGACATCACGTTTGACAAAGAAAATTAAACATGAAAAGTTGTCATGTACTAAACCATACACAATATACAACATACAGAGTAATACATTGAATAAGTACAATCTCAAGAATGTTTTTATCTCAAAAAAAAATATCCCATTTTCAACTACAAACACTTAAGAAAAAAAACTCAAGAGGCTTGGAACACATGCTTCCCTACTATATTTACAAAAACAGTAGCGTGTTAGATAAATCAAAGTAGTAAAAAAGTTTCAAAAGAATGAGTATTACTCACAACCGTAAATACACAATAGTCTTTCAAAAGGCAATGCAATATTATAATAAATAATTCGGACTTTTGGTTATAAAATAATCATCAATATAATTTTTTTACATAAAGCGAAGAGAAAAACACACCTAGAATTTTACAAAAAAATGTTATGTAAGTGCAATTTTGTCTAAGAAAATGTTATGTAAATGCAATTTTTAAAATCGAAAATAAAATTAATCATTCTTAAAACCACATTTAAAGTGGGTGAAATCATAAGTGTCTATGATAAATGATTCAATTAAAATTATAATCAACCATGAAAACTCTAGCTACTTTCCTGCTTGCTTGAGGAAGAGAAGATAGCAAAACCATGTATATAGAATTAGAGATTCAGAGGGTATCTGGCACGAAAATCCGAAGGATGTTGAGGAAGCTTTTTTGAATTATTATGAGAAGTTGTTGGGTACTGGGAGTTTAGCTGATGGCCATGTGAGCAATTCTGTCATGGCTGAAGGTCCAAGGGTGAGTGACGAGTTCCATCATTTGCTGTGTGCTCCTTTTACTGGTGAGGAGGTGAAGAGTGCCATGTTTGATATTGATGAGAATAGGGCTGCTGGCCCAGATGGTTACTCCAGTGGGTTTTTCAAACAAGCATGGGTGTGTGGGAAATGAAGTCACTTCTGCTGTTCTGGAGTTTTTTTCAATATGGGAAGCTCCTGAAACAAATTAATGCCACCACTTTGTGCTTGATTCCTAAGGTTGATCAACTAGAAGATGTTGGTCAATTTAGACCTATTGCCTGTAATGTCATCTACAAGGTAATCTCTAAACTGCTTTGTAGTAGGCTCAAAATGGTTTTGCCTACTTTGGTCGACCAAGTACAGAGTGCGTTTGTTGAAAACAGGCAGATTGTGCACAACATTCTTATCTGTCAAGATATTCTAAGGCATTATAAAAGGAAGAGTCAACCTAGCAGGTGTACTATGAAAGTTAATTTGAGAAAGGCGTATGATTCTATGAGTTGGGAGTTTTTGGGAGAGCTGCTAAAAATGTTTAAATTTCCTGATCAATTTAGGCTTTGGATTATGACTTGTGTCACATCCCCTTCCTTCTCTATCAGTATTAATGGTGGCTTATGTGGGTTTTTCAAAGGGAAAAAAGGGCTTAGGCAGGGAGACCCTATTTCCCCCTGCTCTATGTGCTTATTATGGAGTATTTTACTAGAATCTTGAAGAAAATGAGTAGTAGGGATGATTTTTGTTTCCATTATAGGTGTAAATCTTTGAAGCTTAATCATCTAGTCTTTGCTGATGACTTGATGCTCTTTTGCAAGGGTGAAGTTAAGTCTGTGACTCTTTTGGTTAGGGCTCTGAAAGCCTTTTCTAATGCTTCTGGGCTTAGTGCAAATAATGAGAAATCTGTCATTTATTTTGGTAATGTTTCTGAGGAGATTAAGCACAAAATTCTACAAGTGACTGGTTTCCAAATGGGCTCTTTCCCATTTAGATATCTTGGAGTCCCTATAACTTCTAGAAGACTTTCTGTTGTGGATTGTAATGTCCTTGTTGATAGGATTTTGAGAAGAATTCTTTGTTGGACTTCTAGAAACTTGTCATATGCTGGGAGAAATGTGATTGTCAATGTTGTATTGCTTAGCATTCACACATACTGGGCTCAAGTTTTCTTGATTCCTAAAAGTGTGCTTCAAAAAATTACCCAGATCTGCAGATCTTTTCTTTGGGATGACAAGTCTTATCTTCATAAACCCCCTCCTGTGTCATGGGAGTGGGTCTGTAAACCCAAGAAATGTGGTGGGCTGGATGTGAAGGACTGCAATTTGTTGAATACTGCTACCCTGGGGAAATATACATGGCAAATTGCAAAGAAAGAGGATATATTATGGATAAGATGGGTCCATAGTGTCTATATTAAGTACACGGATTGATGGGATTATGTTGCTTCAAGCTCTGCTTGCTGGGCTTGGAAGATGATTTGCAAAGTGAAGAATAAATTCAAACCTGCCTATCATAATAATGATTGGATTGATGGAAGCAAAGGGTATTCTATTAAAGAGGGGTACAAATGGCTCAGAGGTAACATGGAGGGTGTTAGGTGGCATTATTGGGTTTGGAATTCTGTCAACATCCCTAAGCACTCGTTCATTTCTTGGCTCACTGCTTTGGGAAAGCTTAGAACAAGAGATAGACTAAGCAGGGCAGGGATTTGCTCTGATGTCAACTGTCTTCTATGCATTCATTGTAGTGATTCTTGCAACCATCTATTTTTTCAATGTGCTTTCAGTCATCAGGTGTGCCAAGGGGTTATGAGGTGGCTACAGATTCATTGTAGTGCCCAGGAAAATCTTTATGTACAGTGGAGGAAATGGGGTAGGAAATTCAGTAACAAACATCAACAGCAGGTGGCTTATGCGAGTTTGGCTGCCACAGTTTATCATATCTGGAGAGCTCGAAACCATGCCCTGTGGAATGCTGCTGTGTTGAGTCCTGCTTTGGTTATCAAGAAAATTCAAATTGATATTTGTATAAGGGTAAAAGCTAAAATTTGTACTAGATGGAGAGATATAGAGATAGTCTGGTTTGCTGCTGTAACACCCACTAGTAAAATAATTGCTTATTGCTGCGGTGGTATTGCTGCGGTTTTACCCATACGCAGCAATATATCACGTAAAAAGAAAGATAAAATATAAAATAAAGATATTGCTGCGGTTTCGGCCTAAAACCGCAGCAATATGGTATCAACAGGAAATTTTTTGAAAAAATGTTGACTATTTGACCAGATATATTGCTGCGGTTTTTGTCAAAAACCGCAGCAATATATTAAAATAATATTAAAAAAATAATATTTTAATATATTGCTGCGGTTCTTGTCAGAAACCGCAGCAATATCATTAAAAAAAAAGTATAAAACACAACAGTTAGGGTTTTTTCCTCACTTTTCCCTCTCTCAAACTCACATGACGGCTTTATTTTCTTCTCTTCCTCTCACGCGGTTCCTCTCAACCTCTCATCTCCTTCCTCTCTCTTCCTCTCTCTTCACTTTCTCCCTCACTCAATTCCTCCTCACCTGAACCCCAAAATTTCAACCGGTTTTTCGTCACCTCCCTCTTAAAACCCTAACCCACGCCTCCCTCACTTCTCGGTTCTCCCATTTCTCACTTTCGCTCCTCTCTTTCGCTCCTCCTCACCGGCGTCGCACAAAGAAAACGGAGGTTCGAAGGTGCGATTCTTCGAAGGTTCGCCACCGATGGTTGAAAACAAGTTCGAGTTTGATGTTTTTTTTGGTTTCTTCGTCGGCCGTTCACCGGTAAGTTTCAGTTCTTTGTAAGTTCTTTTCGTTTTTTTTTTTTTTAGATCTGAAATTACTTGATGGATTTTTTACATTTTATTTTCATTTTTGTTGTTTTTTTCAGATCTGAAATTACATGAAATCCTCAACAATCTCTCCTCTAACATCCGACTACTCGTGGCCTACAGATCTCGGCGATCTCTACTTGTCGTCGTCGTTGCTCGCCGTCGTTCGACCACGCGAAGCCCAGCCTCGCTCGCCGCTCTCGTGGCTTTAGTCGCCGCCTTCGCCGTCGATCTGCTTTGGTTTTTCGTTGGTTTTTGGTTTTCAATTTTATTTTTTTTTCATTTTCGTTTTTTTGTATGTAATTATGTTAAATTAGTTCTAGTTTTATTTGCTCATTAGAATATCTGATTTTTTTAAATTTTTTTTTTTAAAAAAACGTGCACTATTGCTACGGTTTCTATTCAAAACCGCAGCAATAGACCTAATTTTTAATATAAAAAAATACGCCTATCGCTGCGGTTTCTGATACAAACCGCAGCAATATCTTGGCATATTGCTGCGGTTTGTGTCAGAAACCGCAGCAATATCTTGGCATATTGCTGCGGTTTAAAACCGCACCTATTGCTGCGCCCTGAATTGCTGCGCGGTCAAAACCGCCGCAATAGGCCACTTAATGACCGCAGCAATAAGCATTTATTCTACTAGTGACCCCGTAATTTTCACCCTTTATTTTTGGCGTTTGTTTACAATAAAATGATATTTTTCGTAAAAATAAAATAATTTATTATTTAGATTATTTTGGAACGTGTTGTGAAAATGTATATATATATTTCTAATATATGTTGTGATATATTTATATATATTTATTTTAAGTTAGTTAATTATTTTAAAGGTTATATTAGTTTCGTTATTTATTTTGGCGTTTAGGATGCGGTTTTGTCGCGTAGCATTTTTGTAACGTTGTTGGACCGACTTGAGTGATGAAATGGTACATCACGTGTGGCGTGTTATGCTGGCCGAAAATCAGCAATTATGGAGTGGATGACGAAGAGTTTTGGTGCTTATTAAGCTAACTTTTGGATCTCTTGTAACCCCCCATTTAATCCCTCATTAACACTCTCTTAAACCCTTCATTTTTCCTTGCCAATAAATTCTGATTTTTAATCAGAGAAATTCAACATCATTCTTCATTTAAGCCTCGCCATTTTCAAGAAAAGAAAGAGAGTAAAGGAATAGAAAACGAAGAGAAAATTTCAACCCGTTTTTCCTATCACACCCTCATGAAAATGTCCATCGCTGGAGATCTAACCGTTCGATCATCCTGAAATTTGGACAGTACGTTTAGAACATCTTGGACTTCACTTTGACCAGAGAGATTTGGAATATGAGTATTTTATAACTGTGAATCATGGTCGAAACAGAACAGCACAAAATGAGATTTTTCAACGCTCAAGAAGAAAACGCCTAGTGACTTGTTGCTACAATTATCGTTCGTGGAGGACTTGGATTGCACGCATATTTTTGAATATCTTTAGACTCAGCTCTCCTTCCGACGTTCAAGGTAACTAGTAGTTATTTTAGAACGATAGAGATTAGAGTATATTTCGGTAGTAGATTATTACGTTAGGATTTGTTTAAATTACTTTTTATATGCAATTATTGATGAACATTTACATGAGTGTTCATCATGTATGCTGTGAGTATGTTATGTGCAGCAAATAATTTTTAATTGATATTTTCCTATTTTATTAATTTAATTGGTAATTTGTGTGTTTATGGCTTAATTTAAAACAATTAGTGAATAAGTTTTATAATTGCCAAAAATATTTTTATTGAAGCATGTTATGTGTGTAATATATTTTTCATGTCTTAGAATAATTTTTGTCTACTGTTTACGAGTTTAATTAATTGAATTCCCTATTTTTGCATTTTCATGATTCTTAGTAATTAATTTTTGAATATTACATTTTGAGGCCGAAAAATCTTTTTCTTTACATAATATTTATTACCGCGGGTTTTTGCATGTTATATGAATTTTTGGTAATTTTTGTGCGTTTATTTCTAATTTTAAGTATTTTATTGGCTTTATTGAGTAATCTGGAAATTATTGTTTAAAATTAGTTTTGAGGTCCGAAAATTAAAAATAAAATTATTAATGTGTTATTAAGGCTATGAAGGTGTTATGTTAATTTTTGTGAGAATTTCGGGTTTGGTTTTAATAGTTAAATAATTTTTATTGTGGTTTTATTAAGGATTTAAGTTTATTCATTTATTTTATTAAGAGGTTAATAATCAAGATTAAAATAAAACTTTTTGCATTCTTTGAAGGCTGATGATTTTTAAGTTACGTTTAGTTAGTGTAAGAATGATTAATTGAGTACATTTTGCTGAATAATGAGTTTTGGGGTTAATTAGTACTGTTTTTCGGTGGTGTCAGACGCACACAGATGCGTCAGACGCACACAGATGCGTCAGACGCAAGGTGGTTCGTGCACTAGACGCACAGGTTGGCGCTGAGCGCAAGCTCATGCATCGAGCTCATAGTTTTGTGTTGCATGATTTTCGTATATGCTTGTACGTATGCTTTACATGGAGTTGGTTATCTTGTATGATGTGATTTATTTCTGGTGGTTACTGTTGGTGCTGTAAAACTCTTTTTATATCATTTTTTGTGCTTAAATGTGTACAAAGTATTTGTTGTTTAAAGTATTTGTTGTAAATTTGTAAGTTTACTTCTTTGAGGAATTTTGAAGAGATATCTTTTGATGAATTGTGGGTATAAGGTCGGGTGGTATCCCTTTGATGAATATTATTGAGATGAATGATAATTTTATGATATTTATGACTTTATTTTGAGATAAGAACATCCGGTGGGATAGATGTAGTCCCCGGTGAAGAACATGCCAACTACCTAGTTTGCGAACTAGGGGTAAACCTAGGTTAATTGTTGTCGTCCGAGAGGGCAGGGAGTTCTGCGTGTTCTACCCTGCATCGAGAGTTTGGCCATTCTTAGACACAGACAGTGGGGAACGTAAGCCCATAAACTGACCTGGAGATTGCGATCAGACAAACCTTAGGAAGTGGATTGCGATTCACTAGCGTTAGGTTTCTGACTCAATAACTTGTTTTACATATACTTTGTTTTTATTAAAATACTCTTGAGTTAATTTATCTATTCCATCCTATTTACTTGTTATTTACTTTTCATTTGTATTACTTTTGAGCTTTATGGATGTGGATGCAGATTAATAACTTGACTTTATTCTTTCCTTTCTTACTAATCTATGTCTGGAATAGACTTTGATTTCTTTTGTTCTGGGAGAACTGCTAGTTACTCCCCACTGATTATGGATGTTTGTTATATATTTTGCAGGTTATGTTGATGGGAATCTTCTTTGGTTTTGGGCTCGGGTTGAGATGTGAGCATTAAAATGTTAGATGTTTTAGGCCTAGACTTTTAATTAGTTTAAGAGTCAGTTTTTCTCTTTTGGATATTCATCTAATTAATTTTATTTATTTCTACTATTTATTTATGTTGGTTTTATCACTTAGTTATTTAAACGCATTTCTTGTAGTAGTGACATTCCCAGAAGACGATGTTTCCGCCATCGTCCTATAATACTATTATTATTTCTTTCTTTTCCGCTTTGAAATTCTGGGGTGTTACAGCTGCTCTTATGGCTCAAGTGTTCTGAGTCTGGTTGATGTGGTCTGGTGTCTTTGGAGTTGGTTTGTTGTCTGTTGTTTGGTTGTTTCTATTGTTTTGGTTGTTTTTGTTTGTTGGTTTGATGGTTGTAGGTTGTTGGGTGTTGCTAGGTTGTAATTGTTGCTGGCGCTTTCTTGCTTATTGGTAATATAATCCTTTGCATATTTACCAAAAAAATTAGAATCAACCAACCGATTTTATGTTATTTTATCACTGAATAACAGCATTAAGTTAAAAATATCACGGTGCGCAAAGCGTGCATATAAGACTAGTATTCTTTTAAGGGAATTCATGCGCTTACTTTTTTGGATCATGCATGTGTAAACACACCAGTTGCACAAATATTAGGACCAAATATTACAAACACACAAGCTTGACAAACAATATAACAAGAAATTTGTTTGCAATGAATAAAATTAGGATTTTTTTTATAATAACCACCTTATGTTTTACCTATTTTAAGAATAACCACCATATACTTCTTTTTTAGTATTTTACCACCTTAATTTTACTAACTTCTTAAATTTTACCACCACTTAACACAATCCATCCAAAATTCTGTTTTCCCCTTTTCTTCTTCTTTATCTCTCCTCAATAGGTCCGACAATATTTGAAAATTCATCGTAGATTGAATTACAAAGTCGATATATGAATTTGTCCCTCTCCTAGTTGTAGATTTAGTTGGAAGAATTTTGACAATTGAGAGAGATTTGAGATTATGGGCAAGGATTGAGGAGGAGTAATGAAAGAATTTTGGAGTTAGAGGGTGGAACTGAGACAAATTAATAGGTGGGGCCATGCTGGATGGAACAATAGACTGAAAACGTTAAGTGGTAGTGAAATTTAAGAAATTGTAAAATAAAGGTGGTAAAATAAGTAAAAAAAAAAGTATAAGGTGGTTATTTTCAAAATGGATAAAATATAAGGTCGTTATTATCAAAATAAAATCCTAAATATTTTATCTAAGGAACCTTAAAACAAGAGCTCCGGGGTGTCCAAACTAGTATACCATAAATCAGAAGATGCCGCTAAGATTGATGGAGAGTTGACGTGATAACTTAAAGATGTGGTAATAGGATAAAGTTCTTTGGTGCTATCACATCTCACTATTGGCATGCTCGTTTGAATATCTTTTACTAGTAAACCTAAAAGGATCAAACTCAATATAAATAGTAAATTGAAGAACTTATATATTAAGTTTTGAATAAGCTTATGAGCATGAAGGATATTATTTAAGTTTGAAGGCGTATGAAGAGGATCAAGTTTAGCTTGTACAAAACCATGATTTGGAATTACATATCCACTTCCAACAATAATATTTTTTTTATTGCTTAATTAATAGGGAAATTCTCTCTGGTAGCCCTTAACTATTTATTTTTCTTTTTGGTATCTTTTCTTATGGGTTAATGTCCTTGGTAGCCCTAAATTAATTAAAATGTTAGTAAAATAGGATTATTTAATGAAAAACGTTTAGTTAGTGTTAAAAAACGTTAGTTAGTGTTAAAAAACTTAGTTAGTGAGTTAACTCACTAACTAACTTTTTTAATACTAACTAACGTTTTTTTATCACTAAATAACGTTTTTCATTAAATAATCCTATTTTACTAACATTTTAATTAATTTAGGGCTACCATGGACATTAACCCATAAGAAAAGCTACCACAGAGAAAAATAAATAGTTAAGGGCTACCAGAGAGAATATCCCTAATTAATATAAGACGAGATATTACCTTGAGATGGTGTATGTGTGAAGTACCTCTGAAATTTATATAACAATTATTGTCTTGAGTATATACATGGTCGCCTCAATGTCGGTTAGTCATTGGTGCATAGGCTATGAAGGTGTTGTTTGAGCACTATAGGCTTAATGAGGACTGAGTACCAAGAATGGCATGCTGACGTGCGAGAGGTCCAGCCTAAGAGGATGTGGGATATTGTTAGGACTCTATATTTAGGTTATGTATTAGGAATAGGTTTAGTGGTGAAGTAGGACTCTACTTAGGATGTATAAATATATGCTATTGATGAATGAGAAGGATGACGGAATTTGAACTAAACTTAACATGGTATCAAGAGCCAAAACTTGAAATTCTCTCTACCAAAAATCTGAAAAATTCGAACCAAACTCGAATCTGAAAACCGAAACAAGGCTCGATTTTTTCCGAGTTCTTTGAAAAACCGAACCAATATCCTTCTCTAAGCCAAAGAACCAAGAACCTCAAACCTAGATTTTTTTTGGAAAATCAAAAAAAAAAAAAACAAAAATCAGAAAGATGAACCCAGCAACCCGAATTCCAAAACCCAATTTTTACAGCACAAATCATCATCGCGAAAAGAGGATGGTGATGATTGACGGACCGGTGACTGCACCAACACCGAGATATAACGTGGAGTTGCCGGAGATGATGAAGGCAACAACACCGAGTATTAGAATTCAACTAGAAAAAGACGAAAAGATGAAGTTGCAGAAGATAGAAGAGGAGAGAGATTGTACATTATGGTTGAAGAGAAGTGACAGTATGGGGTCCAACCATATTAAGAAGCATCATAATTTTGCTTTATTGAATTTTTGTACAACTAATAAAGCCGTCAGGGGTTTATGTCCCTCCGACGGGTCGAAATTTGGCGGACAGCAGCCGCAACATCCTGATGTTGCGGGTCTTGTGGGGATTACACCAGAACAATGGCAAAATTTGTTGGATTTATTGAATCTCCCTCAACCTAAAAATAGGCTCAATGGTAACTTCTTATGGATTTTGGATACCGGTGCAACTCATCATGTCACCGGCACGCTTTCTTACTTGTGTGCACCCCGAAAAATTAATGGTTGTCCAGTTGGATTGCCTGATGGAAGTACTAAAGATGCTACACATGAGGGAGATGTGATTCTTCCTGGAAACTTGAAAATTAATTATGTTCTATTTGTGCCTAATCTTGATTGTAACTTGATTTCTATTCCACAATTGTTGGATTCTGCAAATTGTATTGTCCAATTCACGAAAACATTATGTGTCTTATAGGATCGCAAAACGACGGCGTTGATTGGAGCGGGTGAACGAAAAGATGGACTTTTTTTTTTCGAGGTGTTCCAAAGGTAAAAATAATGATTGTTGATGGCATGGTATCGATGAATATATGGCATAAGTGTTTGGGTCATCCTTCGGAGAAAGTTCTGCGACATTTACCTTGTGTGAGTCCCTCTACTATTACTAGCTGCAATAAAGATGGGTGTGATGTCTGTTTCCGTGCTCATCAACCTAGAACTAGTTTTCCAAGGAGTGATAGTAGAGCTAGTAGGATTTTTGAATTAATACACTGTGATTTATGGGGGCCATATAGAACTAAGTCTGCTTGTGGTGCTTCATATTTTTTAACAATTGTTGATGATTTTTCCCGGACTGTTTGGACTTATTTATTATATAATAAATTGGAGGTTGAAATTATGTTTCTGCATTTTGCGGCATTGGTGGAAAGACAATTTAATCAGACAATTAAACGTGTTAGAAGTGATAATGGCACTGAGTTTAATTGTTTACGCCCCTATTTTGTGAAACAAGGGATAATCTTTGAAACTTCATGTGTTAAAAACCCCACAACATAATGGGAGGGTCGAACGGAAACATGGACATATAGTAAATGTCGCACGCGCATTGCGATTTCAGGCTAATCTACCTTTGAAGTTTTGGGGGGATTGTGTTCAGGCGGCCTGTCATTTAAAAAATCGAACCCCCACTGTAGTGCTTGATTATAAAACCCCCTATGAGTGTTTGTTTGGCAAGCCCCCTAAGATGACAGATATTCGGATTTTTGGTTGTTTGTGTTATGCCTATAATATTTATCATGGGGGTGATAAGTTTACCAGTAGGAGTCGTCGTTGTGTTTTTGTTGGTTATTCTTATACTCATAAAGGATGGAAACTATATGACTTAGACACCAAATAATATTTTGTTTCCCGTGATGTGAAGTTTCTTGAAAATCAATTTCCTTTTGCTGTGTCTGAACCTGTGAATGAGTTGGTTGTGGAGGGACAGGCAGGAATGGATGAATTTTTTGATGAGGAATTGCCTGTGCCTGTTATTGAAGTTCCCGTTGTATGGTTTAAAGCAGGCACCTAGGTGTTTGTTTGCCAAATTGGCCACTGCTTTGAAAGCCTATGGGTTTAAGCAGTCTTATTCTGACTATTCCTTGTTCACTTTGACCAGGAAAAATATTCAACTGAACGTTCTAATCTATGTGGATGATATGATTATTGCAGGGAATGATCAGGAAGCTTTACTGAACTTCAAATCTTACCGTGGCAAATGTTTTAAAATGAAGGATTTAGGCGCTTTGAAATATTTCCTAGGCCTTGAAATTGCCAGGGGGCCGCAAGGAATTTTTATGAGTCAACGGAAGTATGCCTTGGATATTATTTCTGAGGCCGGCTTGCTAGGCGCCAAGCCAGCCGAGTTTCCTATGGAGCAGCACCATCAGCTCACTTTGGCTGATGGTCATTTGTTTGATGATCCAGAGAAGTATCACAGATTGATGGGAAGGTTGATTTATCATGCTGTTACTAGGCCTGATCTGGCATATTCTGTTCACATTTTGTCACAGTTTATGCAGGCTCCTAAAATGGTTCATTGGGAGGCAGCTTTGAGAGTAGTTCGATATTTGAAGAAAAATTCAGGACAGGGAATATTATTTCGTTCTGATAGTGATCTCCGCCTTGAAGGGTGGTGTGATTCTGATTGGGCTAGTTGTCCTATTACTCGGAGATCCCTGAGTGGGTGGTTTGTGTTGTTGGGATATTCCCCTGTTTCCCTGGAAGACTAAGTAGCGACTTCTGATGTCCCTCGCTGCCCGCAGAGGAATACACCGTTCTATGGCCGCTATAGTTTGTGAATTAAAGTGGCTTAAGCACTACTAGGTGATCTTGGAGTTCGAGATCCTCGCAGAGAATGAGATTATATTGTGATAATCAATCTGCGTTATATATTGCCAAGAATCCGGTGTTTCATGAACGTACTAAACATATTGAGGCTGATTGTCATTTTGTTCGTGATGCAGTGACTGAAGGTCTTGTGAGTCCGTCTTATGTTCCTACTAAGTTTCATTTGGCAGATATTTTTACAAAAGCACTTGGTAGGACTCAATTTGAATTTTTGTTGTCCAAGTTGGGCGTTCGTGATTTGCACGCTCCGACTTGAGGAAGGGTGTTAGGACTCTATATTTAGGTTATGTATTAGGAATAGGTTTAGTGGTGAAGTAGGACTTTACTTAGGATGTATAAATATATGCTATTGATGAATGAGAAGGATGACGGAAATTGAACTAAACTTAATAGATGTGGACATGTACAATGGGGTTTCCCATGGAGCCCAAGCACACAGTCCACCGTCGGTATGTCCAAAGTGGGTGTTGTTGCCATCCTTGTCCCTGTTGATATATCCTTATTCTTATCAGTCGGTGTCTTTTCCGGAGGAATGATGTGAAAAATGACCTGGTACATGCGGCAATGGATTTTAATTATTTCCGCCCATGATGAATACTGAAAGTTTTCCATCTCTACAGTAATGGGAATGAAATTCTTGATGTTATTAGTCCATTGCTTTCAAATGTTAACTTTAGCGTCGATTCTTCTTTGGATCCGTTAGTGCTAACGCCAAACATTTATTGACTTGCTTTGGACTTTCATGTCTTTGTGAATTGGGCCTGACATGTTAGTATTGGGTTTAGAATTAATTGGGCCTGCTTCTAAATTTAAGCATTGGGTAACCAAAAGTTAAAAATGGATGTAATACATACCCCTTGGAAAGTGTTTCCTCATTGGTCGATGACTTTCAAATTAATCCTCGTTTTATATTATTAAATATGTTTACTTGACTTTTAATAGTCTAGAAGTGGATGACTTATTTTAGTAAATATGATCGGTGGTTGATAAGCATCGTCCATTTTTTTATTCCTCCACAGATGAAAGGAAACTGAAGTTGAGAAGTAAGATTAGAGAATAGGCTGGCATTAGATATCATTACAGTAAGAAAGTCAAGATTTTTTAGTTTTCTAAATTTTCATTTATTTTACTATGATGGATTATTAAACAACTTTAATTGTGAGATTAATGAACCTTTTTTATTTTAGTGGGGTAACTAACTGATGTCTACATTAATGTTAGGTGGTACTTGTTCTAAAGAGATTTTATTGCGCCTTGGAAAATTTTAACACCCTTAAAAATTAAAATGTAACCCCTTCATTGTTTTTTGTTCTAAAGAAATATCTGTATCTTTTTAGCGGTTTATTTTGTAGTTTTAATATTAATATATTATTACCACCCTTATAATATGCACGCCATATGTACGAAAGCAACTCAATTGCGTAATAATAAGTATAAAAAATTATTCACAAAGTTCCAATAAAAAAAATATTGTCCCCTTCCACTACTACAAAAAAAGGCAAAGAGAACTGTTGAAATAGGCCTTATAAAACGCCTAAGGAGCGTTCTTCAGCTAAGCGCTCTATAAAGCTTACAAAACAGGCCTAGGAGGCGTTTTGCTTAAAATTGTTTTTTTTCTTGTCGTCAGTGGTGAGATATTGCCAGATCTCACTCCTTTAAATGGAAACTACAGCTTGGAAGTTAATAAAAATCCGTCACTTTCACTCAATATCTTCCTTCGCTTTAAACAAATCAATCTCTCTATATGTTGCCTAATATAACTCCCTCTTTCTTTCTCCCTTTCTCTGTTTTACCTTGTATGCTCTCTGCTTCGTTGTTGCTTTTTTGCGGGCATTATGAGGAGACTTTGCGCCTGGACGAGTGAAATCTTAGATGGGAGTCTGGACAAGTGATTTCTGCGCCATCGATGAAGATTTAAGGGGCATTTGTTGCTGAAGCAAGAGAGCCAACGAGCACATAAGACAAATTTTTAAATCCACAACTCTATCTCTCAACTTGTGCCTGATAATGAGGTCAGATCTGAAGAGATGGAGGAAAGGAGGGATATGTTGGTGTGAAAAAAGGAGGGAAGATTGATGGGTTAGGGTTTAGTTTATAGAGAAAGGGAACTTGCATAGTAGCGGGATTTTCAAAATTTAAACAGGAATATATGATTCATGTTGACAAATTATGGAGAACGGTCGGTTGATAACTAATTCACCGCTTTGTATTCCTTATTTCTTATTAAATTTATGAACTTTTTTTTTTCCGTGATAAAACCAATGAAACAGTTATCTAATATAGGCGTTCTATATTATCTCACTTACATAACATTTATGAATGGAAACTGTTCTATATAATCCTATATGACGCTCAAGATACTTAACCATTCTCTATCTAGCGTTTCATATTCCCGCTTTTGTGTTGTTCCTCGCTCCAAACAATCAAAATTAGAACCTATATGGTTTTTTAACTAAATACTCCATTTTTTTTCTCTCCCCTCCATTTCTTTCCAAAAATGAGTTCCTTCTCCTTCACTCTTCAATGCAATTTTGATCTTCAACCTCCGAATCCACTGCAATCTAAAAGCAACAACATTCAACAATGGCGAGGGCAAGCACTAGCCTCACTTACCCTGAGCACTGCTTCTATGCGGACACTTCTTATGTTGGTTTCATCAGATCTCCCGACTCCTCCTCAAATGTAATCGTTTCCAAGTTCAACAACGAAGCCGCTCTTCTACTTTATGTGTTATCGACAGGTCTATTCTCAATTCAATCTATATACTCCCTCCGTTCTTTTTTTATTATTGCAACGTGTCCCTTATTTGGAAGTTTCATATTAATTCCATCATTTCCTTATTTGGTAATTTTTTTGCTCAATCTCTCTCTTATCACATGGGTCCTACTTTTTATCAATCTCTATCTCTCGCCTCTTCACATGGGTTTCTTAATAAATGTGCCAATGAGCTATGTTGCAATTATTATAGAAGAGAGGAAGTAGTTTTTATATGTACTACTCTCTCTGTTTTTTTTAATTGCTACATTTTCCTTAAATGGATGTTTCTTTTTAATTGTTACATTGTTTAAACTTTCCTTATTTGGAGTACTTGGCCCACCAAAAAGTAATACCATTACATTTATGTTTCTTTTTTCACCAAAAGGTACTCTTTTTTCACTTTTGCCCCTTATTTTACATTAAATGGTCAAAAAGTACCCTCTAAAAAGTTTGAAGGTGACATTGCCTAAACTCTTGCAAAGCCTATGTAGCAATTAAAAAAAACGAGGGAGTATCTTTGTATTTAAAATGGATCAACACGCAATTTGAAATATTATTATTGTGTTATGCGGAAAACACTATTTTATATGTTTATTTTCTTCAACGCACAATTTGACATATTATTATTGTGTAATTTCGAAAAGCACTACTTTTATTGTCTCGAGAGAAGAGTATCCTAATATTTCTTCGTACCAAAAAAAAGAGAAATATAATACTTATATTCTACGCGGAAATCACTCAATAACTACATGCTGTAAGGGTTTGTGCTCTTTTAGAAAAAAATAAGAAAAAGCTTATAAAAATAATTCAAAAAATATGAGAAAAGTTTAGAGATTATAAGACGAGATAAATTAGAATTTTTTCCCTAGAATAATGTCAAAGTGAGTTTTAATTTCCTCAATGTATCAAAGTTGAAATTAATTCCCTCCATAATGTCCACGTCATCACGGACACGAGCAAATTTTTTTTTTATTATTTACCTCAGATAAAACCGCTACTCAAAGTAGCGGTTTACCTCACGGTAAGTAGCTGACTGAGGTAGCAGAAACCGCCATCCCATGTAGCGGTTTACGAAGGAAAACCGCTACTTGTGGTTGCGGTTTTGTATGAGGGGAAGGAAAAAAAATTCAAAATTCACACAACATACCACCAATGAAAAGCCCCAAATTATAATTTCACAAAAATTTACTAACACAACACATACTACTAATTCAATTTTCAAATTCACAAAATTCCAATTAAATTTGCAATAGGATACCTACATTATCAATTGTTCAATTATTTGTCAAAATAAAACTTCAATTAGGGTTGATAATTCTGAAAAAAAAAAGAAAAATCACAAACCTAAGTTTTTGCTGCTGAATTGTGGTGGTTTTCCGGCGATGAAGAGAAATAGGTGGTGGTGGTGTTGTTGCTGCTGAACATTCCGGCGATGAAAAAAACTCACAATCTGAACTTGTTACTACATGCGGTGGAGATAGAGCAACGAGGGAAGCAATAGAGAGAGGGATTGTTTATGGTGGAAAAAGAGAATGATGGTGGTTGTAGGGGCGGATGTAGAAATGGGAAGCAAGAGAGGAGGATGAAGGGTAGTGGTGGAGAGTGGTGACTGCTATGAGAGTAATATTGTGGCATGTGGGTAAGCAAGAGAAAGAAATGAGGGAAACCAGAATGTTACTGCTATGAGCCTATGAGGACGAGGAGACCGCTATTGACATTAGCGGTTAGCATAATAAACCGCTAATGGCAGTGGCGGCTTGGTTATCAATAGATCGCTATTCACGCTAGCGGTTTATCTTATAGAACCGCTAATTTAAGTAGCGGTTTTGCCAACGAAAGTAAAATAATAATTTCATACGTCCCTGTCCTACTTGGACGGTAGGGAGGGAATTAATTTTAAGCTTTTGTGCATAGAAGGAATTAAAATTCTCTTTGACAATATCTAGGGAAAAAATTCAGATAAATTAAGCAAATACACAATGAAGAGAAGAGACCCTAACAACCATTTAAAAAAAATTGTTTAGTTGGAGAGCGATTGAGAAGGTCATGTAAACCACTCCCCGATGAACTCAAAGCAAAATAAAAAAAAATTAAAACAATATCGACGTACCTTAAGTAGGGAGCGTGGTTTATAAAAAGGACCTATCATGGACAAGGACTAGGATTATCCTGTTCAAAATCAAAATGTATAAAATAACGGAAATTATGCCCTCTGATAAACTAGTATATTACTCACAAAAAAAACTAGTATATAACTCTAATTACATTTACCTTTAATAATTAATTGCGTGGTCAACCTTAATGTTGATCCTGCACCACTTGCCTATGCCCACTACAAACAAGCCCACGTCTGTGCACTCTATTTTTATGGTGTGTTCTCCCCACCTTTAAAAAAAGTTTTAGCCATTTAGGTGTGATTAGGTCTAATCGGATTTAATCACTATTGATTAGGTCTAATTAGGTGTAAATGTGAGGAAAATGATAACTAATCAGGTCTAATCATAAATTATAGTCTTTAAATCTTGTCTTATTTTAGTAAAAATGGTCGGTGGTTGATCATCGTCCATCGAACTCATTTGTTATTATTTCACAGGTGAAACAAACTGAAGTTCAGATTAGAAACCAGGCTGGCATGGTGATTAGTGGCATTAGATATTGTTATGGGGTAAAATTCCAGTCCACGTGGCAATCAATCATTGACAACAATATAATTATTCTGCACTGCCACTTGGCAGTAAGCGATAGGTTTGAAGATGGAAGCAGCAGATTGCCAACGTGGCAGGTTGTTGTGGCAGCTCCTAATATGGTGAGAGGTTGTTGTGGCAGTTCCTAAAATAGTGGCAAGTGGAGGAAGAGGCAAACAGTAAGTCAGTGGTCAAATCAGTTGGCAAACTGTTGAGAAGATCAAGGGAGATCCCTAGAAAGTAGGAACTAACAACTTGCAGCACATTTGACAGATTTTGCTTAAATCGTCATTATTTCTATTATAAATACTTCTATTGTAAACCATGCAAAATAGATGAATTCTCTCCCACTCACTTATAACCCTAAAAACTATATTTCGCCTCACTCTCTCCATCATTTTTCTTTTATATTCTTAATTTGACATCCTTTTCTCTGAAAAACCTGAGTTGCTCGTCCTGCCAATCAGGCAAAAACATTGTACTTTACTGCATATTGATATTATTATAGTGGATTGGCAGAACACCGATTCCCCCGTGGTTTTCTCCCCATCTAGAGGGTTTCCACGTAAAATTGCCTTGTTTTATTTCTTTATATCTGCACTATATTTCACCCATTTATGTTGCCAAGTATTGCAAGTTAATTGTTAACCCCCTCTCCAAGCAAATTAACCTTAGTGTGAAATTTGCCCAAAATAATTTGGCGCCCACTGTGGGGCTGATAATTAAAAAAGCAATCTTGCTAAAATCGCCGATCTCAGTAACTTGCCAAAATCGCCAATCTCAGCAACTTGCCAAAATCGCCAATCTCATCAACTTGCTAAGCATTATGGCCGAAATCAACAACGAAGCCGAAACCCAGCAACTCCCAACACTCCTTCCGAGGTGCCCAATCAGGAGGTTACGTCGCAAATCTTGGGAGCCATTGACGAGATAAAGAAGTCCCTCAGAGAAGAGATTGTTGTTCAGGGTGTGCAATTCGAAAGCAAAACTAATGCACTCCGTACCCAGATGTTGTCCATGGCATCAATTGTGTCAAACTCTCGGAGGCAACTTTCTCATGAAAGGAAAGGGTTCATTCCAGTCAGTGAAGATGCCAGATCTGACAATCCGTCAGGTCAAGTTGCCCGTGTTGGACCCATGCCAAGATCAGAAGGATGGCAGCAGCAAATCCATGCAAACATTCCAGACATTC
Organism: Beta corolliflora; assembly: GCA_947648045.1. Lineage (NCBI taxonomy): Eukaryota > Viridiplantae > Streptophyta > Magnoliopsida > Caryophyllales > Amaranthaceae > Beta > Beta corolliflora. The sequence goes on along the minus strand of CANSZD010001739.1, from coordinate 40,346 downwards.
TGCTTAGGCAAACTGCATTCGATTCTGCTTTTGCAGGTGCATCCGCTCAGGTAGATCCGTTGTACAAGCGACTCAAATATGTTGAGGAGATGATATTGAAGATCCCAGGAGTCCCGAGGCCTGTCGAGAAAGCTGCCTTAACTTGTTATGCAAATTCGCGATTTGCTGATGCCATTACTCTAGTCGAAATTTCGAAGCGTTTTTTTGTCCCTGCCATGAAGCTATATGATGGAACGACAGATCCCAGCGTGCATGTTGCGCAATATAAACAAAGGATGATTATCATTCCAATACCCCGCGCGATGCGCGAAGCTTGCATGTGTAAGGGATTTGGATCGACTTTATCAGGTCCCGCCTGGTTCATTAATATACCTAATGGTTCTATTTCTAGTTTTGCAGGTTTGGTGGACATATTCAACCTCCAATTTGCCAGTAGCAAACGCCTTGAGAAGCAAACCAGCGACCTCTACTAGGTTGTCCAAAGGTATGGCGAACCATTAAGAGATTACCTCAACCGGTTCAATCATGAGAAGGTTTCTATCTCAAGATGTGACGCCCCAACAGTCCACTAGTACACAAAACATCAATTGCTCCGGTTAAAAACCCATCAAATGCTCCGTATTTAACGCATAGCAGACGTCACACGAGCAATTGGGCAATTATCAAATGCTCCGGTTGTATTGAAAACCGGAGCATTTCTTCATTTTTTATGTTCAAAATTCATCAAATGCTCCGGGATTTTAGCAAATAACCAGAGCATTTGCGTGTCAAAGGCTTCGATTGTCGGAACTAACCGGAGCATTTGCCTTATTTTTTTTTAAATCAGCACTGATTACAAATATTATTTCTAGAGCTGTTACAAATTTATTGCGCAGGCACAGCTCTATTACAATACAGCACCTCGTGCCCTCCTCATTGCTATACAAAATTCATCCAAAGTATATCCAATAAATTGCATACAAAAATTCAATAATCCAACAAATTAACTTTTAAATTAAAATAATATTATATGAAGTGTAGAATTGAATTACAAAATACTACTCTAGATTCAAAGTATGTGTTTACATCATAACTACCTAAATATCAAAATCAAAGACAACTATCAGTAAGGAAGGAAGCAAACTTGTCTCGAACTTCATTGATTTCCTCAATAGTGAAGGACTCCTCCTTTGGCGTGTTGTAAAGCTAATAAGAACAAAGACAATAATATATATGTCAAAATTTGTCCGTTATAGGTCGTTTTGTCATTGATTATATCCTTTTCATACCATATCATGTATTTTTAGCTTACAATCTATTCTAATAAGTTGTTTTGGGATTATTAGGATGATTACAAGTCAAAGTTGATCGTTCAAGTCAATTTTGTGCAAGTAAATGCCATTACAAGGTCGTTTTAGCCCGTTTTGGTCCAATGCATCCATTTCATACCATAACATGTAATTTTAGCTTATAATCTACTCTAATATGTTGTTTTAGGATTACTAGGATGATCACAAGTCAAAGTTGATCGTTCTAATCAATTTTGTGCAAGTAAAGGTCATTTCAAGTTCGTTTTAGCCCGTTTTGGGTCCAATTCATCCATTTATATACCATAGCATGTAATTTTTGCTTATAATCTACTCTAATATGTTGTTTTAGGATTACTACAATGATTACAAGTCAAAGTTGTTCGTTCTAGTTAATTTTGTGCAGGTAAAGGCCTTTCATGGTCGTTTTAGCCCGTTTTGGGTCCAATTCATCCATTTCATACCATAGCATGCAAGTTTAGCTTATAATCGACTCTAATATGTTGTTTTAGGATTAATAGGAGGATTACAACTCAAAGTTGATTGTTCTAGTACTCATCAATCTCGTCCTTAGTATCATACTCCATTTCCTATATAACACGCAGTCATTTGGATAAGCATGTATCTTCTTGTACTCGAAGCTAAAGGGACACATAAGCTTTCTAGCATAATAGGTCGACTTTGGAAGTTCTTTGCCATCGGGAAACATCTCACTTAACACTTCCAACAGGGAAGTGCAACTAATATCGGTCCAAATTTCCTTTGACTTAATGTTGAAAAGTGTCAACACGGCAGAAAGTTTGGTAAATTTTTTACAACCAGGATAAAGTGGCTTTTGAGCTGCCTCTGTCAAAGACTCAAAAAAACGAGAATGTTGTCCTAAATCATCCTCGACACCATCCATCATCTCATCCACATGATCATTGTCATCATCATCAATCTCGTCCTCAGTATCATACTCCATTTCCTCAGATGCGTCTTCTTGCTCATGGACATCATTTGCACAAGAATTCCCTTCATACACTCCCTCCTCACCATGCCAAATCCACACATGGTATTCAGGCCTAAACCCATTACGAATTACATGCTCCCTAAGCAACTCAATACCATTGACTTTGAACACATTACTACACTTGACACAAGGACAATAAAATCCCAATTCCCCCGTCCTAGCTTGATGTTTTAAAGCAGAATCACAAAATTCCAATACCCCATCCACAAATTTCGACGAATCAATGTTACCATACATCCACGAACGATCTCTCGCCATCCAAACAGACCTCTAACGACTAATTTAACACATATAATAACACATTGTCAATCATTTAAGCATTCAACAATATGAACATACAAATTCAAAAGAAGATTTATAGCATGAATATATGCATGTCTTTCAAAGGTCCTTATCACTCCAACCTAACCCATCCTTGGACGTCTAATCCCACTAGTAAATATATGTCAGCTTCTCGATTCTATGGAAAATCCGGCAACATTTCCCTACAGTTCTCCAAGTACACAATGTAGGTAATTACTTATCTACATATACACCCAGAGAACAAATTAGGGAAATGAGTAGCCGTGATTTTCCATAGAAACGAAAAGAAAACATACATTTACCACCTAAGTGAGATCAAACGTCCACGAACAGTCCAAAAACGGGGACTATCCAAGACTTACTCCTAATGAGTAAGTCTTGGATGGGTATCTAGGCATATGATTATGATGATACTTTAATTGTGCATAACAAAAACAAACTTTTGAATAAAGTTCAGTCCTTAATACTTAAAGCATTCTTAATGATTCAAAATTAACATACAAGTAAATTATTTGAACAAAGATGCTAACTAATTTTACATAAGAGTAAGAGGGAGCACAACTAACCTGTGAGAGACCGAGAGAGAGAGCGTGCAGAAGCAAGTAGACACATATAGGGTGTAAGATATGTAGGCACCCTGAACATTATAATCAAAAAGAGAGGATTGATATTAGCAACGAATTTAGGAGACAAAAGAAGTAGTCATTCATCCCCTACTAATAACTTCCTTTCTTAGTTCCACTAATAACTTCCTTTAATAAAACTTAGACACGGACGGAGTGTAATATATTAGCTCACTGTTAACTATAATTCTCATTTAGTAGTTATATACTAGGAATGACTCATGAGGTAGATGATCCTTACCGTAGCATTACAATTTAGGCACCAAAAGTACCAAATAGTTCATTTAATAACTACTCAATATGTAGATACTGGAGCTCTGAGTATGATAAATAAAATGCTAGTGGTAAGGCAATCCTGAGACATAAGACATCCGCCACATTGTTGGACAGGAATCATCAATCATAGAGAAATTAAAACACAAATTTGAGAATGCCAAAAAAAAAGAAATAACTAGAAATATATTAACCGTACTACACTAACCAGACAACTAAGGTGTGTTCACTTCAAATTAAAGAGTAAGTCTCAGGTCTAATAAGTTTGGATTACTTAGAATAAATTCTGAATAGTTTCAAAGAGTTCTCAGAAATTCCGAATAGTTTCAATACGACAAGTTTCAAAAAGTTCCGATAAAGTATGATAAGTCTTGTTCACACCCTAAGAATAATCAAAGGAAACAAAACTTGGATCTTGCAAAGAATGATAAAAAGGAATGACGGCATCTTTATATTGCTCAGTGACTGGTATAACCCATAAAAGAAAGAGCAGTGTTGTCACTCTCCCATATTTAATGGCGAAAAATCACCAAAACTAGTCACAGTTCACACAAAACTACTACCAAGTTTCAAATTTGGGGTATGTCATGCTAAAAGCATCCTACTAGATTAGAGTTTGAGAAACGATTGAGGACATTAATTAAATTAAACGCTAGAATTATTTTGAGTAATTCAGGAAAACCTAGAAATTATGATAAAATTGAACCTGAAGGAGTTAGGGAAATTGACATCAAATTCAAACCTGAAGGAGTATGCAGCAGACTGATTCGAGTACGACAAACTGATTCAAGTGCGCTAGCGAATTCGAGCCTGAAGGAGTATACAGTTGGAATTAGCCATTAATCACCAATCCCAATATTCAAATTTCAATTAATGGCAATGAAAAAGCACTCTAATTCAAATCCGCCATAATCAACAAAATTGGCAACAGCTACAAAGACTAAAAATTGACTCTTGCCATGAATAATTGCATTTATAGAAAAACAAAAGGAATTCAGAGGAATAGGCAGCAAATAAATTGAATGAATTATGCAAACTAGGCGCAATTTGAAGAATTAGAAGCGCATGGAAAATTGCTAAATTAGGATTTTTCACATAAAATTTTGGAGAGAGAAAGAAAGAAACCTGAGGGATCTTGACTGTGGTGGAAGCAACAACGATTATTACGTTATGAACGTAACCTGAGCAAACAATTTTTCTCCGGAATTAGGGCTTCAGTTACGAACTGCGGCAGACTTCGAACTACGGCCAGGGACTTGAGCGAAGCGAGTTCCAATCGAAATCCGGCTGAGGAAGCGGTAGATGTTACGAGGGACTAGCGATGTCTAAACTCTATTGAAGCGAAGGACTGACTTGGGAGGAAGTGAAGGACGAAGACGGAGGACGGCTGATTAGTGGGGGAGGATGCGAAGGACTTGGGAGGGAGGGAGGGGCGACGGAGGACGGCTGAGTGGGGGAGGATGCGAAGGACTTGGGAGGGAGAGGCGGCTTAGGATTGATAACTGATAAGAGAGGGGTGTACTGAACTATAGGGTCCAATATTTGATTACATTAGCGGGGGGGATTTCACCAAAAGAAAAAAAACTCGCGCCTAACGATCCAAGTGCTCCGTTGATTAACCCGAGCATTTATGAAATTTTTTTATTAAAATTTTCACAAATGCTCGGGTTGATTAGACAACCAAAGCATTTCATAAGTAGCAAAAGCAGTTTTTTCCACTAGTGGTCATAGAAGCGTTTAGAAGAGGATTGCTCGAGGAATCTGAACTATACAAGGAGTTGACAAAATACCCCTGTCCGACGTTTGAAGATGCCCAAGCCAAAGCTCTTGCGCAAATTTGATTTGAGGAAGATGTTGACACCATAAAGGGAGCAACAGAGCATGACAGAAACGACGTGCAAATTCCAAGGAGTTGGAATTCATCATACTTTTAACACCAACGATCTAAGTTTTGACAAGTTGTTTTGCACACTAGTAGAATATTCACTAGTGGAAAAAACTGCTTTTGCTACTTATCAAATGCTCCGGTTAACTAATCAACCCGAGCATTTGTGAAAATTTCAATAAAAAAGTTTCACAAATGCTCGGGTTGATTAGTCAACCGGAGCATTTGAAATTAAATGCTCCGGTTAACTAATCAACCCGAGCATTTGGGAAGTAGTGCTCCGGTTAGTCAACTCGAGCATTTGTGAAGTTTCTTTGTCAGTTCGCTTTTGCACATAACCCGCCCAACCCCCATCTCTCCTATTCTATTCTCAACCTCACCATCTCTCTCTCTCCTCTTACGAAGAACCAGCGTAGGAATTCAAATTAGGGTTTCTCTCTCCCTCTTCCCTTCTCTTCGCACACCAACGGCCACCAACGCCAACGCCAATAACACCCACCGCCAACGTTTTCTTTGTTTGTGAGTTAGGGTTTTCAGTTCTGTCGTCGCGTTTTCTCACTCTCTAGTTCATTTCATTTACTGAAGTTTTGAATTTTTTTTCTCCTTTTGATTACTTCGTTATTTTTGGTTTAAATATGATGCTGATGTTGTTTTATGGAAGTCTTGATATCTTTCTTTTTTTTTTTCTGCTGCTTTTAGTGGTCTTGTTCTGTTGCTGCCAGAGCTTCGAATAAAGGATTCTTGCAATCAGATTTTTCCCCATTCTTCACTAAGGCAAGTAAGTGGCTCAAATTTGTTTTTTTTTTCGATTTCTGGTTGATTTGGTTCGAAAACTCGAACCCTAGAAATCGAATTAGGGCTTTTCGATTTTGCCTCTTTCTGCACGAATTTCTTGATTGTTTGTGTTTGTTTTTTTATGTTTATGGCCAATAAACAGCAAAATTCTTCCAAGATTAGATTAATTAATTTGTTTTCCTTCTATTTTCCTGAACTTTTAGGTTTTTTTGTTCCTATCCACTGTACTCTCAAGTCCTCTAGTTTCACCCCTCTTCCATTTGCTGTTTCATGGTAATTAAAAACCATTCCATATAAGAAGCAGCTTGTTGGCAAGCTCATACTGCCAACTTGTAAATTTGAGTATTTGATCATCTGTTGTCATGTTTTTCCCTCAAATTTCTGAATTTTAGGGTTATTTGGGTCTTTGTATTTCAAGTCATAATTGTTATGATTTTTCTCATTATATGTTGTAAAGTGATTTTTATTCGATTTTGGTTGATTTTCACCGTTTGTTCACAAAATCGAGCCAATGTTTTCTTCTTTGAGCTTGTTGCACTTTGGTTATTAGGTGGATCAGGGTTGACTGGTGGAGGTTGATAGCTGATTGGGCCAATAGTGATCACTTTGTTAACCAATCCCACAAGTATTAAGAATTAGATTTTTTTTGTTGCTGTCGTTATTGTCACATGCTTTTTGATGCCTCTAGAGGTTGTTCTCATTACATAATATATGGTTACAGGTTTTGCCATTGATGGCGATGCATCTCTTGAAGTCTTGGATCACACAATTCTGGATCTCATATACTACATGGTAATTACTTTAATGTTTATATCTATTATTCTAAAACACATTCGCTACATTTTAGACTAGTACCTTAAGTCTACATTCGCTACATGACTTTAACGTCTATAAGAAGAAGATTCATCATCATGGAAGAGAGGGAGAAGACATGATTAAGCTGCACACTCACTCATACTGTTGTTTAGATTATGCTTAGGTTGCTTATCAGTGATGATCGTAATTCGTCCTTTACGCATCTTGATGGATGAGTTTTTCTTCTTGTTCTTCTTTTGTTAGCAATGAAAGTTTGGAGAACACAGAGACAAATGGTGCCAAGGAAGAAAAAGAATAAGATTACCACTCTTGTTGAGGTTTGTGCTAGACTGGGAACTCAATGCTTAGCATCAATGCTGTATGAGAAGTTGAGAACTACAACTGTTGCTTGACCATTATAATCCTTCTAGTGCTTCAGTGTCAAATGTTTGGCATGCTCTCCTGTTCATTTCTGTTTGTGTTATGGGGCTTTATAATTTACTTGTTAACAAGATAATTTTGGGATGGAGGAGTATGGTTTTTCAAAAAAGATTGTAATTGATGTGATGGGACCTTTGCAATGTTATGATATGCATTACCTCCTCTTTTAAGATTTGGTTACACGTAAACTTACCTTTTGAGGAGTGTGCTTAGTGCTAATGACTTATTAGTAATTTTTTCATTGTAACTTTATCATGTGCATTTGATGAATACCTTGTCAATAACAATCCTTCTCTTTGGGTATTTATTCATAGATTCTTTTATTGGAAGATAACATGTAAGTAATGTAACTGATGACATGATATTTTTGGACCCTAGCCCTTTTTTTTGCACTGTGTTCATATGCTGCTCGGAGTCTATTTTAAATAATACTTTATCACTATCTAAAAGAAATATATATGTTATGTGTTTTTGCCATTTTATCACACAAACCACTGGGAGAGTTGGAGTTACTTCTGAAGTGCTCCCTCTCAATTACTTTCATGGGTTTATTTCCAATATTAAGTGTGGAAATTGAGAAATCCTATTTATTGGAATTTAGATTTGTAATAATCGTAGTTGCAGTCATGTCTCGTTCCTTTTTTTTCCATCAAATGTTTCTTTTCCATTCTAAAGACCATAGGGCATAGAGACTATGCATGATCCTTTTCTCTCAGCCGCTTGTCTCTTTTTTGTATATTTTGTTAACCTTATTTTTAAATTTCTACTGTGGTGCCAAATACTAGAAATTAGGCATCTAGGTCTTAAATAGTTGTAGAATAGTTTGGATGTGTGAGATTTCTTGTTAAACTCGATTCTAGGTTTGTTAACCTTTGAATTGAATTCTTCACGCTTAGTGTTTCAATATGTCCTCACAGGATGCTTTGAAAGTTTCAAGCTTTGAAAACTACAGTCCTTGTGCACGGGATCCTCTATCAAGCTGGTCAGCTGACTGCATGTATTGGATTTAATCTCATTGAAGCCGTCTTATGTCATATATGTCGAAAGGAACAGCCAGGTGTTGTTCTGGTTTTCATTCCAAGTCTCTCAAGAGTGCAACTGGACAAATTTTCAAATTTGACGCTTTGATCATTGCAACTGGTTCTACAGTGAGTTTGATGATCATTTTTCTTATGGCATTATGTCAACATCTGCCTACTGTGCTACTGTTTGACAATGTTATAGGTCATTAAATTGACGGATTTTGGCGTTCAAGGAGCTGACGCAAAGAACATCTTCTATTTAGTTCTTTTCTTGCATAGTTTTATATATTGGCAGTCTGATTTACATCTTGAACTACTTTTGGTTGCAGACTGATGCCTTCTTTAAAACAAGTGTCCCAGATGTGTATGATGTTGGTAATTTCTTTTGGCTGTGTTTTTAAGTCCTGTTTGTAGGCACCAGCAGATTGGTGATGTTTTGCAGATCCTTGTTGTTCTTTCCACATAAGTGAGGCCATACAATTTAGGGATCTGCTTTTTTGTTTTTTTTTTTTAATTTCTACCAAAGTGACTTTTCACTCTGATGCTGCAAAATGGCCAATTTAGCTCTCTGTTATGTTCAATGTATTGATGAGCTACTATATGTTCAATGCAGATGAAAGTTTCATCTTCTTTCTTTATTTCTTCTATACTCCTTCCTGTTTCTCTTGTGGTTATTATTGGATGAGGTATATCTGCTGTCATTGTGGTTTATAATGTAATTCTTAGGAATTGTTCGTTCATGGGATATATTTGTCTTTTTGACATGTATAGCATGACAATATGGTCGAGCTTATAGAGTAGCTAGCACTTGCTGATGATGCTTTTCATAGATGAACATGAACCATGTATGCGCTCTATGCTTCAATGTTAGACTAACTTTGTGGGCTAACTTATTGATTGTACTTGTGGTTGCTTTGACTCATCCCTAAGGGGGTATTCACAGCCATTCTTACTCAATTCTTGATTGCCAGGTCAACCAAGGAGGCATCTGCTTCAAAGTGGTTGGAGCGTGTTTGTTAGCTCAAAAAGACTTGTAGCTGGTGATGCATTTATTTTTCTCAGGTTTGCTAGCTTCTCTTATGATTATTTTGCAAATTTCCTACACTTTGAGGCCGAGCCGGTCTTTTATTTAACTGCTCCGGAGGTGAAATGGTGAACTTGGTGTTGGAGTGAGACGTGCCATGAGGCGACGGGGCATTGCATGCAATCGGGCATGTCAAGTCATAATATGCATCGGTCATATCAAGTCATAATATGCATCTCGGCGTTACGGCAACAAGACATTGCATGCAATCGCCTTCGGGACTATGTTTACTGTTTACGACAAACCTAGGTGTGGCTAATGTCATGTTTATGCTCTTCTTCTAGTCATTGGATTCCCCTCGTGATAACTTGTGCCTTTTTTGAATGTTATTTTTTAAATCTTTCGGCACATTATTTTTGTTGAATATGAATAATGTTTCATGATTATATGCTTCATTCTGTTCGAGCTTATGAGTGTCATATTTGCTCAACTAATGCATACTCTTGTTACATTTGTTGACTGACCTATTTATGTCTTCTATCGTCCTTTAAAAAGTGCTTCATAAAATTTTGAACTTGCGTGAGGAAATTGCTGCAGCTTGTATAATAGTCAATAGTGCCTTTACTTACGATTGAAATTGGATTTCCTTGCGGAGACAAGTCCCGCTCGGTTCATTGTTCCATATGATCGCACATGGAGTCTATGAAGAATCGGTACTCCATTGGGATGCGTTTTAAGATGAGATTTGAAGGGGAAGAGGCTCCGAGTCCTCTCGTTCTTACAAGAGAAGGTATTATTGCTCTGAACTCAATCTGATAGAAGTTCCGAACAGTCCAAGGGTCCCAAACAGATGGATAATTTGCCTGCTTGCAGTGAGCAGGATAAAAAAATGCCATGTTCCCAATCACTTTCTCGAGACGCTCAAGCGAGAGTACAAGGTGCTTCCTTCAGGAGTTGTACTAAGGTACTTTACGATACTTACATTCTTTCTTTTCCCCTCCGCCTCATTATTGGTCTTTAGTGCTTCAAATGTTATGTGCAATTTTTCCTGATTTCAGGTGCAAAAGCAAGGAATGGCCCTCGGTAGGTCTGTGGACCTCTCAAAGTTTAGTGATTATGATAAAGTTGGTTGAAGAATTGGATCACTTGTTCGATTTCAATGGCGAACTCAAGATCCCTGAGAAGAATTGGCTCATTGTCTACACTGACGACGAGGGTGATATGATGCTGGTTGGAGATGACCCGTGGTAGTATGTGTTGCATATTTACAGTATTTACCCACATAGCTTCATAAAGTCTGGCTCAAAAGTTTAATTTGGCTTTGCCGTACAATGCCAATGTATTATGGTTTAAACATTGGATCAGGTAGGATCTTTTGACCATATCAAAATTTTAATAAAGATTGGATCCTTTCTCCAGTTAGTGGATTAGTGCAACCAAAGACAAGCCACCATTTAATATGAAATTTGGGCTAATTTCTCCTCTAATTTGAAGATCAAATCTGTGTTTGGCTTGATTTTGACTGTTTTTATAGCAATTTCTGTGATAATTTTTGGTGATAATGTGAATTATGGGAGTTTAGGGTCTGATATTGAAATTGTAAAGTTAATTCTCCCCTAATTTGAAGATAATGTATGTGTTTTGCTTGATTTTGACTGATTTTATAGCAATTTCTGTAATTATTTGTTGATAATAATATAGATCAATATGTGAGGATATCCTTATGTGAGGATCAGATTTGTACAGTTTGATGTTAGTTACTTTGATGTCTATTTACAAGTACTCCATATATCCTTCTCTGCTGGTCTCGCTGCGTTAGTGTAATAGTGTAAGACGCTAGCTGCACGTATGCTTGGCAAAGATCCGAAACTTTTTTTTTACAATATAAAACACACAAATGCTCCGGTTGTTTAAGAAAACCGAAGCATTTGTGCTCAAATGCTCCGGTTTTCCTTATAAACCGAAGCATTTGTGGTATTCTACCTCTGTAAAAAAGCTCAAATGCTCCGGTTTTATCACAACCGGAGCATTTGAGGAAACAAATGCTCCGGTTGATAACCGGAGCATTTGTGAAATGCTCAAATGCTCGTATGACGTTTGCTACGGGTCAAATACGGAGCATTTGAGGGATTTTTAACCGGAGCAATTGAGCTTTTTTCCACTAGTGATTTGCTTATTGCTGCGGTGGTATTACTGCAGTTTTACTCATACGTAGCAAAATATCACATAAAAAGAAAAGGTAAAATATAAAATAAAGATATTGCTGCGGTTTCGGCCAAAATCCGCAGTAATATGGTTTAAACGGAAAATTTTTGAAAAAAAGTTGACTTTTTGACCAGACATATTGCTGCGGTTTCTTTCAAGAACCGCAACAATATATTAAAATAATATTTTAATATATTGCTGCGGTTCTTTGTGAGAACCGCAGCAATATATCATTTGAACTTAACAAAAGCCGCTAGGGTTTGGAGTCTTGGACTTCAGCCGTTTTCCTCCTTCAAATCTTCTCTCTCCTCTTTCCTCATTTCACTACTTTCTCTCTCCTCCTTCAAACTCCTCTTCGACCTCCTTCGCCGATCGACCAACTCACATCCGCTTCTCTCTCCTCTCATCTTGTCTGTCTTCATCGTCTCGCTGGTCTTCTCTCATCATCTCGCCGGTTGTCATCATCTCGTCGGTCTTCATCATCTCCACCAGTTCGTCGCTGCTCTCCGTCGAACAGCACCGCTGCACCGACTCCACCAGTTCTGCACGCCGCTCGACTCCACAGCACCGCCGCATCATCTCGTCGGTCTCATCATCTCGCCGGTAAGTTTCAGTTCTTTGTAAGTTCTTTTCGTTTTTTTTGTTTTTTTTTCAGATATGAAATTACTTGATGGATTTTTTACATTTTATTTTCATTTTCGTTGTTTTTTTTTCAGATCTGAGGTTACCTTCAAAACCAACGTATTTGACAGATCTGGTGGTTGTGATATTGTTATTGGTGGTGCTCTTAAGTCAGATGGAAGTTTCAGCAATATGAATCTTTTCGTTTTTTTTTTTGTTTTTTTTTTTTTTTTTTTTTCCGATCTGAGGTTACTTGATGGTATTTTAGTTTTGGGATTTTCTACATTTTATTTTCATTTTTGTTGTTATTTTTTGGATCTCCTGATTTTGTTGTTTGATATTATTATTTGTTTAATTCTAGTCGGTTCTTAATTATTTTCATTTTTGTTGTTATTTTTTTGATCCTATGTTACTCGGTTCTTAATTTTAGTCGGTGCAGCTCCTATGACCAGCGAGTTTTTTGACGAGAAATATATGATTTTTTTTTTTTAAAAGTAACCTATTGCTGCTGTTGTTTGGTAAAAACATCAGCAATAGACTAACCTATTGCTGCGGTTTTTACCAAACAACAGCAGCAATAGGTTGCTTTTTAATTATTTTTTTTATTAAAAAACATACCTATTGCTGCGGTTTAGGATAGGAACTGCAACAATAGGTAATTACCTATTGTTGCGCCCTTAATTGATGTGCGGCAAAAACCGCCGCAATAGGCCACTTAATGACCGCATCAATAAGCAATTATTCTACTAGTGGCAAGGGGGTTCAATGGCAAAAACTGTGGATGTTTCTCGTGGCAAATTCAACAGGCACCTTGGCATGTCAAAGTCAAACATGCATCATCCCGTGGCAAACTCAACAAGCATCTTCTCATGGCAAATCAAACAGGCATCTTCCCATGGCAAATCAAATAAGGCATCTTTTAGTAGCAATCAAGTATTCATAGGCAAAAAGAGTAACATGTTATATTTGTCTTTTACTTTCATTTCTATTTTTATGCAAGCAAACAACCAATCCTTTAACTAAAGTTGTTTTGCGAGACTCTTGAAAACAATATCCGATGGCAATTTCGCCCGATTACAAAACAATATCCGATGGCAATTTCGCCTGTTCACAAAACATCCGCAAACAACGATTGGTATGCCCTTTCAAAAGAAAGGAAAAATGCCTACGCAAATTACAAAACAAAGGTATACGAAATTCCAACTTCAAAACAGGTCGACGTTTTAGTTAGCAATACATGCATGCATGACAAATAAAACACGTCATTTCGAACGAAATGACAAGCAAAACAAAAGCAAATTTCAAACATATTGCTTCCAGCAAGCAACATACATAAAACATATACACAATGTTTCTAGCAAACAAAAAACATATACAAAATGCTTCCAACAAATACATACAAATGGCAAAATATTGAGGTATATTCACTTTCGAATTGTCACATAAGGAGTTTGCAAAACGTCATCATGTACGCCGTTTCGACAAACATCTTGCAACAATCTTATACACAACATTTCGAAGCTGAATTTCCTAATTCGTCATCATTTTCTTCATCCAAATCAGGAAATTGGGGGCTATTGTTATGGGGTAAAATTTCAGTTTACGTGGCAATCAATCATTGGCAACAATATGATTATTCTGCATTGCCACTTGGCAGTAAGCGATATGTTTGAAGATGGAAGCAGCAGATTGCCAACGTGGCAGGTCGTTGTGGCAGCTCCTAAAATGGTGGCAGGTTGTTGTGGCAGGTTGTTGTGGCAGTTCCTAAAATAGTGGCAAGTGGAGGAAGAGGCAAACAGTAAGTCAGTGGTCAAATCAGTTGGCAAACTGTTGAGAAGATCAAGGGAGATCCCTAGAAAGTAGGAACTAACAAGTTGCAACACATTAGACAGATTTTGCTTAAATCGTCATTCTTTCTATTATAAATACTCCTATTGTAAACCATGCAAAATAGATGAATTCTCTTCCACTCACTCATAACCCTAAAAACTATATTAGCCTCACTCTCTCCATCATTTTTCTTTTATATTCTTAATTTGCCATCCTTTTTTCTCAAAAACCTAAGTTGCTCGTCCTGCCAATCAGGCAAAAATAATGTACTTGTACTGCAAATTGATATTATTATAGTGGATTGGCGGAACACCGATTCCCCCATGGTTTTCTCCCCATCTAGAGGGTTTCCACGTAAAATTGCCTTGTGCCATTTCTTTAATTATGCACTATATTTCGCCCAATTATTTTGCCAAGTATTGCAAGTTAATTGTCAACCCCCTCTCCAACCAAATTAGCCTTAGTGTGAAATTTGCCCAAAACAGATATCATTACATTAAGAAAGTCAACAAATGTTTTTTTTTCTAGTTTTTTCTTTTTTTTACCGTAATTTATTATTAAACAACTTTGATTTTGAGATTAATAAACCTTTTCTTATTTTATAGTGGGGTAACTAACTGATGTCTACATTAACGCATGTTGAGTGGGTAAACATATAGTTGTTATATATCTACCTGTTATAGGTTTATCACTCCTCTTGTAAGTGGTACTTTTTTCTATTTTTCTTTTACGATCAGGTCAAGATCTTGGTTTTGCAGGTAAGGTACCCCTTGAGAGTTGGGGGATGGTAAGGGAAAATCCCCACTCCCAAAGTGCCTCTAGTGGGGTTTGATCACACAACTTCAAAGTTGTGAGATACAAACCAAACTACTTGACCAAGTACTACTTGGTTGTTAAGTGTTAACATAAAGGCAATTAACGAAACAAAGATAAAAGAATAATTAACACATAAATTTAACATGGTTCACTAACAAGATGTTAGCTACATGCCTACATCTACACAGCATGGAGAACTTATTTTATTAGATTTAGGAGATATTACAGAGAACAGAACAGATTGTCCAGCTTAAACTGATTAAGAGAGATTTTAACTAAGGAAGGATTTATATACTACCCTTACAATTAACCTAAACAAAATGGGCCTGAAGCAGAACCCAAGACAGATTAAGTATACTAAACGACATATACCGAAAAGCTTCGAGGGCATTGCCCCACGCCCCACCAGGGCATTTCACCCGTGGACTCCGACTCGTTGACCGGAGGTGAGATCCCCATGCTTGGTTAAAACTAGCGCCAGATAATTGAAAGCATATTTCAACAAGCTATATGTTTTTTTACTTTTGCTAAACAAAACTGATAAATATGACGTAGTTAATTAAGGACATTTTTATAATAAGTGATAACTAATTCCATATATGATAATATCATCTTACTCCTTATCTCCTTAGCTATTAATCATAAGATTGATATCTATAATTAACTAAGCTAAATATTTCAGTTTTGTTGATTAAATGTAAAAACAAATGGAGTAACTAAATTTATGTACTTGCTAATAAAAGAAAATTATAATCAGCAAAGACGTAAAAAAAGGAAAGAATAATCAAAGCAGAGTAAGACAATGCTAAAGGTTTTGGCCCACAATCGATAGTCCTATAGCATATAAGAAGACAAACAGAGATCCTTGATTTAAACAACTAAGAAGTCCTGTTTCTAGTTATACCAGTAGTAACATATATAGCAAAAACCATGAGTAATTCTGGTGTAAGAAGCACTGCCCTGATCTTGATGATATTCGAATATGGAACTTTCTCTGTTCCTCTTTATATAGGAGTGAAGCTACTAATTGGAATCAGCTCAAGCTGTTATGGGTTTCACTTCTTAGCTACAACTATGGTGGTCGTCGCGGTGGCGGTTCTGATTATATTTTGCATAAATGGCGCAACCATCGACCGCGATCCTGAGCAAGCCTTGGCTAATTCAGTAGCACTTTCTGTGCCAATATACCTTGTGATGGTAGCTTTTGGAATCTTTGCGTTGGTGGTTAGTAGTAAAGGAGGAGGAAAATCCTTACCTGGGAAATCTTACGAGGAGTATAATCTGGAATCATATTCTAAATGGATGCAACACAAGGTTAATGATTCACAGAATTGGAATAATTACTACAAACCTGCTCTTGTTAAGCATGATATATGTAGCAAATTTTACAAGGATTATCAGCTTGACACCCTTGACGAGTTTCGTCACAGACAGTTGTCCCCAATTGAGGTGCCTTCCTCTCTCTCGTTCTTCCCTTCTTCTTTAGATTTATCTTCTTTAATTAAATTGATACTCCTTCCATTTCATTATCGTAAAAACAACCAAGTTCTTTTGCATATAGTTCTAAGATGATGATAAACAAGGTGAATGGGATTATGGGAAACAATTTAAATACTTCCTCCGTTTCTTTTTACATGTTACACTTTTGAAAATTACGGGAACCTAGGCAAAATTTCAATAGAGGATTAAGTAAAATAATGGAAGAGGATTAAAGAGAGTGGGGACCACCCCTCCCCCACCCACCCATCAGCCCCACTCCTTCCCTCTCCCCTCCACCCCAGCCCATCCCCCACCCCCTCCTTCTCCACTCCACTCCACTCCACCGGCGCACCCCCTCCCCGTCGATTTCCCCTCCCCTTCCATCGCCAAGACCCTCTCCCCCACCCCCTTCTCGTCGATTCCCCTCCCCCCTTCCACCGCCGCATCCCCTCCCCAACCCCACCCCTCCCGTCGGGGCAAAAAGCCGAAAAAAAAAAAAAGTCGGGCAAGGGATTCGAAGGGGGTGGAAGGGGGCTATAGTTTTCTACGACGGGATTCGAAGGGGTGGGGGGAGGGGGTTGCTCGACGGCAGGGAGGGAGGGTTGCGCGACCGAGGGCGAGGGGAGGGGGCCGGGGGGGGGGAGGGTGGTTGCGCCACCGAGGGGGAAGGGGAGGGGGGCTACGGGGAGGGGGCTTCGGGGGGGTGGTGGGGAGGGGGGCTGGGGAGGGGGGGAGGGAGTTCGAGGGTTTGGGGGGGTTTCGGGGGTGGTGGGGGAATGGGGTTGGGTTCTTTTGGGTTGGGGGAGGGGTGGTGGAAGAGAGAGAGAGGTTTAATTAATTTAGATTAGTATTAATGAGGTTAAATTAAGTAGGCTTAATTTTGGTTAATTGTTATAAGTAAGGGTAAATTGGTAAATTTGCAGCATTAAACTTACCAATATGGGAAAGAAAAAAAAGTGTAACATGTATTTTGCAACATTCCGTTTTAGGAAAGTGTAACATGTAAAAAGAAACGGAGGAATTAGTATAAATACCAAACAAGTGAGATCAGTGGTTGGCTTATTGGATGTATAACTTTTTTTCATTGAATTTTTCCGTTTACCTTATCTATCTATATATATATATCTAAAACATGTCATGCTGCCACATGTACTCCCCCCTCCCCACGCAATGAAATGACATATTAAACAATAAAAATGTGTGTTATGTGCCTCGAACCCATGACCTCTCATTTAAGATATAAGTGCACTAACCAACTACTCTACAATTTCATGTTGGTATTGATGGGGAAAAAATATATTTAAAGATAAGATAATTTCCTATTTTTAAGACAATTAAATATAAATGTATATATTAATACTCATTAAGCTAAAGTTAATAATAGCATGTCCTACCCTTTTGGTAATCTTATAATAAAAAAACAAAAGCTCTTCAAATTTTTATAACCTCTGTAATTAACACTAATATACCATTTTATTGCATCAGTTGTATTCTTACACATCAACCTACGTCAAAAAAAAGATTGTATTATATTTTTTATAAGTAATTATATATTTATATATATATATGTACTCTCTTGAAACCGAGGTTATATTGATGAATAATTCATGTTATAATTTACTATGTAGAAAATTAAAAAAGAACTCGAAGATCATTTAATTTCCTAAGCACAATCCAATGTCTATAACTCTTTTTTTCCACTTTTCTCAAGTGCTTGATTTAAGACTTCAAATTCACATTGATAAATGATTAGGGGCATCGCCCGAGCCAACAACTAGTTATGCTCCTAAAACTACATGTCTAGTAACTGGGTGACAACAATTAAGAAACACAAGAGGTATCATTTTTTCTTCATTTAGCTCTTAAGTTTAAGGATCACCAGACCTAAGTAGTAGATACTACCTCCGATTATTGGACCATCAAAACAACCAAGAATAACCATAACGCTAATTATTAAAGATCTAAATCTTGGAATATGAGTTATGTAATATATTGAGGTTAAAAATTGGATAGAGTAAAAGATAAAGAGGATGATAGTAAATTAATGAAAAGAAATAATTGTGGTGGATCCAAGTGTGGTCGTTCCAACCAAGAAAAAACAATGAGAATTACTAAAGTATTTTGAGACATACAAATTAAAAGTCCTGTAAAAGTAATGTATTGTGAGACGTATGGAGTGCATCCTTATTAGTTCGCACATTTTGTTGCACATATCCAAGTTCGAGAACGGTACCCTGAAGAGATGTGTATGTGATAGGCCAATATAATCAAGATGATACAAGACAAGAATATTTATATAAAATAAAATAAATTAGAATTCAGTTCCTTTCAAATATATTATATATTACAGAAAATGAATTTAGGATTTTTTATTAACAGAATGCAAAAATCTGTAATTTATAATTAGAGAAAAAGTTAAATAAATAAAAAATAAGTTAGAGCAATGTAAATATGACCCATTTAGTACCTGTATCATATTTGTACACGATATGTTTTGTAGTTATGTATTCTACCCTCTATAATACTTCATATTTATTAGCCTAGTAATTTGATTGGTAAAATCTTTGAATTACTAACCAAAAAATTGTTGAAATTAATCTAGAAAAATCTAGGAAGATATCTCTAGAATAAGAAAATTAGCATCCTAGAATTATCTAGTAAAAAATCCTATGTAAGAAAATAAGAAGAATCTAGAGAAAACAAGAAAATGTCTTCATCCTTAAAGTCGGTTAAAACAACCGACAATCAATGCTATAAATATGGATGCAGCTTGCAAGTTGTAATGTAAGCAAAAACTTTACAAAGTAAAGTAAGAAAAAAAAAGAGGTCAAAGGTGAGACATGAGCTCACCATACATAAATGAGTGAGAGAGATATGTGAGACATGAGCTCACATACAAAAATTATACGAGAGTTATTTTATAAGGTGTGGAACAAGTGTCCCACCAAAATATATTGTTGTACAATTTTTGATGTAATGAATACTTTGCAATTTATCAAATTATAAAATTATATTTTCGAGTCCATTACAAATTCCGCGTGCACCCCCAAAATTTCTATCATGGTATCAGAGCCGGAGAGTGATAACGCCAAAGTCGAAGATAGAAGATGCGAATTATGAAGTTGAAGATTGAAGCAAGATAAGAGAAGTTGAGGTAAGTGTGAAGTTTAAAATATTTGGAAGAATTTGATTTAAAGGTGAAGATATTTTTTTGTGAAGATACATTAAGGATAAAAGATTGAGAAGAAAAAATTGAAAAAGTATGTAAAAGAAAGAAAGATTAAAAAGAATTGAGAAGTAGTTAGTGACATGAGCACTAACAAAGACTAAAATGATGGGGAGGTTGATGACATGAGCATCAACAATAAAAACAAATTTGGAGAAATTTCACTAAAAGAATGTTGAAGGAAAAATATTTGAAATGGGAAAAATTTTATGAAATGTTGGAGAAAGAAAAATTGAAAGAAGATGGTAATATTAGAGATGGTTGGTGGCATGAGCACCAATAACAAAAGAAATTTGGGAGAAAAAATATTTTGGGCGATGACTGGTGACACGAGTATCAGTAAGATAGTTGGTAACATGAGTACCAACGAGAAGATCATAAAATTGAGAAGATGGAGATTGGTAACATGAGTACCAACAAAATTTCAAAGAAAAATAGAAAATGGAGATGAGAAACAATGAGAAGAAATTCTTTGGAAAAAATTATGAAGAAGTTATGATTAGGGGGAGCAAGTTGGTAGCAAGGGTACCAACACAAAGAATTGAAGATCTACAAGATGTGAGAAGACAAGCTGAATAAGGGTACCAACACAAAGACAAGAAGAAAAGTCAAGATCGAAGGTTGTTGGTGACAAGAGCATCAACAAAAACTGAAGCATAATATGAGAAGAATTTTGGAGTACAAGATTTTTCTGATTAAGGGGAATGTTGAAATTAATCTAGAAAAATCTAGGATGATATCTCTAGAATAAGAAAATTAGCATCCTAGAATTATCTAGTAAAAAATCCTATGTAAGAAAATAAGAAGAATCTAGAGAAAACAAGAAAATGTCTTCATCCTTAAAGTCGGTTAAAACAACCGACAATCAATGCTATAAATATGGATGCAGCTTGCAAGTTGTAATGTAAGCAAAAACTTTACAAAGTAAAGTAAGAAAAAAAGAGAGGTCAAAGGTGAGACATGAGCTCACCATACATAAATGAGTGAGAGAGATATGTGAGACATGAGCTCACATACAAAAATTATACGATAGTTATTTTTGTAAGGTGTGGAACAAGTGTCCCACCAAAATATATTGTTGTACAATTTTTGATGTAATGAATACTTTGCAATTTATCAAATTGAAAAATTATATTTTCGGGTCCATTACAAATTCCACGTGCACCCCCAAAATTTCTATCAAAAATCGAAAATGAATCATATCGAAGCATGGGCTTTGTACTATTTTGTATCACATATATTAGTTCTCTTTATGCAAGCATTGAAGTTGATTAAAAATAGTAATTGTCATGTAAAATTGTCTTACGACCAAGCTTTGTTAGAATCACCTCACTTTTTGCCTTAAAATAGATACTTTTAAATTAAATGGTCACTTTTAGACAAGAGGTCACTTTTTACTTTAAAGGGGTTACTTTTTACTTCAAAGAGGTCACTTTTATTATAAGTGACCCATTTACCGCTAAAACTTACTTTAATCATACAATAAATTATGATAAGATAGTCTTATATGAGATTTTGTAGAATAAAAAAGCTTCAAATGCAATGATGCTGAGAATGCTCTTAAAATTTAAAACAATTGTTTGCTGATAAAGTAGTAAATCATTGGCAATAGTCTGGTTGCTGCAAGCCCCCAGATGAATGCAATTTTAGGTACATAAGCCCAATAGTTTGGATGAAGTCAGAAAACAACAGCTACTCTAACAATGATTGCAACGCATGGGAAAATTATCAAAATACCCGCTGCTTCGATTGCCAATCATGCAAGGGAGCGTTTTCCCAAGATTTAACTGCCAAGTGGTTCGAGGCTGGTATCATTGTCGTTGTGCTAGCGGCCAAACATATCATACTTGGCATATTTTTCTGTAATCCTGATGTATGTTGCAGTACACGCCATTCTTACAGTTTGCTCAACTAAGAGTTTCACTAAGGGAACTGTTGCGAAGTTTGTTAACATAATGTGTTGGTTCTAGAAGATATGAAGAATTGGAGATTTCAACATTCTCTGAAATAGTGTTTTTTTTTTTGTGTAAGAGGAGTTTTGGCTGCTTGATTGTAAGTTATTGGAGGTAGGTTATTGGAGGAAAGTGTTAGAGGATTAATTGAACAAGAGTTTAAGCTAGTGGTTGGAGCCCTAAGATTAATTTTATATATTCTATCACGCCCGCTCACATAAGAGTCCATTGGGCTTGAAGTGTGGAGATGCAGCATAGGCACCCATATACCCAGCGCTAAATATTCTACCTTGTAATGGAGGGTAGATGAGATTCGAACCCGTGACCGTCTTGTCACGACGTACGGCTCTGATACCATGTTAGAGGACCATCTCAACTAAATTTTAAACTAATGGTTGGAGCCCCAAGATTAGTTTTATACTCTATCAAATTGTCTTCAAATGGGTTAAATGAATTTTGATTGGGTATGGCTTGTCCATGATGAACGCCTAATAACAAATAATTATAATTTTACCACATTAAAAAAATTATGTATCGTGCAAGCTTCAAAACTAGGGCTATTTAAAGAGAATGTAGTACTATAATAATGAAATGTAATGGGTGGTGATAATAAGCATAAAAGTCAACAACAATTATTGGTAGTATTTATTTCCCTCGCTAACATCACCATGTATAAATCATATCCTTGCAAGATATACAATCCCTTTCTGTCTTGGAGGTCCCTCAAAATCATCAGAGTCGGATGGTTTCCTCCGTTGACTAACTACATCAAACTTAATTGTTAGACTTTATAGAACACTACAAGAGGGGAAGTGAATTGTAGTTGTAGCTTATATTTTTAATTGACTCTTTTTGCGGAATTTGAGCTTGAAAGTATAGGAAGTTAGAATGCAAGAGAGAAATTTTACGTTGAAACCTCTTACCTCAATATAAGAAGAAAAACCAAAGACCTCGTCCGGATTTAAACTTTTCACAATAATAGAGGAACACCTCAGTTGTAGTCTATTACATGCACAATCTC
Source organism: Beta corolliflora (assembly GCA_947648045.1). Lineage (NCBI taxonomy): Eukaryota > Viridiplantae > Streptophyta > Magnoliopsida > Caryophyllales > Amaranthaceae > Beta > Beta corolliflora. Next base: position 17,737 of record CANSZD010001739.1, on the reverse strand, counting down.
ACAAGTTCCACTCGGAACTCCAAACTCTCGCAAGTTCCACTCGGAACTCCAGTCTCCCCACTATGATTCCTCAATCATAGTGCTACTCTTTCTCTCTCAATACTCTCGACTCAACTCTAAGTCACTTAAGAGTTTCCACAACTCTGTTCCCAACTCACCACTCTTTAAATGAAATAGAAACTCTAGTGTTTAAACGCTAAGTATAATATTAGGAACTTTAGGAACTGGCTAAAAACATATGACTTAGAAAATTCTTTAGCTTAGAATGTTTTGTGGATGTCAGTTGTGTTTTGTTGGTAGAATTCTTCCTCCTTTTATAGAGGGAGATTCCTTGCAAGCCTTCTCCTAGTTTCTCTCTACTAACTGATATCATGCCTAAAGTTAAGCCATATGATCAGTTAGGTTGTTGAGAAACTTAGGGAACACTTAACCAATAATCGCAACAGGCATTAAAAACCGACGACATCATTAGAACAAATTTAGGAAACGTGATAAAATCAGTTTCTTGGAGAAAATCAAAGATTAATCCAAAAATATTTTCCAAAAATCACTTAAATAATTTTGTCAAACTTAATTAGTTCCTTATGTTCCATAATACTTTCCTTAACAATTTAAACACTTACATTAATCCTAAAAATACACTCATATTTTTAAACTTCATGTTTTCACACTTAGAAGTTTCAATTCTGATGCTTCATCTTCAGTTCCAACAGAAAATTCATAAATCTTCATAGGAACTTAGTATCCTTCGTACGAACCTTCTTCTGGAACTTGCTCTTAGCCTGATTCTTCTTTAACGATCAACTGTAGGCCTTGGACTTGTATTAGGTTGACTTCTTTAAGAGTTATCCCTTCTCCTATTATTAGTTGCACTTTCACTCTTAGAAATTCATAATGTAAACTTCTCCTCTCTTGAACTTATTCCACGTTCTCTGGAACTTGGTAACCTTCACACAAACTAAAACCATTAGCTTACAAGTTTGCTTGTCATCATCAAAACACTAAGGGGTAACATCAATTTTGATGGGTCCACCACAAGCAATTGTTCTACGGCAAGCTTCCTCCTTCACAACTTTCAAGCATTAGTTCGAAAAGCACTTACTTGCGAATTGGGCATTTCTACCCCCTTAACAAGAGAACCAATCAGTTGCCCTTCGTAATAAATTAGTAGTTACTAAGGGTCTGTTCGGCACAAGCTTTTTAAGTAGCTTTTAGTGTCTTGACTCGGTCAAAATACTAATTAAGAAAATTAGTAGTGTTTGGTAAGGTAGTGGTATAAGTAGTGTTTTAGTAGTGTTTGTCAAAACCTACAATTTGTAGCTTTTGAGGTAGTGTTTAGTGGTGTATAAATTATATGTTAAAGTTTTGTTTGACTTCTTAACTAGTTATTTGTAAACAATTCTTTGATGCGTTACTTTTTACCAAACATCAATATCTTATACCGCTACTTGGATAGCTAACAACTAACAGCTACACACCAACCACTAACAGCTACCAACACAGCTACAACTACTCTCACAGCTAAAAGCTACTACCACAACTACTGTGTCGAACATGCTCTAAGTCTATGGGAATCACTGGGCTCTTTGTCGAAGGAGATAATCAAGTTTAGATTAACATGCTACAAGTCTACAAAACAAGTGAAATTGCCACCGGTCCATTGCTACCCTCATTGAAGATATCTAGATACTTAGTCAAAGGTTATAGATGATGCAGTTCATTCATATCTACGGTGAAAGCAAATTGTGTCATTGATCATAAAAAAAAATCACCAATCATCCTATTCAATGGCAGAAGTCGACATCAACAAGGACAGTGAGAATCTCCATTTTCTATATTGTACTGTGTTGAGAGAAGGCTTTCCTATTCTTTCCATGTACCAAAAAAAAGATAAATATTCTTATATTCTACGAGGAAATTAATCAATAACTATATATAGGCCCTATTCTTTTGAATTTATATGTGTCATTGATCATAAAAAAAATCATCAATCATCCGATTCAATGGCAGAAGTCGACATCAACAAGGACAGTGAGAATCTCCATTTTCTATATTGTGTTGAGAGAAGGCTTTCCTATTCTTTCCATGTACCAAAAAAAAGATATATATACTTTTAGGGCCGCATTAAAGACATTTTCGGTTCGGTTCGATTCGGTTCACTTCGGCTCAATCCGGTTCACCCGCTCGGTTCAATTCAGTTCCTAAATTATTATCATTACTATTAATTAGTTATAATTTAATTCAGTTCAGTTCAGTTCAGTTGTTTTATGCCAAAGAGAACATGCCCTTAGGGCCTGTTCTCCCTAGCTTATTTTCAGTTCAGTTCAGTTCAGTTCAATTCCTAAATTATTATCATTACTATTAATTAGTTATAATTTAATTCAGTTCAGTTCAATTCAGTTCAGTTGTTTTATACCGAAGAGAACATACGAGGAAATTAATCAATAACTATATATAGGCCCTATTCTTTTGAATTTATATTTGCTTATCTGAACTTATCTGGACTAATCTGAACTTATTAGACCTTATTAGTACTTAACTAAAGTTATTTGAACATTTGAGCTTATTTTGTGAGTGCGTCAATACATAAAAAGAAGAATAAGGTGATTATTCTCAAAATGGGTAATATATAAGGTGGTTATTATCAAAAAATCCTTAACTAAACTTATCTAAACTTGTTATACCTTATTAGTCCTTATTAGTCCTTATCTGGACTAATATGAACTAATCAAAACTTTTTTGAACTTATTCAAACTTGTCTAAACTTATTTTTTCTTATCTGAAAATAAGTTGAATAGAACCGGATCGTGCTAACACTCCAGAAATTTATTCTTGTTTAGGTGGAGCATGTTCCTATTTGCATGGCAACCGTAAGCAAATAGAAATAAAAAAGTAGAATATTAAACAAATACCTACCTCTCTTAACTAGGAAGGCGTATTTTATCAAAAAGGACCTATCATGGACAAGGATTAGAAGTGTCATGTTCAAACTTTCGGAATCAGGGGAATTATGCCATCTGATAAACTAGTATATTGCCCCAATTACGTTTGCCTTCAATAATTAATTGCGTGGTCAACCTTAATGTTGATGCTGCAGCGGCAAAGTCTGTTTAATAAATCACCACTTGCCTACTACAAATCAAACAAAGCAAACCGTTACATTATGAATTTATGATCGGATATCGATTCCGAAAACCGTAACACAGAGGCATCCAATTTCACCCACAAAAAAGTTACTCGTTTAAAGAGTAAAGTAATTATGTTAGAATGGAAGGATTATGTGTTGATATTGATCGTAAGCGCTTCAATGATTTCGATTCCGGCGACGGGAGTGTGGCTAGCGTTCCAACCTGGCGACGGTTGCTTAGGAAGCGTTGGGACAATCTGTTTTACATTTGGTTTCTTAGTAATCTTGTTTGTTTGTTCCGTCATGTGTGGCTGTAACAAGGACAGGCCCGCGGTTTTTACAGCCTGCTGTTGCACTGGGATAGCCTTATTTCTTAGAATTATAGTTGTCTCTTTTTACACTTTAATAAGCAGCACTCTTGGCTTTGCCTTACTTGAGAAACATATTATTGCCACAGAGAGTTGGATGAACATCAAGCACTTCCTTTATGAAACCAAAAATTTGTGCTCTCAACTGGAGCGAAAGTATGCTGATGACACTCCAGATCAGTTTACAGCTAGACACTTGACTTTGGTCAGGGCCGTCTTATATATTTTGGAGGCCCTGTTCTAATCTTAGAAATTGGGCCTAAACTTACTAGGCTTTTCCATTCAAGTATAGAATTAGTAATTTTTCTTCCAAAAAATTAAACTTTTATTCTTCCACTAGAAGATAAATAAATAAAGGAAAATCCAATGTCTAATATCCCTCCCAAAACAAACAGGCCAAGCAAAAGCAATAAACGCCATATGAAGATTCAGAACATAATCGTTCTCCATTCTCTTCAATTCCCATATTTATATCTAAATTGTATTTAATATTTATGCTATAAAAATTGAGAACTTTTAAACAAACACACAAATAAACTTTGACAGATTGAAAAGGGAAAAAAATTGTTCTTACAATTTACCTGCAGCATTAATGTTTGTTGACAAATAATTCCTACACTCTTATTTGCAATCTTCACTAATAACGGAAGTGCCAATGCTCCATACTCTCACCAATAACTCGTCTTATGAATTTGTACAGTAGCTTCTAACTTGCTATTCAACTAGTAATGACTGAATATTGATTAGTTTGGTCAAGAACAGTTGAAGGGGAAAAAAATGCTCTTTAAGCGAGAGTTGACTGTCCAAGTTGAGGGATTTTGTATACTTCATATTTAATTGGAATCATAAATAAGAGACCAAAGGAAATTTCTCTACTGCAAAACATAAATTCCGTTGGTGCATGATCATCATGAGAAAAAATATACTTCAATTAAGCTAAATAAGGAATGCTTGACTATCCTATCAATATAGGAAGGAGGAATTCATTGTGGCAAGGAAAGGGAAAAAAACCAGTCTTGATTCTTGTCAAAATTAAAGGCTAGAAAATGGGAAGATGGGATTTCAGAGTAGAATACGGAAGAGAGAGAGTCAGCCAGCCAAAAGACATAAAAAACAAAAGGCTTTGTTTCCCATATTTTTGGGCCCTCAAATTGGTGAGGCCCTGTGCAAATGGTCTGCTTGCACAGGCCATTCACCGGCCCTGACTTTGGTAGAGGTACGTTATTCACTAGTGGAAAAATAAGGAAGGGTCGGTCAAAATGCCCTAAGGGTCTGCGTTTTTGGCCGCCGGCCCTTTCCATACGCCCCTTCAATAGATAAGAAGGGATGCGGTTTTTTAACCGACCCTTCACAACGAAGGGCTGCGGTTCGAGCAAAAACGCGCCCCTTCTAAGCTTGAAGGGTGCGTTTGCTTAAAACCGCAGCCACTTCTTTAAATGAAGGGCTGCGGTTTTAAGCCTAAACCGCAGCCCTATTTAAGTGAAGGGCTGCGGTTTAGGCTTAAAACCGCAGCCCTTCACATTCAATTTTTTTTAAAAAAAAAAATAAATTAAATCATCCCTAGCCTCCCCGCACCCCCACCCCCGCCCCCCAAGACCCCCGCCCCCCGCCCCCCCCCCCGCTTTGCCCCCCAGACACCCCCGCGCCCACCCCAAGACCCCCACCCCGCCCCAAGACACCCCCGCCACCCCAAAGCACCCCACTGCCCGGCCCAGACACTCCCTACCCGGCCCAGCCCCCCCCTTGTCACCCTGCACGCGCCCCAACCCCCCCCCCCACCCCCCCCCCCCCGCCCACCCCAAAGACCCCCCCCCCCCCCCCCCCACCCCCACCCCGCCCCCCCTCACCCCCACCCCCGCCCAACCCCCTTGCACCCCACCCCCACCCCCACACCGCCCACCCCCCGCACTCCCCTTCCCGCCCCACACCTGCCCACCCCCCGCACTCCCCCCCCCCGCCCCCACCCCTAGCCCCACCCCCTTTACTCCCCGCACCCCCACCCCGGCCCCACCCTCTCGCCACCTCCTCCTCCCATTGCTGCCACCACCCCAAAGACCCAACCGGCCCCCCAGCCTAGGCAGGCCCACCATGGCGACCCCCTCCCCCCCCCCAAAACCTCCCTTCGACACAAAAAAAAAAAAACCGATCAAATTGCAATAATATATGACAAGTTTTTGAACGTAATAATTAACTTTAAATATGTATATATTTAATAATGTAAAAAGTGTACATATAATTGATACAAACTAGTAGATGTATCATAAGTAATCATCACAAATGTGGGACGCCAACTTATCCTGAACTTCATGTAATTCGTCTGTGGTGAAGGTCCTCAAACGTGGTGTGTTATTCATATAAACCTTGCAAAACAACCAAGGAATAAACACATAATATAAGAATTCAATCATTTACCGTAGTTAGTAGTTCTAAAAATGACATATATACCTTCCCGAAATTCAATCAAAAACAAATGCAAGCCTAAAACTCTACACACTAGTTATATTATACCTTATATTATCATATTGAAAATCAAAATGGAGTTAAATGAAGCGATAAGTACGAATTGGACGCGAAAAGGCAAAAATAGGCCTAAAATGCCCTTTTCGTTCCCAAAATTCAACCTACAACAATTGCAAACCTAAAAATCTACACAATAGTTACATTATGCCTCATATTATCATGTTAAAAATGAATTTGGGGTTAAATGACTCGATAAATACGATTTGGAAGCGTAAAAGGCAAAAATAGGCCTAAAAATGACATTTTCGTTCCCAAATATATGCATGTGCTACTTTGGTTTCTAAACCAATTAATACCTATTACCAATCGATCTAATCTAAACTAACATATACTAATAAGTTACATACCTTTTGAAGATCATCGGTGTTAGTGCAATGGTTGACGATATCGAACATGTACCTCAGCACGTAATAGCCACATGCAAGTCCATCATCTTGTTGCGGAAACTAAATGTTCACCAAAGGATGCATCCAATGACATTCATGTTAGATGTGTAGTATGTGGCTAAAAGTGTTTCTATATAAGGACAAATAAATTAGTCATGTTACCTCGACTGATATCCAAACAGGAGCTTTTGGTGCTCGAAGTCCTGTTGCACTAATATGCTTCATCACACTACATCAATACATTATTATAAGATTAGATGTACTAACTATTTATATATTTAAAGATGATGAATAATGTGTAATATTAATAAGTGCGCATGTATTGAGTTTCGATTAGGCTACCTATTTAACAATGATTTGATTAGTAAGGTCCGTGGTGGTTGTCGACGCAAAGAATCAAAGTGGTAGACTTCGTTACGTGACAAACATATCGCAAGCAGTGTCCAATGAGCCCTACAACAAGAAAATATAGTTATTATTAATCGTAGAACAATTAATAGGTCAATTTAAGTATCGAATAATAAAAGTAAAGCGAGTTTAACAAGCATACTTTTCAATATAAGGAACAAGAATGATCTGATGATATCCAAAACGAGATGATGCTTTGAAACTCATGTCGAGATACTCTTTCACTTCGGCTTTGTTTTGTAAGCAATTGTCATCTCGTATTATGTTTGGACATAACCAACCAAACATTGCACTAGATGTTGCAAGCAATTCATTGTATAATAATCTGAGAAATTATATTGATTAAAAGTAAACCAACAATTACTTATTATGGAATTGAAAACTACTTAAGGCATATGTATATGTATATTTAATTTATATACTTATGAAAAATATTACCTCATGAATGTTTGTATCATGGAAACATTCAACTCTACCCCACATAAGAATTCTTTAATATCAACCTTAGAAATGAATGTCGATGAGTCCTCAAGGTAGTGGAATTGTTGCTCCCCCAAAGCAACCTCAATTGCACTTTCATCGGGTAAATCGCTAGCGCACTCATGTAACCAAAAGCATGGAATAGTAAGGCTTCGCACCACCTCTGGATCGATAATAAGTGAATTTTTTGTCTTAGAAACATTTCCCTTCACCACATTTCGTTCACCTTCATCACGTAAACTTGCTTTCTTATAAGGTGAACATGCCTTCTTTCCCTTCCTGTCATGTGAGTCGGCCTTCCCCCAAACCTAGTAATTAGTTAAAAGTAAAGATATTACTGACTATCATAGGAACTATAAAAGAAAACACGCATATATATATATATATATATATATATATATATATATATATATATATATATATATATATATATATATATATATATATATATATATATATATATATATATATATATATGAATGTTAATCATTGTACCTCATCTGAAAACCGCACCAATGCACGCGGCCACAGAACATAACTGCCAAGGGCATCATTTAGTAACTGTAGACCAACTTCTGGCTTCGGCAGCGGAAGAGGTAATTCTTCGAAACCTGACACAATTTCATTGACGGTGACCACATAGTGATTATCATCCACTAACTGGTTATGCAATCGTACTCGGTCACTAGGGGGTTATGCATGGCCATGAGCTACGAGAATGAAACTATCATAACCATCTCCTCCAGCTAATAGTTCACATGGTGTCTCTTCCTGTAAAAAAACTCTATTTATAGTTAGTCTATGAAACAACATATATATAGTAAGAATTTCATGCATTTAAGAACAATAGTTGTTTAACAAAGCAAAGGGATTAAGTGATTACCTTCAACTCGGGTCCTATAGGTGGATCAGTCGGCTAGGTGTAGTATCACTACCCTTCTTGAATGCAAAAAAAGTCGGTAAACCCATTTGCTCCAAAATGGCGTTGAAGTTATGTGTCATCTCCTCCCTTAGCTCCTCCCGAATTGCGCCTTTCATAGCCTCCACATCTACCGACGCCGCGAATTCACACTACTTACACTTGATTTTGTCGTTGTAGTGTATTGATCACCATATACCTTTCTCAAACCGAGGCGGACACCTCCTACGCCCTCACGCGTCCCACCGTGGTCCCGGTCCTAAAGTTTCGTGCAATGCATCAATGTGTCCTTTAGGAGTGAACTCACCAGTTGCCTCTTTTCCTTCAAGCCAATCTACATAAGTATAAGAGAGAAATGCTCGTGAGCGCAAAAGTTATATTATATATACCTTAAATAACCATATAATCTGTACTTACAATGGCGTTGGCTATCTGTTGTGTTCCGGGATCAGGCAAGACTCTTTTTCCCTTTGCATCAACCCCATGCATCGAACACCACCAATCGAGGACTCTATCTGGTTGCCGAGGCTGTGCAACTGTCGTCGTTGAGCTAGTCCCCGTTGCTGTTGTCGACCCTATTGTGGGGTAATGGCTGAACATCCACTTCTCTCTCGCCTCATTGTACGAATGAGCACCCAAATGATGATAATACTTCCTAGATTTTTGCACTCGCACTACTTTTCTCACGACTTGCCTAAAACACACAATTATAAACAAAGGTTAGCTACGGTGCTATACAATAATACTGGATCTAAGTGTATTAAATCTTAATAAAATATTCTTACAATAGCTTGTGGGGTTGTTTTCTTGGCAACAAATGCTTCCCACTCTTCAGGTTTGATAGTTTTCCATATTTGAAATGGTAATTTGGATGGTGCAGATGATGTTTCCGGTGAAGCCTCAAGATCGGCTTGTGTTTCTCCGCCGTAGATGTTCTTCTTCTTTGTACCTACTACTTTCCTCCGCTTAGTGATCCACCCAGACACTAACTTAGCCTTGAAATATCTGAATCTCTGGGCAACCGCGGATAGAAATACATTCTTCTTGGCTTCATCATCTTCGATATTGAATTGATTCTACTAAAAAACGCAGTTCACAAATTAGTTTTCGCAAATGTTGTAATTTATATGCTATAAGTAATATTACACATATATTTAACTAAATAATTAAGAAACTAAACGTTATTGTACTTGAAGCTTACCATGGTATCTTCCCATAGACACCGCTTCAATCCCTCGGGCACCTCTTTCCATGAGTGCAGAATGGAGAGTTTATGCATGCAAATGCCAACTTGCATGCCATACTTTTGACGCCACTTTCCACAAGGTTGACCCATGTTATCGTACTCTAAAGTCATATTTGTGTGTTTCCCTAGTGACTTTGTAGGTCCCCTTCCTTTTCTCTTTTTCGTCGCCAATGACTTCCTACGCATTTGTGCATTTATTTCTTCACGGCAAGATCGAGACAATTTACCCCGTTCCTTTCTCGCATCGAAAGACTCATCCTCGCTAGTGTGTTCAGCACCACTTGTGCTGTTATCCATATACACCTCCGCCATCTCCCTGAAATTGTACAAATATATGCATTAATATAACAAAAAATTAAAATTAACATTGCCACTAAGGGGGTGGGGTGTGGGGAGGGGGTTCGTGTGCAAGGGCCAAGCAGTGGGGGGAGGGAGGGGACAAAGTGGGGGGAGGGTTACGTGTGCAAGGGGTAGCGAGTGGGGGAGGGGGGCGCAGGGGGAGAGGTGTGCGGGGAGGGGAGGGGCAGCGGTGGGGGAGGGGTTACGTGTGCGAGGGCAGAGCGGGGGGGGGGGGCAGCGAGGGGAGGATGTGGGGGAGGGGGCAGCGGGGAGGGGATGGGAGGGGCGGCAGATGCGGGGAGGGGTGTGCGGGGAGGGGAGGGCGGCAGTGGGGAGGTTGTGCGGTGGGGGAGGGGGCATGTGCGGGGGCTTGGGAGGGCTCCAGAGTCGCCGCCCTCCCAAGCCCCCGCACATGCCCCCCTCCCCGCACGGCCCCCTCCTCTCCCCCACTACCCCTCCACACCCCTCCCCGCACACCCCTCCCTTCCCCCACTGCTCTGCTGCCCCTCCCCCATTGCCCCTCCCCTCCCCTCCCTCCCACCGCCGCCACCCTCCCCGCACGAGACCACTCCCCCCAGCTGCCGCCCCTCCCCTCGCACACCCCCTCCCCTCCCCTCCCCCTCCCCTCCCCCCCCTTGCTAGACCTCCCCCATGCACACCCCTCCCCTTGCACACGTTACATACTAATAAGTTAGGAGTTAGATCAACAAAAATAAAATAAAATGACTCGATAAGTATGAATTGGACGCGAAAAGCAAAATTTGGCCTAAAATGACTTTTTCGTTCCCGAAATGCAACCAACAACAAATGCAAGCCTAAAACTCTACACAATAGTTACATTATACCTCATATAATCATGTTCAAAAAGAATTTGGGGTTAAATGACTCGATAAGTACGATTTGGAAGCGAAAAGGCAAAACTAGGCCTAAAATGACCTTTTCGTTCCCGAAATGCAACCAACAACAAATGCAAGCCTAAAACACTACACAATAGTTACATTATACCTCATATAATCATGTTCAAAAAGAATTTGGGGTTAAATGACTCGATAAGTACGATTTGGAAGCGAAAAGGCTAAAATAGGCCTAAAATGACCTTTTCGTTCCCGAAATGCAACCAACAACAAATGGAAGCCTAAAACTCTACACAATAGTTACATTATACCTCATATAATCATGTTCAAAAAGAATTTGGGGTTAAATGACTCGATAAGTACGATTCGGAGCGAAAAGGCTAAAATAGGCCTAAAATGACCCGAGAATCGTGTCACATGGCAATGGAATGCCCATCACCGGTAGCGGCGGAGATAGTGAGAAGTGTTACAAATGTGGAGAGCATTCCATTGCCATGTGACCTCACTCTCCACATTTGTAACACGGTCCCACCACCACCGCCACTACGCCCCCACCGCACTCCCTCATTGCCATGTAGGCGTAAAATGACCTTTAATTTTCGTTTCCGAAGCCTAAAAATCTACATAGTTACATTATAAAACAAAAAAGAAAATGAAAGATAGGAGTGATACCAAACATGTGTTACAACTTACAACAATGCCTTCACATATTATCACTAGTAATTTGATTATAGAGGTTGTAGCTTATCTTTATAGAAAGTAGAACTACTAGCTAGTAGCTTACAATCATCGAAGATCAACATGCCTCAAATTAGAGAAAAGAATTTGGGGTTAAATGACTCGATAAGTACGATTCGGAAGCGAAAAGGCTAAAATAGGCCTAAAATGACCCGAGAATCAGGTCACATGGCAATGGAATGCCCATCAGCTGGTAGCGGCGGAGATAGTGAGAAGTGTTACAAATGTGGAGAGCATTCCATTGCCATGTGACCTCACTCTCCACATTTGTAACACAGTCCCACCACCACCGCCACTACTACCCCCCACTGCACTCCCTCATTGCCATGTAGGCGTAAAATGACCTTTAATTTTCTTTTCCGAAGCCTAAAAATCTACATAGTTACATTATAAAACAAAAAAGAAAATGAAAGATAGTAGTGATACCAAACATGTGTTACAACTTACAACAATGCCTTCACATATTATCACTAGTAATTTGATTATAGAGGTTGTAGCTTATCTTTATAGAAAGTAGAACTACTAGCTAGTAGCTTACAATCATCGAAGATCAACATGCCTCAAATTAGAGAAAAAGAACAAGCAGAAGTAAGCATTGTTGAATATTAGTCCATAGCTCCATGTCAATTCATTGTTCAGTCATCATTCACAATGTGGCTCCAAATTCGTGCGTGCAGGGTACAAATACAATTTCCATTAAATCAAATACTGGAAACATGGAGGAGGGGCATAAGGAATGAATGAATCCAATCTATAGTGTTAAACTAATGGCTTTACATAGGAGTTGCAATTCATTTTACCAACTTGAGTGCACGATAAACAACTTGAGTGCAAAGACCTTGATGTAGCCCCACCCCCGTCGCCCCACCCCCACCCCCCCGCCCTCCCCCACCCCTATCCACCCTCCCAGCCCTCCCCCACCCCATGCCCAGCCTCCCTAGCCATCCCCCATCCCCCGCCCAAAGACCCCCATCCCCTACCCACCCTCCACAAGCCCTCCCCCACCCCCTACAATCACATTTTACAACACAAAATATAAGAGAAATTAAATAAAACAAAGAGGAGAGAGAGTGAGAGGGGAATTACCGACAATGCAGTAGTGGTGGTGGTGGTGGCGTCAAGGTGCGCTGAGAGAAGAGAAGAAGAAGGAGCTCATGCAACGTTAATAGGCAACGTCAATGAGTGTGCACCGACGATGGGACGGCGCTCCGGCGATGTGTCGGTGCTTTGGTGATGGCCGTTAGGGCAGTGCGAGTGAGTGTGAGGGAGAGGAGTGAGTGTGCGAGTGAGTGTGAGGGAGAGGAGTGAGTGTGCGAGGGAAATTTGCGAGTGAGTGTCTACCGTGTGTTTGCGCGCAAAACTATAGGTTGAATTGGGCGGGATAGGAAGGGTTGCGGTTAGCCTAGAAAACGCGACCCTTCGTGTATGAAGGGTCACGGTTTCTAGGCTAACCGCAAAGACTACATTAATAGGGCTGCGGTTAGCCTTAAAATCGCAGCCCTTCATACAGTTTTAAGGGCTGCGTTTTCTAGGTAACCGCAGCCCTTCACTAAAAGGGCTGCGGTTTTCAAGGAAACAGCAGCCCTTCATACACGAAGGGCTGCGTTTTTCAAAAAACGCAGCCCTTCCAGCGCAACCCTTCCTTTTTTTTCCCCTAGTGATTGGACTTCTGTTTTTATATAATACTCTTTCGTCTCTTCAATAACTGTCATTCTAGCCACCTAAAATTTTATTTATCCTACCTGGGATGTCAAACCCTCATAATCATTTTTGCAACACCTAAAGTTTTTCAGCATCTTATCATTTTAGATAACTAAACATGGCCAATATAATGAGGATGCATATATAAAAGAGGAGATCAGAGGGATACCCCTATCAGTGGCTATCACAGTGATGGGCAAAAATTGCACCCAATAAAACCGATAAAAAATGGAAGTGAGGGGTATTCGACGTTTAGAAAAGTTGCACGAGTATTTCCTGAAATTCGTTTGTTTGATACAATATTTTTTTTCTTTTCATGTCCCAAGTTTTCATGGAATTCACCATATATCAACTTTTGGAAATTTAGCAAATTACCCCCCAACTTTATCACAAAACCGTTTTTTATGAAAATTCAGGGGCTTTTGGTGGAAAAAAACCTTTTTTTTTATTTGTCTCAAAACCTGACCGAACAAAATTATCAAACTTTAACTCAATATACAACTGAATATTTAAAGAATTCTGTATAACTGAATAGTTATTGGCAAGGCATCAATATTACCTTATACTTCCTCCATTTCTTTTTACTTGCAACGGTTTGACTTTTGCACTATTCACCAACTTTTCTTAGTTTATCTTTGGTGATTTATAGTTAAGAAAAAACATATTCATGTAGGATCTTTTTAGATTCGTCTCAATGTATATTTTTCGAATATCTACTTTTCATAATTTTTAATTATTCGTTAGTTAAAGATATTAATGGTTGAAGTTATGCATTGGCAAGCGTGGAAGTCAAACTGTTGCAAGTAAAAAGAAACAGAGGAAGTATATGCGTTAAGTGATAAATTCTAGTTAATTTAAAGAGAAAAAATGGTGAAGGGAATAACATAATTATGCTATGTTGTGTTCAACTTATATAAACTTATTTCAGAAAAAAAAATTATGGTAAGATAAGTTAAATTAAGATAAGTTAAGATAAGATAAGATAAAATAAGATAAGATAAGATCAGTTCAGATAAGATAAGATAAGATAAGATAAGATAAGATAAAATCAGTTCAGATAAGAAAAGATAAGATCATAAATTACAAAATAAGTTGAATAAAACAGACTAACTATGTTATACTCCCTCTGATTTTTTATCTTTCTCACTTTTTTGTGCCCGTCTCCCAATGCACATCTTTGAACTTAAATATCTTTCATTATATATTAATAAAAATTATAACGATTGAATATTAATAAAGTACTAATTGAGACGAATCAAACAAGAACTCACATGACAATATTTTTTCTTGTAAATTGAAAAAAATTGAGAAGATTCACTTTAAGTATAAATAGTGTTTCAAGATTCCAAGTGAGAAAGTTAAAAAAACAGAGGGAGTACAACACAATAAACAAGAATATAAGCTCAGATAAGATAAGATAAGATAAGTTCAGATAAGATATGATAAGTTTGAATAAGATACGATAAGTTTGAATAGAGGTGACAAACGGGTCATACGAGTCGGGTACGGGTCGGGTCATTATGGGTCGGGTCATAATCGGGTCACCTTTGTGTTCTGGTTACGTTTGGGTCGGTTCGGGTCCGTTCGGGTACATGTCAATCTCTGGTCCGTTAAATTTCAGGTCACATCGGGCCGGGTTAGATCGGGTCGGATTAGGTCAGGTCGGGTTAAATCGGGTTTTTAATATAGCAAATAAATAAAACACATATAAGACTAATAAAAACTAAGTGAAATGATTAATGGGAAGTTGCTAAGTCATTTATAGTATTTCATGACAATTTTTTTTCTTAAAATTGTTTAAAAAATAACTATTATGAAAACTTTTCGGGTCGGGTCGGGTTCCGGTCATCATTATCGGGTCAATTTCGATTCGGGTCACTTTCGCATCGTGTAGATTCGGGTTCGGGTTATATTCGAGTCTATTTACTTTCAGATCTGATTCGGTTCGGGTTGGGTTATTTCCGGTTTCAGTTCCATTTCGGGTCATTATTTTCGGGTGAAAACGGGTCTCAGGTCGGATATTTCGGGTCGGCCAACGGGTACGGGGCTATTTTGCCGGCTATAAGTTTGAATAAGATAAGATAAGTTCAAAAAAGCACCCGATCAAAAAGAATTTATTCTCCATGAAATTATAACTGTGCAAGTCAAAATAAAATATTTGTCAAAGGTGAGAATAGATACCAAATCTCTTCAAACCATGAGAGATGCTCTATCCACCGAGCCTATCTCCCTACTCTCGCTTTATGATAAATATAGGTAACAGTATGATCAATAGAGTATTATGACCAGAACAACTTTTGGATGACATATACTGACATTACTTAATACTGAGATTTTTTTTATATTTAAATCAATGAGATAAAGTTGATACAATGGCATAATTTGTATAACACAATAACATAAAAGAGGATTTTTGGAATGTTTGATAGTCTTATATTGCCTTCATTTCTTAAATATCTATTCACTTTTCTTTTTGGTCCAATTCTTACCAACAATGTTTAATTTCATTTTTGGCAAAAAAAAAAAAAAAAAAAAAAAAAGTACAAAAATGTCCGTTACTTTTGGCCCACACTCTCTATCTTGTGTAAAGTATAATAAACCCACGCTCTATGCTCGCAAGTTAACCCCATCTAGCAATACAGAAAAGGACCCCCTCCCCTCTCTCTCTTTTTCTCTCTCAAACCCTAGCCTCCCCTACCCCTTTTTATTAATTTGGGGCTGCCATGGATGATTTCATCCATGGTAAGCCCCTTTTCCCATTTTATTTTCAGTCTTTAGTTCATTTTCTTGTTTTGTTTAATAAATTAGTCTCTCTTTATGAGATTTTTTCAAACCCTGTTATGGGGTTTTTAGTCTTTGTTTTGGAGATCTCCTTCTCCCCTATGGGAGTTGTGAGTATGGCTTTTTTATTTTTAGGTATGAGAAATTGTTCTCATTGGTTGAAGTTCGAGACTCAACACGGGGCGGTATTGGAATCTCGGATGCGGTCAACATGGCTCGATCAAGAATGCTCTTCACAACCTATGTCGAATGATGAAACTTCCTCATCAATATTGCTTGATTCAGCAAATACAAGGGCTGCAGCGGTATTGCTCGATCCGGTTCATTGTAGTTTCTTTGAAGACGAATTTGATTTAACTTTGCTTAATTGTATTCTTGTTTTTCTTTAATATCTATCAGAGACGTTTGGCCTTCAAATAATGAAATTTCTCTTTCAAAAAAAAAAAAAAAAACCCACGCTCTATGTCCTCAGTAAATAAAAGCAAAGAAATTAGGTGGACCCAACTGACTAGAATTGGCTTTAGAGTGTGTATCTGCATTAAATAGGAGATTTCATAAAATGGAGAATTTGTAGATGTCAATTGCAAAGCTTCCAAGTTCATACTCTTAAGATTAATTTTATGTTAAGCCTAATTTGTTCTTTCGAATTTACTCATTAGTCTGGTTGTTGCAAACCTCCGACGGAGTGCAACTTCAATTTCTCAAGCCCAACATTTTGGATCGAGACTGCTAATAGCACCTATTCAAACTCTAACTGTTACAAATGGGATAGTGACCCAAAAAAGCTTTGTTATAATATCAAGTATGCAAGCTTGGTTTCGCCCGAGAGTTGAAGAAGACATGGAATATCAGTGGTTCTATCATCGCTATAGCTTGCCTAGTGATTGTTTCAGTTATTGCATATGTTGGACCTTTCAGCAGATCGGGGTATGGCTACAACGAACTAAGATAGGAAGACACTACTAGCTACATAATATGGCTACCTACAATAATAGGAAGATGAACAGTGGTTTACTTTGTTATTTGGTGAAATGCCTCCGCCCCCCTTCCAAAAAAAAAATGAGTGAGTGGGATCTTCGTGTTGGTTGTTCATGTTTGAAATCCTTCTGGAAACTAGTAGTTGTAAAGTTTAATTGCTTTTTCCTGTGGTTTGTACGAGATTTTGTTGGGTTGGGTGAAAATAATTTCAATACATATGTGAGCGTGTTTTAGGTTAGCTCATCCATAGTAGGGCGGTTTTTTATTTTAACATCGAGAAAATTTGCATTAATTAAAACACGGCATACAAATTAGGCTAAACAACAAAAACATAAGAACACTTGACTGAGCGTTACTTGCTCTTACAAACCAAACTAAGTTAAAACAAATAACACTATAGAGGTTATGCTTGATATAGAGGCTTGCGTTGTTCGGTACTTGAATCATAATTCTACT
This sequence comes from Beta corolliflora, assembly GCA_947648045.1. Lineage (NCBI taxonomy): Eukaryota > Viridiplantae > Streptophyta > Magnoliopsida > Caryophyllales > Amaranthaceae > Beta > Beta corolliflora. The sequence goes on along the minus strand of CANSZD010001739.1, from coordinate 436 downwards.
GGAAGTGGTTGACAATAGCTGGATCCGAGCAGCGAGAACCGAGGAGCCATTTTAGCTTCTTAGATAAAGGCAATTTGCATAAAGGGGTATATCTTACTTGGTGGAAGTGGTGGGATGAGCGAATTTCGATCACGATTTGGATTGTTGTTAGGGTTGAACCCGACCCCAACCATGGACCCAAAAGACTAATAAAGTTTAAAGGATAATATCTTTCAAATGTAAATTATAATATTTCAAATAATGAAACTAATAAATAATAATCAAACATATTATCTATTTACATGAAATAAATGTTTACTTTCACATTAATTTCAATATCTTTGATTTGTTATAATAGAACGTAGTTTACATTACTATTGAATTTTTTCCTTCAATAATGCTAAAATGGGTATTAATTCCTGAAATGTGCCGAAATTTTAATTAATTCCGGGTACCG